>CM069859.1:7623055-7835555 GCA_036172795.1 Pelodytes ibericus
GCATAGCCCTCTATGCTCCAGGGCATTACTGCCTATACTAACATGCACAGCCCTCTATGCTCCGGGGCATTACTGCCTATACTAACATGCATAGCCCTCTATGTTCCAGGGCATTACTGTCTATACTAACATGCATAGCCCTCTATGCTCCGGGGCATTACTGCCTATAGTAACATACATAGCCCTCTATGCTCCGGGGCTTTACTGCCTATACTAACATGCATAGCCCTCTATGCTCCGGGGCTTTACTGCCTATACTAACATGCATAGCCTTCTATGCTCCGGGGCTTTACTGCCTATACTAACATGCATAGCCCTCTATGCTCCGGGGCTTTACTGCCTATACTAACATGCACAGCACTCTATGCTCCGGGGCATTACTGCCTATACTAACATACATAGCCCTCTGTGCTCCGGGGCATTACTGCCTGTACTAACATGCATAGCCCTCTATGCTCCGGGGCATTACTGCCTATACTAACATGCATAGCCCTCTATGCTCCGGGGCATTACTGCCTATACTAACATGCATAGCCCTCTATGCTCCGGGGCATTACTGCCTATACTAACATGCATAGCCCTCTATGCTCCGGGGCATTACTGCCTATACTAACATGCACAGCACTCTATGCTCCGGGGCATTACTGCCTATACTAACATACATAGCCCTCTGTGCTCCGGGGCATTACTGCCTGTACTAACATACATAGCCCTCTATGCTCCGGGGCTTTACTGCCTATACTAACATGCATAGCCCTCTATGCTCCGGGGCTTTACTGCCTATACTAACATGCATAGCCCTCTATGCTCCGGGGCTTTACTGCATATACTAACATGCATAGCCTTCTATGCTCCGGGGCTTTACTGCCTATACTAACATGCATAGCCCTCTATGCTCCGGGGCATTACTGCCTATACTAACATGCATAGCCCTCTATGCTCCGGGGCATTACTGCCTATACTAACATACATAGGCCTCTATGCTCCGGGGTATTACTGCCTATACTAACATGCATAGCCCTCTATGCTCCGGGGCATTACTGCCTATACTAACATGCATAGCCCTCTATGCTCCGGGGCATTACTGCCTATACTAACATGCATAGCCCTCTATGCTCCGGGGCATTACTGCCTATACTGACATGCACAGCCATCTATGCTCCGGGGCATTACTGCCTATACTAACATGCATAGCCCTCTATGCTCCGGGGCATTACTGCCTATACTAACATGCATAGCCCTCTATGTTCCGGGGCATTACTGCCTATACTAACATACATAGCCCTCTATGCTCCGGGGTATTACTGCCTATACTAACATACATAGCCCTCTATGCTCCGTGGTATTACTGCCTATACTAACATGCATAGCCCTCTATGCTCCGGGGCATTACTGCCTATACTAACATGCATAGCCCTCTATGCTCCGGGGCATTACTGCCTATACTAACATGCATAGCCCTCTATGCTCCGGGGCATTACTGCCTATACTAACATGCATAGCCCTCTCTGCTCCGGGGCATTACTGCCTATACTAACTTGCATAGCCCTCTATGCTCCGGGGCATTACTGCCTATACTAACATACATAGCCCTCTATGCTCCGGGGCATTACTGCCTATACTAACATGCATAGCCCTCTATGCTCCGGGGCATTACTGCCTATACTAACATGCATAGCCCTCTATGCTCCGGGGCATTACTGCCTATACTAACATGCATAGCCCTCTATGCTCCAGGGCATTACTGCCTATACTAACATGCACAGCCCTCTATGCTCCGGGGCATTACTGCCTATACTAACATGCATAGCCCTCTATGTTCCAGGGCATTACTGTCTATACTAACATGCATAGCCCTCTATGCTCCGGGGCATTACTGCCTATACTAACATGCATAGAGCTCTATGCTCCGGGGCTTTACTGCCTATACTAACATGCATAGCCCTCTATGCTCCGGGGTATTACTGCCTATACTAACATGCATAGCCCTCTATGCTCCGGGGCTTTACTGCCTATACTAACATGCATAGCCCTCTATGCTCCGGGGCATTACTGCCTATACTAACATGCATAGCCCTCTATGCTCCGGGGCATTACTGCCTATACTAACATACATAGGCCTCTATGCTCCGGGGTATTACTGCCTATACTAACATGCATAGCCCTCTATGCTCCGGGGCATTACTGCCTATACTGACATGCATAGCCCTCTATGCTCCGGGGCATTACTGCCTATACTAACATGCATAGCCCTATATGCTCCGGGGCATTACTGCCTATACTGACATGCATAGCCCTCTATGCTCCGGGGCATTACTGCCTATACTAACATGCATAGCCCTCTATGCTCCGGGGCATTACTGCCTATACTAACATGCATAGCCCTCTATGTTCCGGGGCATTACTGCCTATACTAACATACATAGCCCTCTATGCTCCGGGGTATTACTGCCTATACTAACATGCATAGCCCTCTATGCTCCGGGGCATTACTGCCTATACTAACATGCATAGCCCTCTATGCTCCGGGGCATTACTGCCTATACTGACATGCATAGCCCTCTATGCTCCGGGGCATTACTGCCTATACTAACATACATAGCCCTCTATGCTCCGGGGCATTACTGCCTATACTAACATGCATAGCCCTCTATGCTCCCGGGCATTACTGCCTATACTGACATGCATAGCCCTCTATGCTCCGGGGCATTACTGTCTATACTAACATGCACAGCCCTCTATGCTCCCGGGCATTACTGCCTATACTAACATGCATAGCCCTCTATGCTCCGGGGCATTACTGCCTATACTAACATGCATAGCCCTCTATGCTCCGGGGCATTACTGCCTATACTAACATGCACAGCCCTCTATGCTCCGGGGTATTACTGCCTATACTAACATGCATAGCCCTCCATGCTCCGGGGCATTATTGCCTATACTAACATGCATAGCCCTCTATGCTCCGAGGCATTACTGCCTATACTAACATGCATAGCCCTCTATGCTCCGGGGCATTACTGCCTATACTAACATGCATAGCCCTATATGTTCCGGGGCATTACTGCCTATACTGACATGCACAGCCCTCTATGCTCCGGGGCATTACTGCCTATACTAACATGCACAGCCCTCTATGCTCCGGGGCATTACTGCCTATACTAACATGCACAGCCCTCTATGCTCCGGGGCATTACTGCCTATACTAACATGCATAGCCCTCTATGCTCCGGGGCATTACTGCCTATACTAACATGCATAGCCCTCTATGCTCCGGGGCATTAATGTCCATACTAACATGCATAGCCCTCTATGCTCCGGGGCATTACTGCCTATACTAACATGCATAGCCCTCTATGCTCCGGGGCATTACTGCCTATACTAACATACATAGCCCTCTATGCTCCGGGGCATTACTGCCTATACTGACATGCACAGCCCTCTATGCTCCGGGGCATTACTGCCTATACTAACATACATAGCCCTCTATGCTCCGGGCCATTACTGCCTATACTGACATGCATAGCCCTCTATGCTCCGGGGTATTACTGCCTATAGTAACATACATAGCCGTCTGTGCTCCGGGGCATTACTGCCTATACTAACATGCATAGCCCTCTATGCTCCGGGGCATTAATGTCCATACTAACATGCATAGCCCTCTATGCTCCGGGGCATAACTGCCTATACTAACATGCATAGCCATCTATGCTCCGGGGCATTACTGCCTATACTAACATGCATAGCCCTCTATGCTCCGGGGCTTTACTGCCTATACTAACATGCATAGCCCTCTATGCTCCGGGGCTTTACTGCCTATACTAACATGCATAGCCCTCTATGCTCCGGGGCATTACTGCCTATACTAACATGCATAGCCCTCTCTGCTCCGGGGCATTACTGCCTATACTAACATGCATAGCCCTCTATGCTCCGGGCATTACTGCCTATACTAACATGCATAGCCCTCTATGCTCCGGGGCATTACTGCCTATACTAACATGCATAGCCATCTATGCTCCGGGGCATTACTGCCTATACTAACATGCATAGCCCTCTATGCTCCGGGGCTTTACTGCCTATACTAACATGCATAGCCCTCAATGCTCCGGGGCTTTACTGCCTATACTAACATGCATAGCCCTCTATGCTCCGGGGCATTACTGCCTATACTAACATGCATAGCCCTCTCTGCTCCGGGGCATTACTGCCTATACTAACATGCATAGCCCTCTATGCTCCGGGCACTACTGCCTATACTAACATGCATAGCCCTCTATGCTCCGGGGCATTACTGCCTATACTAACATGCATAGCCCTCTATGCTCCGGGGCATTACTGTCTATACTAACATGCATAGCCCTCTATGCTCCGGGGCAGTACTGCCTATACTAACATGCATAACCCTCTATGCTCCAGGGTATTACTGCCTATACTAACATGCATAGCCCTCTATGCTCCGGGGCATTACCACCTATTCTCACATGCATAGCCCTCTATGCTTCAGGGCATTACTGCCTATACTGACATACATAGCCCTCTCTGCTCCGGGGCATTACTGCCTATACTAACATGCATAGCCCTCTATGCTCCGGGGCATTACTGTCTATACTAACATGCATAGCCCTCTATGCTCCGGGGCATTACTGCCTATACTAACATGCATAGTCCTCTATGCTCCGGGGCATTACTGCCTATACTAACATGCATAGCCCTCTATGCTCCGGGGCATTACTGCCTATACTAACATGCATAGCCCTCCATGCTCCGGGGCTTTACTGCCTATACTAACATGCATAGCCTCCATGCTCTGGGCATTACTGCCTATACTAACATGCATAGCCCTCTATGCTCCGGGGCATTACTGCCTATACTAACATGCATAGCCCTCTATGCTCCGGGGCATTACTACCTATACTCACATGCATAGCCCTCTATGCTCTGGGGCATTACTGCCTATACTAACATGCACAGCCCTCTATGCTCCGGGGCCTTACTGTCTATACTAACATACATAGCCCTCTATGCTCCGGGGCTTTACTGCCTATACTAACATGCACAGCCCTCTATGCTCCGGGGCCTTACTGTCTATACTAACATACATAGCCCTCCATGCTCCGGGGCATTACTGCCTATACTAACATGCATAGCCCTCTATGCTCCGGGGCTTTACTGCCTATACTAACATGCACAGCCCTCTATGCTCCGGGGCATTACTGCCTATACTAACATACATAGCCCTCTATGCTCCGGGGCATTACTGCCTATACTAACATGCATAGCCCTCTATGCTCCGGGGCTTTACTGCCTATACTAACATGCACAGCCCTCTATGCTCCGGGGCCTTACTGTCTATACTAACATACATAGCCCTCTATGCTCTGGGGCATTACTGCCTATACTAACATGCACAGCCCTCTATGCTCCGGGGCCTTACTGTCTATACTAACATACATAGCCCTCCATGCTCCGGGGCATTACTGCCTATACTAACATGCATAGCCCTCTATGCTCCGGGGCTTTACTGCCTATACTAACATGCATAGCCCTCTATGCTCCGGCTCATTAACAAACTATCCAGGCCGCTATAAAGGTATCTAAGGTATTAACTGGAACCACTTCTTCAGGCCGTGAATTCCAAATCTTTATTGTCCTTACTGTAATGAATCCCTTCCGGTGTCGTAGACTAAATCTCCTTTCTTCAAGTGTTAGAAGGTGACCTCTTGTCCTCTGTACTGTTCTGTTAATGATCAGGTCTTTAGAAAGCCCTCTGTATGGGCCCTGTACATATTTATATAACATTATCATATCCCCTCTAAGCCGATGTTTCATAGATTTACATATTCCAGCTTATTTCAGTGACATCTTATCTAATGGTTCAGCCTGATGTCCACCGAGACACACATGTGATTCTTTGGTATTTATATAGACTATTTATTTATCCAGGTAATTACAGAATAAATATTTATACAGGTAATTACAGAGTATATATTTATACAGGTAAATACAGAGCATATATTTATACAGGTAAATACAGACTAAATATTTATACAGGTAAATACAGAGTATATATTTATACAGGTAATTACAGAGTATATATTTATACAGGTAAATACAGAATATATATTTATACAGGTAAATACAGAGTATATATTTATACAGGTAAATACAGATTATATATTTATACAGGTAAATACAGAATATATATTTATACAGGTAAATACAGAGTATATATGTATACAGGTAAATACAGAGTATATATTTATACAGGTAAATACAGGGTATATATTTATACAGGTAAATACAGAGTATATATTTATACAGGTAAATACAGGGTATATATTTATACAGGTAAATACAGAGTATATATTTATACAGGTAAATACAGGGTATATATTTATACAGGTAAATACAGACTATATATTTATACAGGTAAATACAGGGTATATATTTATACAGGTAAATACAGAGTATATATTTATACAGGTAAATACAGAGTATATATTTATACAGGTAAATACAGACTATATATTTATACAGATAAATCCAGAGTATATATTTATACAGGTAAATACAGAGTATATATTTATACAGGTAAATACAGAGTATATATTTATACAGGTAAATACAGAGTATATATTTATACAGGTAAATACAGAGTATATATTTATACAGGTAAATACAGAATATATATTTATACAGGTAAATACAGACTATATATTTATACAGGTAAATACAGAATATATATTTATACAGGTAAATACAGAGTATATATTTATACAGGTAAATACAGAGTATATATTTATACAGGTAAATACAGAGTATATATTTATATAGGTAAATACAGAGTATATATTTATACAGGTAAATACAGAGTATATATTTATACAGGTAAATACAGAGTATATATTTATACAGGTAAATACAGAGTATATATTTATACAGGTAAATACAGAGTATATATTTATACAGGTAAATACAGAATATATATTTATACAGGTAAATACAGACTATATATTTATACAGGTAAATACAGAATATATATTTATACAGGTAAATACAGAGTATATATTTATACAGGTAAATACAGAGTATATATTTATACAGGTAAATACAGAGTATATATTTATATAGGTGAATACAGAGTATATATTTATACAGGTAAATACAGAGTATATATTTATACAGGTAAATACAGGGTATATATTTATACAGGTAAATACAGAGTATATATTTATACAGGTAAATACAGAATATATATTTATACAGGTAAATACAGAGTATATATTTATACAGGTAAATACAGGGTATATATTTATACAGGTAAATACAGGGTATATATTTATACAGGTAAATACAGAATATATATTTATACAGGTAAATACAGAGTATATATTTATACAGGTAAATACTGGGTATATATTTATACAGGTAAATACAGACTATATATTTATACAGGTAAATACAGAGTATATATTTATACAGGTAAATACTGGGTATATATTTATACAGGTAAATACAGAGTATATATTTATACAGGTAAATACAGAGTATATATGTATACAGGTAAATACAGGGTATATATTTATACAGCTAAATATAGAGTATATATTTATACAGGTAAATACAGAGTATATATTTATACAGTTAAATACAGGGTATATATTTATACAGGTAAATACTGGGTATATATTTATACAGGTAAATACAGGGTATATATTTATACAGGTAAATACAGAGTATATATTTATACAGGTAAATACAGGGTATATATTTATACAGGTAAATACTGGGTATATATTTATACAGGTAAATACTGGGTATATATTTATACAGGTAAATACAGAGTATATATTTATACAGGTAAATAAATACAGAATATATATTTATACAGGTAAATACTGGGTATATATTTATACAGGTAAATACAGAGTATATATTTATACAGGTAAATACTGGGTATATATTTATACAGGTAAATACAGAGTATATATTTATACAGGTAAATACAGAGTATATATTTATACAGGTAAATACAGAGTATATATTTATACAGGTAAATACAGGGTATATATTTATACAGGTAAATACAGAGTATATATTTATACAGGTAAATACAGGGTATATATTTATACAGGTAAATACAGAGTATATATTTATACAGGTAAATACAGACTATATATTTATACAGATAAATCCAGAGTATATATTTATACAGGTAAATACAGAGTATATATTTATACAGGTAAATACAGAGTATATATTTATACAGGTAAATACAGAGTATATATTTATACAGGTAAATACAGAATATATATTTATACAGGTAAATACAGACTATATATTTATACAGGTAAATACAGAATATATATTTATACAGGTAAATACAGAGTATATATTTATACAGGTAAATACAGAGTATATATTTATACAGGTAAATACAGAGTATATATTTATATAGGTGAATACAGAGTATATATTTATACAGGTAAATACAGAGTATATATTTATACAGGTAAATACAGGGTATATATTTATACAGGTAAATACAGAGTATATATTTATACAGGTAAATACAGAATATATATTTATACAGGTAAATACAGAGTATATATTTATACAGGTAAATACAGGGTATATATTTATACAGGTAAATACAGGGTATATATTTATACAGGTAAATACAGAATATATATTTATACAGGTAAATACAGAGTATATATTTATACAGGTAAATACTGGGTATATATTTATACAGGTAAATACAGACTATATATGTATACAGGTAAATACAGGGTATATATTTATACAGCTAAATATAGAGTATATATTTATACGTGTAAATACAGAGTATATATTTATACAGGTAAATACAGAGTATATATGTATACAGGTAAATACAGGGTATATATTTATACAGCTAAATATAGAGTATATATTTATACGTGTAAATACAGAGTATATATTTATACAGGTAAATACAGGGTATATATTTATACAGGTAAATACTGGGTATATATTTATACAGGTAAATACAGGGTATATATTTATACAGGTAAATACAGAGTATATATTTATACAGGTAAATACAGGGTATATATTTATACAGGTAAATACAGAGTATATATTTATACAGGTAAATACAGGGTATATATTTATACAGGTAAATACTGGGTATATATTTATACAGGTAAATACTGGGTATATATTTATACAGGTAAATACAGAGTATATATTTATACAGGTAAATAAATACAGAATATATATTTATACAGGTAAATACTGGGTATATATTTATACAGGTAAATACAGAGTATATATTTATACAGGTAAATAAATACAGAATATATATTTATACAGGTAAATACTGGGTATATATTTATACAGGTAAATACAGAGTATATATTTATACAGGTAAATACTGGGTATATATTTATACAGGTAAATACAGAGTATATATTTATACAGGTAAATACAGAGTATATATTTATACAGGTAAATACTGGGTATATATTTATACAGGTAAATACAGGGTATATATTTATACAGGTAAATACAGAGTATATATTTATACAGGTAAATACAGGGTATATATTTATACAGGTAAATACAGAGTATATATTTATACAGGTAAATACAGGGTATAGATTTATACAGGTAAATACAGAGTATATATTTATACAGGTAAATACAGGGTATATATTTATACAGGTAAATACAGAGTATATATTTATACAGGTAAATACAGAGTATATATTTATACAGGTAAATACAGGGTATAGATTTATACAGGTAAATACAGAGTATATATTTATACAGGTAAATACAGACTATATATTTATACAGGTAAATACTGGGTATATATTTATACAGGTAAATACAGAGTATATATTTATACATGTAAATACTGGGTATATATTTATACAGGTAAATACAGAGTATATATTTATACAGGTAAATACAGAATATATATTTATACAGGTAAATACAGAATATATATTTATACAGGTAAATACAGAGTATATATTTATACAGGTAAATACAGAGTATATATGTATACAGGTAAATACAGAGTATATATTTATACAGGTAAATACAGGGTATAGATTTATACAGGTAAATACAGAGTATATATTTATACAGGTAAATACAGACTATATATTTATACAGGTAAATACAGGGTATATATTTATACAGGTAAATACAGAGTATATATTTATACAGGTAAATACAGGGTATAGATTTATACAGGTAAATACAGAGTATATATTTATACAGGTAAATACAGGGTATATATTTATACAGGTAAATACAGAGTATATATTTATACAGGTAAATACAGAGTATATATTTATACAGGTAAATACAGAGTATATATTTATACAGGTAAATACAGACTATATATTTATACAGGTAAATACAGAGTATATATTTATATAGGTGAATACAGAGTATATATTTATACAGGTAAATACAGAGTATATATTTATACAGGTAAATACAGGGTATATATTTATACAGGTAAATACTGGGTATATATTTATACAGGTAAATACAGACTATATATTTATACAGGTAAATACAGAGTATATATTTATACAGGTAAATACTGGGTATATATTTATACAGGTAAATACAGAGTATATATTTATACAGGTAAATACAGGGTATATATTTATACAGGTAAATACAGACTATATATTTATACAGGTAAATACAGAGTATATATTTATACAGGTAAATACTGGGTATATATTTATACAGGTAAATACAGAGTATATATTTATACAGGTAAATACAGGGTATATATTTATACAGGTAAATACTGGGTATATATTTATACAGGTAAATACAGGGTATATATTTATACAGGTAAATACAGAGTATATATTTATACAGGTAAATACAGGGTATATATTTATACAGGTAAATACTGGGTATATATTTATACAGGTAAATACTGGGTATATATTTATACAGGTAAATACAGAGTATATATTTATACAGGTAAATAAATACAGAATATATATTTATACAGGTAAATACTGGGTATATATTTATACAGGTAAATACAGAGTATATATTTATACAGGTAAATACTGGGTATATATTTATACAGGTAAATACAGAGTATATATTTATACAGGTAAATACAGAGTATATATTTATACAGGTAAATACAGAGTATATATTTATACAGGTAAATACAGGGTATATATTTATACAGGTAAATACAGAGTATATATTTATACAGGTAAATACAGGGTATATATTTATACAGGTAAATACAGAGTATATATTTATACAGGTAAATACAGACTATATATTTATACAGATAAATCCAGAGTATATATTTATACAGGTAAATACAGAGTATATATTTATACAGGTAAATACAGAGTATATATTTATACAGGTAAATACAGAGTATATATTTATACAGGTAAATACAGAATATATATTTATACAGGTAAATACAGACTATATATTTATACAGGTAAATACAGAATATATATTTATACAGGTAAATACAGAGTATATATTTATACAGGTAAATACAGAGTATATATTTATACAGGTAAATACAGAGTATATATTTATATAGGTGAATACAGAGTATATATTTATACAGGTAAATACAGAGTATATATTTATACAGGTAAATACAGGGTATATATTTATACAGGTAAATACAGAGTATATATTTATACAGGTAAATACAGAATATATATTTATACAGGTAAATACAGAGTATATATTTATACAGGTAAATACAGGGTATATATTTATACAGGTAAATACAGGGTATATATTTATACAGGTAAATACAGAATATATATTTATACAGGTAAATACAGAGTATATATTTATACAGGTAAATACTGGGTATATATTTATACAGGTAAATACAGACTATATATGTATACAGGTAAATACAGGGTATATATTTATACAGCTAAATATAGAGTATATATTTATACGTGTAAATACAGAGTATATATTTATACAGGTAAATACAGAGTATATATGTATACAGGTAAATACAGGGTATATATTTATACAGCTAAATATAGAGTATATATTTATACGTGTAAATACAGAGTATATATTTATACAGGTAAATACAGGGTATATATTTATACAGGTAAATACTGGGTATATATTTATACAGGTAAATACAGGGTATATATTTATACAGGTAAATACAGAGTATATATTTATACAGGTAAATACAGGGTATATATTTATACAGGTAAATACAGAGTATATATTTATACAGGTAAATACAGGGTATATATTTATACAGGTAAATACTGGGTATATATTTATACAGGTAAATACTGGGTATATATTTATACAGGTAAATACAGAGTATATATTTATACAGGTAAATAAATACAGAATATATATTTATACAGGTAAATACTGGGTATATATTTATACAGGTAAATACAGAGTATATATTTATACAGGTAAATAAATACAGAATATATATTTATACAGGTAAATACTGGGTATATATTTATACAGGTAAATACAGAGTATATATTTATACAGGTAAATACTGGGTATATATTTATACAGGTAAATACAGAGTATATATTTATACAGGTAAATACAGAGTATATATTTATACAGGTAAATACTGGGTATATATTTATACAGGTAAATACAGGGTATATATTTATACAGGTAAATACAGAGTATATATTTATACAGGTAAATACAGGGTATATATTTATACAGGTAAATACAGAGTATATATTTATACAGGTAAATACAGGGTATAGATTTATACAGGTAAATACAGAGTATATATTTATACAGGTAAATACAGGGTATATATTTATACAGGTAAATACAGAGTATATATTTATACAGGTAAATACAGAGTATATATTTATACAGGTAAATACAGGGTATAGATTTATACAGGTAAATACAGAGTATATATTTATACAGGTAAATACAGACTATATATTTATACAGGTAAATACTGGGTATATATTTATACAGGTAAATACAGAGTATATATTTATACAGGTAAATACTGGGTATATATTTATACAGGTAAATACAGAGTATATATTTATACAGGTAAATACAGAATATATATTTATACAGGTAAATACAGAATATATATTTATACAGGTAAATACAGAGTATATATTTATACAGGTAAATACAGAGTATATATGTATACAGGTAAATACAGAGTATATATTTATACAGGTAAATACAGGGTATAGATTTATACAGGTAAATACAGAGTATATATTTATACAGGTAAATACAGACTATATATTTATACAGGTAAATACAGGGTATATATTTATACAGGTAAATACAGAGTATATATTTATACAGGTAAATACAGGGTATAGATTTATACAGGTAAATACAGAGTATATATTTATACAGGTAAATACAGGGTATATATTTATACAGGTAAATACAGAGTATATATTTATACAGGTAAATACAGAGTATATATTTATACAGGTAAATACAGAGTATATATTTATACAGGTAAATACAGACTATATATTTATACAGGTAAATACAGAGTATATATTTATATAGGTGAATACAGAGTATATATTTATACAGGTAAATACAGAGTATATATTTATACAGGTAAATACAGGGTATATATTTATACAGGTAAATACTGGGTATATATTTATACAGGTAAATACAGACTATATATTTATACAGGTAAATACAGAGTATATATTTATACAGGTAAATACTGGGTATATATTTATACAGGTAAATACAGAGTATATATTTATACAGGTAAATACAGGGTATATATTTATACAGGTAAATACAGACTATATATTTATACAGGTAAATACAGAGTATATATTTATACAGGTAAATACTGGGTATATATTTATACAGGTAAATACAGAGTATATATTTATACAGGTAAATACAGGGTATATATTTATACAGGTAAATACAGAGTATATATTTATACAGGTAAATACAGGGTATATATTTATACAGGTAAATACAGAGTATATATTTATACAGGTAAATACAGAGTATATATTTATACAGGTAAATACAGAGTATATATTTATACAGGTAAATACAGAGTATATATTTATACAGGTAAATACAGGGTATATATTTATACAGGTAAATACAGGGTATATATTTATACAGGTAAATACAAGCTGTAGATATAAAACATAAAACGTGTTTCATTATAATCTTCATCCTGCTTTTTCTGATCAGTCCACTGTTATAAACTCTCTATAATTTCAGACAAATTATCTCATTATTATCTAATTTTTTGGTCCAAACGTTTCTGATTTGGTGCCTTTTGTGTCTAATTTGCGCATTGATCCTGAGACGCTTGGCGGAGTTAATTGCGTGGAATCGCCTTCGGGGATTATGTCATGTGATGCAGATCTGCTAATGAATATCCAGGCTGCTCTTTCTACGCTTTCTGGATTTTCTATGATGTCTTCTGGATATCTCCGGGGTCTTATTCGATTGTTTTTTGCTAGCACCATTGACTGAACGCTGACTTTTCTAGAACTCCATGAATTTTCTATCTTTGTATCAGCTTCATGGATTTAGTTTGATACATCATTATTTTCCTGTACACTTTGTATACAGCCTTCTATAGAATAACTTCTCGGACTCCCTGCCACGTCTGCCGGAATGTTCCTTAGACTTTCCATGTGATCCTCTCTATGACTCGATGCACATTCCACGAATCCTGCCCTATATGTTCATTTATTTTTTTATTGTATTTTCAATAGCTTCATGTACTTTCTTTATTAAAAAATATGATGCTACCAAAAAGTCCAATCTCAACCCCTCCACACCTCCTCTATCACACAGAGAAACACTTTGGGACATGGGAGTATGGGGAGAGACAGACAGACATGGGAGTATGGGCAGAGACAGACAGACATGGGAGTATGGGCAGAGACAGACAGACATGTGAGTATGGGCAGAGACAGACAGACATGTAAGTAGGGGCAGAGACAGACAGACATGTGAGTATGGGCAAAGAGAGACACACAAGTAGTTGACACGGGGGAATTGTATTGAGCCCTCTTTGTGTACTTCTTTACCAGTGATGCTCAGCCAGACTAATGGGAGACTTTAGCTGGTTGTGCATCATGGGAACAGTAGTTAATACTCACTCTGATAGCCAGCCAGTAGTCTCCCATGTTGCTGGCTGAGCATCATAGATATAGTAGTATATTGCAGAAATAAATAGAACCTCTACATAGTACTATGGCCAAATATATATATTATATGTTTCATTTAAATAAAAGTGTGATGCCCCACATAAATACGAAATGGGCATTCCTGGAACAGACATTTATAAATGGGAGGAGTTAGTAATATAACCCAAAAAAGCCCTGCCCCCGGGTGTCCAAGACCCCAGAAACAGCCCTGCTAAAGAGAGACTAAGCACCATTAATTCAGGACTATTTCCAGAAATTTCTCTTTTTTTCCCAAAAAACACAAAAATAATTAAATGATAAAATAAAAACTCTCGTTTAAGGTTTGAATGAAACCTCTTAACCAATAACCCTATAGCTTTTAAAAAGAAATAAAACATTCTGTATATTTGTCGATGGGGTTTGTCACATCTCCCCAAGGCCCCTATACATTTCCTGGCTGGCTGGGACCATATTCACAGGAGTCTGAATAAGCTTATGGTGTGTTAAATGATAAATTCACTATAAAGGGACAGTCTCTTTATTATCACAAGCCTTTCTAGGAGACTGGGAAGATTTAGCAATGTGTCCTCCCACGTCTCTGTCTTGGAAAGGGTTAAATCAATATATATATATATATATTACGGAGGGCCCTATATGGACATGCATTAGAATCAGGTATTAGCTGAATATATGTCACTGCCATTTTGTGGAGATGACCTGCTGTTTCTAGTACAGACGCTGGGTCATAGCTCTCATTAGACTTGCTGAAATCCTTCCCGAGCAGTCGATTGGGGGGATCTAACAGCTCCTTCTTCACACTGGGAGAGAATGATACAGAGATTAGACCCTGAGTTGCTGCTGGTAGGGGGGCTGTGCTGAATTAGCAGCATGTTTGAATGAGATAAAAGAACCAGCTTATTCCATTGGAGGCGCTAACCTAATCCTGCTACAAGTGTGAAATGAAGAGCGCTGGGTTTTACTGTCCTGTTAAATGGCTGTTTTTCACCTGAACTGGCAGGATGTATTCCTGGCTCTCCAAATAAGACTCAGAGGCCCAGGAAGGGCCTGTATTTAGGACAGAAATCACCATGGTTGACAACAGTTTTTGTGGGACAGTCCATTTTTTGGTTTCCCATTAAGTTCTGGTCTGTCCCAGCATTAATAGCTTATTTGCCCAAATAGAAGACAAGTTTTTTTCAGAGCAAATGCTCGTTTTACATTCGAGGTTCGTCTTATAATCAGACCTCAAATCGAGGTCAGACTATAAGACTGGGATCCAGGTCTCCCGCAGAGCTGCAGCCGGTGGATGTCTGCGCGATGTGCAGCAGTTCCATCGGGGCTTCTATGACAGAAGCCGGGAGGTCATGTGACCTTTCGGTGGTCCGTCAAAGAAGACAGAATTTTTGGGCACGCATCACGCAGACATCCACCGGATGCCCCCACTAGCCACCAGTGATATTAGGTACAAGACCAGGAGGGGGGACTTCGGTAAGTTTTGGCTCAGTATTGACTGCAAGTCTGGGGGCAGATGACTATGTGGGGGGCATGATTGGCCATGAATGGGGGGCAGATTGGCAAATAAAAACAAGAAATGCATTTTTTTTCTATCACAATTTTTATTAAATATGAAAAAACTGTTTACATGTCAATATTTACAAGTAACATGTTTTTTTCTTATAGGGCAGTCTTATATGCAGACATTTTCTTGTTTTCCTAAAAGAATATCCAACGTTTGGGGGGGTCGTATTATAATCAGGGTCGTTTTATATTCAAGCACATGTGGTACTGTCTATTTGCAGTGCCTTTGTCTAGTAGACATACGCACTATAATTGAGCTCCAGACACCCTCTACCAGGTGATACAGGGGCTCAGTCACCCCGGGGTCATGGAACATAAAGCCCCTTTTTTTTTGTCCCCAGAACCAACTAAATAATGTGATGGATCCTGTGAATTACTTGGGAAGGTAATGATAGAGACCAGAGTCTGTTGCCCACCAATTCACTCATTTACAATCAGTTGCAATCAAATAATACACAAAGAAACATATTAAACAGAGAAACATAACATGCACTGTCAGATAAGAACCTCTCAGCCCATCTAGTCTGGATTCACTTACTGTGGAGATTAATATGTCTGTAGACAAGGCCTAGAGTCAAATGTTATATACAAATCAGTAATAATCACGTGGATTGTTTTATGTAATAGTGAATGTGATAATAAAGAGTCACATGACTGAGCTCTGCCAAGCCATTTGCTCCTTCCTCTCTCAGGGGTCTCTCTCACTCCCCCATTGCATGCCAAACCTATATCTGCAGAGACAAATTGGATGTAGAATGGAAACGTTTGTCATTGGGCTCTATTTAATGAGTTCATTTATCTTATATCAATGAATCCCATGGACTGCAATAACGGAAGTAATTCAATAAGTGGTATTTTTGTGTAGTTGAATCAGGTTTGTTGTATTTTTAAAAGATGCTGCTCTTTTTATATTTATTAAAGGTATAATATGCTCTATATGACAACACAAACACATTTCTTTTAGGGAAATAAAAACATACTTATCACAAATAAATTGATATATCCTCGATTTAGCAACCATAGTATCCCCCTTAAGGTTATGACTAGTATTTACCAGAGCATAAATACCAGGCTCTGGTTAAAACAGTGTTTTGGGACCTCAGACCCCCACCATCTGGCATAACTTCACTCCAAATAGGATCAGTGGATCAACAAAGATGGAGACTTTGAGCTTACTTATATATATACATAAAAAAAAGATTTGTGTGTAGGCAGTATACCATTTATACACTGCAGATGTATTAAACAAATTGTGTGCCTTATTGGTCGATATTATTATTATTATTATTTGTATTTTATTAAACATTATAGTTTGCTATTACATTAAAGTGCTGTCTGTTATTTATCTATATTTATACTTGCCGACACTTTACTGTGCAGGAATAAAACCTTTGTCAAAACAGCATTGTACAGAGGTTCTCAGACCTGATTATACATGGGCTGCGCTGAACACAAGGACCGCAGAATTTGGAAACCTCTCACACCTGTTGGAAGTCTGCTTTTTAGATAGACACACAGGGACAGTACCACAGTACTATAGCTGTATGCGCCTTATACAATAATCCGGTACAACCTAATAAAAATGCGTCTCACTAGCAGAAAAGGGGTGAAGGGATAGAATCTCTCTAACACAATATCCATTTTACAAATGTGTCTATTACCAGTGAAGGAATAATAATCACTTTCCTTTATTCTGTTATGCAGTGCCTGGTAATATCATATAGATGATAATTTTGCTTTAATGGACTACTTGCAGTAATTAGAAATCAGCAGGCATCTAATTGTATCTGGCGTGCGGTGCTTCCAGCATCAGACCCATCAAACTTCATTCATTTGATTGTTTGGGTGGGATTATCATTAATGCACTGTGGTTTCACTTCTCCCCTCTTTTAATATCTCAAAGTCCTTGTATTATTCTGTCTTATAAACATTGCACAAAATGTAAGAACATCATAGAAAGGAGAGGTTTGGGATATACGAATTGACCAAAGCTTAATTCTAGATATTAAGAGAAAAATCGATTTTTAATCAGATTATGGATGCATGGGCTGTCCCTGGTTTATCACCTTGTAGCTTGATATGCAAATGCCACACCTTCTACTGAAAACAGTTTATTTCCATACAAAGCCACAAGTGATGTCAACAACAGGGGACACCACTGTTCTAGAGAATCGCAACTCGGTTTAGTGGATATTCTTTTCCTGCACTGTGAAGTGTCATCAAGTATTGAAAGAAAGGTGCACTTTCTGACACATTACAGTGCAGGAGTTTTTATACACAACCCTTAAAGCCCCGTCCAGCCACCCTCTAAATGGACTCTCTAGTGTTGTATGTGGAACAAGTCTGATTCAGGGGGGTCCCAAGTTTAATTCTTCGGGCCTGAGAGAATAAATACTGTGAATGCTTTGTAGTGCTGTCAGACTGAGTGTGTCGGAGGAGGTCTAATTAATCTTCTGTCCAAATAACCTCACGGACAAAAAAGTGCAACCAAACAAAGAGGAACTAGCAGTCTCACCTATGTTCAAGCAGTGAAAAGAGAAATGTTGAAGCTCTAAGCACGTCACAGGCTGGATTACTGTATAATATAATCCACACTAAACAGGTGTGAGTTTACTGAAATGGAGACTATCACCCCTAAAAAACCCTAATCAGTATAAAAAACCCTCATCAGTATAAAAAACCCTAATCAGTATAAAACAAAACAAAAAAAACCCTGGTATTTCTTGAAGGACAACTAAACTTTGTTAACCAAGAACCTGCCAAATAGCAATATTTTATTTCATTATAGACTTTCTATTTTACAATTTTTTGGGACGTAGAAAGAGCAAAGAGAGAGAGAAAGAGAGGGAGCGAGAGAGAGAGAGAGAGAGAGAGAGAGAGAGAGAGAGAGAGAGAGAGAGAGAGAGAGAGAGAGAGTGCGACAGAGAGAGGAAGAGTGAGAGAGACATAGAGACAGAGAAAGAGAGAGAGAGACAGAAAGAGAGTGTGACAAAGAAAGAGAGATAGAGAGAGAGAGAGACAGACAGAGAACGAGAGAGAGACAGAGAGCGACAGCGAGAGAGAGACAGAGAGAGAGAGACAGAGAGAGAGACAAAGAGAAACAGAGAGAGAGAGAGAGAGAGAGACACACACAGAGAGAGAGAGAGACAAAGAGAAACAGAGAGAGAGAGACACAGAAAGAGAGACAGACAGAAGGAAAGAGAGACACAGACAGAGAGTGAGAGAGACAGAGAGAGACAGACAGGAGGAGACAGACAGAGAGAGATAGAGAGACATACAAAGAGAGAGAGACAGACAGACAGAGAGAGAAGGGGTAAAAACAGCCTTTTCTTGGAATGATTTCTTCAGGGCTTGGATGGACATTTTCCAGGTGTAAGCATTGCTGGAGCAGTAAAGGTGATCCATCATCCTTGACGTACGACCTCCCTCAGCCTGGTGCTTCTCTGAGGTTGCAGGTTTTAGTTTTTCTGGTCAGTCCCTAGGGCAGGCAGCAGTTATGCTGAGTCTCAACAATTTCCCCGGGTAAGCTCATCAGATGCGATGTACAGCGTGGGGGCAGCTGTGTACCACATAGGGCAGAGCCAAAAACTGCTGTTACGCCCGGGAGAATATTGCAGAACCGATGGAGACATTTAGGAAGCAGAGAGACAGGCAGGGTCCAAGCGTTAAATAGAGGGGATATGATAGAAACATTTATATACATAGAGGGAATCAACACGGTAACGGAGGAGAAAAACTACCACAACTAGAGGACATAGTCTGAAATTAGATTTAAATGTAATATCAGGAAGTATTACTTTACTGAGAGGGTAGTGGATGCATGGAATAGTCTTCCAGTAGAAGTGGTAGAGGTTAATACAGTGAAGGAGTTTAAGCATGCGTGGGATAGGTATAAGGCTATCCTAGATATAAGATATGGCGAGGGACTAATGAAAGTATTACGTTACTGAGAGGGTAGTGGGTGCATGGAATAGTCTTCCAGTAGAAGTGGTAGAGGTTATTACAGTGAAGGAGTTTAAGCATGCGTGGGATAGGTATAAGGCTATCCTAGCTATAAGATAAGGCCAGGGACTAATGAAAGTATTACTTTACTGAGAGGGTAGTGGATGCATGGAATAGTCTTCCAGTAGAAGTGGTAGAGGTTAATACAGTGAAGGAGTTTAAGCATGCGTGGGATAGGTATAAGGCTATCCTAGATATAAGATATGGCGAGGGACTAATGAAAGTATTACGTTACTGAGAGGGTAGTGGATGCATGGAATAGTCTTCCAGTAGAAGTGGTAGAGGTTAATACAGTGGAGTTTAAGCATGCATGGGATAGGTATAAGGCTATCCTAGATAAAAGATAAGGTCAGAGACTAATGAAAGTATTACTTTACTCAGAGGGTAGTGGATGCATGGAATAGTCTTCCAGTAGAAGTGGTAGAGGTTAATACAGTGAAGGAGTTTAAGCATGCATGGGATAGGTATAAGGCTATCCTAGATATAAGATAAGGCCAGGGACTAATGAAAGTATTACATTACTGAGAGGGTAGTGGATGCATGGAATAGTCTTCCAGTAGAAGTGGTAGAGGTTAATACAGTGAAGGAGTTTAAGCATGCGTGGGATAGGTATAAGGCTATCCTAGATATAAGATAAGGTCAGGGACTAATGAAAGTATTACTTTACTGAGAGGGTAGTGGATGTATGGAATAGTCTTCCAGTAGAAGTGGTAGAGGTTAATACAGTGAAGGAGTTTAAGCATGCGTGGGATAGGTATAAGGCTATCCTAGATAAAAGATAAGGCCAGGGACTAATGAAAGTATTACTTTACTGAGAGGGTAGTGGATGTATGGAATAGTCTTCCAGTAGAAGTGGTAGAGGTTAATACAGTGAAGGAGTTTAAGCATGCATGGGATAGGTATAAGGCTATCCTAGATATAAGATAAGGTCAGGGACTAATGAAAGTATTACTTTACTGAGAGGGTAGTGGATGCATGGAATAGTCTTCCAGTAGAAGTGGTAGAGGTTTATACAGTGAAGGAGTTTAAGCATGCGTGGGATAGGTATAAGGCTATCCTAGATATAAGATAAGGCCAGGGATTAATGAAAGTATTACATTACTGAGAGGGTAGTGGATGCATGGAATAGTCTTCCAGTAGAAGTGGTAGAGGTTTATACAGTGAAGGAGTTTAAGCATGCGTGGGATAGGTATAAGGCTATCCTAGATATAAGATAAGGCCAGGGTCTAATGAAAGTATTACATTACTGAGAGGGTAGTGGATGTATGGAATATTCTTCCAGTAGAAGTGGTAGAGGTTAATACAGTGAAGGAGTTTAAGCATGCATGGGATAGGTATAAGGCTATCCTAGATATAAGATAAGGCCAGGAACTAATGAAAGTATTACTTTACTGAGAGGGTAGTGGATGCATGGAATAGTCTTCCGGTAGAAGTGGTAGAGGTTAATACAGTGAAGGAGTTTAAGCATGCGTGGGATAGGTATAAGGCTATCCTAGATATAAGATAAGGTCAGGGACTAATGAAAGTATTACATTACTGAGAGGGTAGTGGATGCATGGAATAGTCTTCCAGTAGAAGTGGTAGAGGTTAATACAGTGAAGGAGTTTAAGCATGCATGGGATAGGTATAAGGCTATCCTAGATATAAGATAAGGCCAGGGACAAATGAAAGTATTACATTACTGAGAGGGTAGTGGATGCATGGAATAGTCTTCCAGTAGAAGTGGTAGAGGTTAATACAGTGAAGCAGTTTAAGCATGTGTGGGATAGGTATAAGGCTATCCTAGATATAAGATAAGGTCAGGGACTAATGAAAGTATTACATTACTGAGAGGGTAGTGGATGCATGGAATAGTCTTCCAGTAGAAGTGGTAGAGGTTAATACAGTGAAGGAGTTTAAGCATGCATGGGATAGGTATAAGGCTATCCTAGATATAAGATAAGGCCAGGGACAAATGAAAGTATTACATTACTGAGAGGGTAGTGGATGCATGGAATAGTCTTCCAGTAGAAGTGGTAGAGGTTAATACAGTGAAGCAGTTTAAGCATGTGTGGGATAGGTATAAGGCTATCCTAGATATAAGATAAGGCCAGGGACTAATGAAAGTATTACATTACTGAGAGGGTAGTGGATGCATGGAATAGTCTTCCAGTAGAAGTGGTAGAGGTTAATACAGTGTTGGAGTTTAAGCATGCATGGGATAGGTATAAGGCTATCCTAGATATAAGATAAGGTCAGGGACTAATGAAAGTATTACATTACTGAGAGGGTAGTGGATGTATGGAATAGTCTTCCAGTAGAAGTGGTAGAGGTTAATACAGTGAAGGAGTTTAAGCATGCGTGGGATAGGTATAAGGCTATCCTAGATATAAGATAAGGCCAGGGACTAATGAAAGTATTACATTACTGAGAGGGTAGTGGATGCATGGAATAGTCTTCCAGTAGAAGTGGTAGAGGTTAATACAGTGAAGGAGTTTAAGCATGCGTGGGATAGGTATAAGGCTATCCTAGATATAAGATATGGCGAGGGACTAATGAAAGTATTACGTTACTGAGAGGGTAGTGGGTGCATGGAATAGTCTTCCAGTAGAAGTGGTAGAGGTTATTACAGTGAAGGAGTTTAAGCATGCGTGGGATAGGTATAAGGCTATCCTAGCTATAAGATAAGGCCAGGGACTAATGAAAGTATTACTTTACTGAGAGGGTAGTGGATGCATGGAATAGTCTTCCAGTAGAAGTGGTAGAGGTTAATACAGTGAAGGAGTTTAAGCATGCGTGGGATAGGTATAAGGCTATCCTAGATATAAGATATGGCGAGGGACTAATGAAAGTATTACGTTACTGAGAGGGTAGTGGATGCATGGAATAGTCTTCCAGTAGAAGTGGTAGAGGTTAATACAGTGGAGTTTAAGCATGCATGGGATAGGTATAAGGCTATCCTAGATAAAAGATAAGGTCAGAGACTAATGAAAGTATTACTTTACTCAGAGGGTAGTGGATGCATGGAATAGTCTTCCAGTAGAAGTGGTAGAGGTTAATACAGTGAAGGAGTTTAAGCATGCATGGGATAGGTATAAGGCTATCCTAGATATAAGATAAGGCCAGGGACTAATGAAAGTATTACATTACTGAGAGGGTAGTGGATGCATGGAATAGTCTTCCAGTAGAAGTGGTAGAGGTTAATACAGTGAAGGAGTTTAAGCATGCGTGGGATAGGTATAAGGCTATCCTAGATATAAGATAAGGTCAGGGACTAATGAAAGTATTACTTTACTGAGAGGGTAGTGGATGTATGGAATAGTCTTCCAGTAGAAGTGGTAGAGGTTAATACAGTGAAGGAGTTTAAGCATGCGTGGGATAGGTATAAGGCTATCCTAGATAAAAGATAAGGCCAGGGACTAATGAAAGTATTACTTTACTGAGAGGGTAGTGGATGTATGGAATAGTCTTCCAGTAGAAGTGGTAGAGGTTAATACAGTGAAGGAGTTTAAGCATGCATGGGATAGGTATAAGGCTATCCTAGATATAAGATAAGGTCAGGGACTAATGAAAGTATTACTTTACTGAGAGGGTAGTGGATGCATGGAATAGTCTTCCAGTAGAAGTGGTAGAGGTTTATACAGTGAAGGAGTTTAAGCATGCGTGGGATAGGTATAAGGCTATCCTAGATATAAGATAAGGCCAGGGATTAATGAAAGTATTACATTACTGAGAGGGTAGTGGATGCATGGAATAGTCTTCCAGTAGAAGTGGTAGAGGTTTATACAGTGAAGGAGTTTAAGCATGCGTGGGATAGGTATAAGGCTATCCGAGATATAAGATAAGGCCAGGGTCTAATGAAAGTATTACATTACTGAGAGGGTAGTGGATGTATGGAATATTCTTCCAGTAGAAGTGGTAGAGGTTAATACAGTGAAGGAGTTTAAGCATGCATGGGATAGGTATAAGGCTATCCTAGATATAAGATAAGGCCAGGAACTAATGAAAGTATTACTTTACTGAGAGGGTAGTGGATGCATGGAATAGTCTTCCGGTAGAAGTGGTAGAGGTTAATACAGTGAAGGAGTTTAAGCATGCGTGGGATAGGTATAAGGCTATCCTAGATATAAGATAAGGTCAGGGACTAATGAAAGTATTACATTACTGAGAGGGTAGTGGATGCATGGAATAGTCTTCCAGTAGAAGTGGTAGAGGTTAATACAGTGAAGGAGTTTAAGCATGCATGGGATAGGTATAAGGCTATCCTAGATATAAGATAAGGCCAGGGACAAATGAAAGTATTACATTACTGAGAGGGTAGTGGATGCATGGAATAGTCTTCCAGTAGAAGTGGTAGAGGTTAATACAGTGAAGCAGTTTAAGCATGTGTGGGATAGGTATAAGGCTATCCTAGATATAAGATAAGGTCAGGGACTAATGAAAGTATTACATTACTGAGAGGGTAGTGGATGCATGGAATAGTCTTCCAGTAGAAGTGGTAGAGGTTAATACAGTGAAGGAGTTTAAGCATGCATGGGATAGGTATAAGGCTATCCTAGATATAAGATAAGGCCAGGGACAAATGAAAGTATTACATTACTGAGAGGGTAGTGGATGCATGGAATAGTCTTCCAGTAGAAGTGGTAGAGGTTAATACAGTGAAGCAGTTTAAGCATGTGTGGGATAGGTATAAGGCTATCCTAGATATAAGATAAGGCCAGGGACTAATGAAAGTATTACATTACTGAGAGGGTAGTGGATGCATGGAATAGTCTTCCAGTAGAAGTGGTAGAGGTTAATACAGTGTTGGAGTTTAAGCATGCATGGGATAGGTATAAGGCTATCCTAGATATAAGATAAGGTCAGGGACTAATGAAAGTATTACATTACTGAGAGGGTAGTGGATGTATGGAATAGTCTTCCAGTAGAAGTGGTAGAGGTTAATACAGTGAAGGAGTTTAAGCATGCGTGGGATAGGTATAAGGCTATCCTAGATATAAGATAAGGCCAGGGACTAATGAAAGTATTACATTACTGAGAGGGTAGTGGATGCATGGAATAGTCTTCCAGTAGAAGTGGTAGAGGTTAATACAGTGAAGGAGTTTAAGCATGCATGGGATAGGTATAAGGCTATCCTAGATATAAGATAAGGTCAGGGACTAAGGAAAGTATTACATTACTGAGAGGGTAGTGGATTTATAGAATAGTCTTCCAGTAGAAGTGGTAGAGGTTAATACAGTGAAGGAGTTTAAGCATGCATGGGATAGGTAGAAGGCTATCCTAGATATAAGATAAGGCCAGGGACTAATGAAAGTATTACATTACTGAGAGGGTAGTGGGTGTATGGAATAGTCTTCCAGTAGAAGTGGTAGAGGTTAATAGAGTGAAGGAGTTTAAGCATGCATGGGATAGGTATAAGGCTATCCTAGATATAAGATAAGGCCAGGAACTAATGAAAGTATTACTTTACTGAGAGGGTAGTGGATGCATGGAATAGTCTTCCGGTAGAAGTGGTAGAGGTTAATACAGTGAAGGAGTTTAAGCATGCGTGGGATAGGTATAAGGCTATCCTAGATATAAGATAAGGTCAGGGACTAATGAAAGTATTACATTACTGAGAGGGTAGTGGATGCATGGAATAGTCTTCCAGTAGAAGTGGTAGAGGTTAATACAGTGAAGGAGTTTAAGCATGCATGGGATAGGTATAAGGCTATCCTAGATATAAGATAAGGCCAGGGACAAATGAAAGTATTACATTACTGAGAGGGTAGTGGATGCATGGAATAGTCTTCCAGTAGAAGTGGTAGAGGTTAATACAGTGAAGCAGTTTAAGCATGTGTGTGATAGGTATAAGGCTATCCTAGATATAAGATAAGATCAGGGACTAATGAAAGTATTACTTTACTGAGAGGGTAGTGGATGTATGGAATAGCCTTCCAGTAGAAGTGGTAGAGGTTAATACAGTGTTGGAGTTTAAACATGCATGGGATAGGTATAAGGCTATCCTAGATATAAGATAAGGCCAGGGACTAATGAAAGTATTACATTACTGAGAGGGAAGTGGATGCATGGAATAGTCTTCCAGTAGAAGTGGTAGAGGTTAATACAGTGTTGGAGTTTAAGCATGCATGGGATAGGTATAAGGCTATCCTAGATATAAGATAAGGTCAGGGACTAATGAAAGTATTACATTACTGAGAGGGTAGTGGATGTATGGAATAGTCTTCCAGTAGAAGTGGTAGAGGTTAATACAGTGAAGGAGTTTAAGCATGCGTGGGATAGGTATAAGGCTATCCTAGATATAAGATAAGGCCAGGGACTAATGAAAGTATTACATTACTGATAGGGTAGTGGATGCATGGAATAGTCTTCCAGTAGAAGTGGTAGAGGTTAATACAGTGAAGGAGTTTAAGCATGCATGGGATAGGTATAAGGCTATCCTAGATATGAAATAAGGTCAGGGACTAAGGAAAGTATTACATTACTGAGAGGGTAGTGGATTTATAGAATAGTCTTCCAGTAGAAGTGGTAGAGGTTAATACAGTGAAGGAGTTTAAGCATGCATGGGATAGGTAGAAGGCTATCCTAGATATAAGATAAGGCCAGGGACTAATGAAAGTATTACATTACTGAGAGGGTAGTGGGTGTATGGAATAGTCTTCCAGTAGAAGTGGTAGAGGTTAATAGAGTGAAGGAGTTTAAGCATGCATGGGATAGGTATAAGGCTATCCTAGATATAAGATAAGGTCAGGGACTAATGAAAGTATTATATTACTGAGAGGGTAGTGGATGCATGGAATATCCTTCCAGCAGAAGTGGTAGAGGTTAATACAGTGAAGGAGTTTAAGCATGCATGGGATAGGTATAAGGCTATCCTAGATATAAGATAAGGCCAGGGACTAATGACAGTATTACTTTACTGAGAGGGTAGTGGATGTATGGAATAGTCTTCCAGTAGAAGGGGTAGAGGTTAATACAGTGAAGGAGTTTAAGCATGCATGGGATAGATATAAGGCTATCCTAGATAAAAGATAAGGTCAGAGACTAATGAAAGTATTACTTTACTCAGAGGGTAGTGGATGCATGGAATAGTCTTCCAGTAGAAGTGGTAGAGGTTAATACAGTGAAGGAGTTTAAGCATGCGTGGGATAGGTATAAGGCTATCCTCGATATAAGATAAGGCCAGGGACTAATGAAAGTATTACATTACTGAGAGGGTAGTGGATGCATGGAATAGTCTTCAAGTAGAAGTGGTAGAGGTTAATACAGTGAAGGAGTTTAAGCATGCATGGGATAGGTATAGGACTATCCTAGATATAAGATAAGGCCAGGGACTAATGAAAGTATTACTTTACTGAGAGGGTAGTGGATGCATGGAATAGTCTTCCAGTAGAGGTGGTAGAGGTTAATACAGTGAAGGAGTTTAAGCATGCGTGGGATAGGTATAAGGCTATCCTAGATATAAGATAAGGCCAGGGACTAATGAAAGTATTACATTACTGAGAGGGCAGTGGATGCATGGAATAGTCTTCCAGTAGAAGTGGTAGAGGTTAATACAGTGAAGGAGTTTAAGCATGCATGGGATAGGTATAAGGCTATCCTAGATATAAGATAAGGCCAGGGACTAATGTAAGTATTACTTTACTGAGAGGGTAGTGGATGTATAGAATAGTCTTCCAGTAGAAGTGGTAGAGGTTAATACAGTGAAGGAGTTTAAGCATGCGTGGGATAGGTATAAGTATAAGGCTATCCTAGATATAAGATAAGGTCAGGGACTAAGGAAAGTGTTACATTACTGAGAGGGTAGTGGATTTATAGAATAGTCTTCCAGTAGAAGTGGTAGAGGTTAATACAGTGAAGGAGTTTAAGCATGCATGGGATAGGTATAAGGCTATCCTAGATATAAGATAAGGCAGGGACTAATGAAAGTATTACATTACTGAGAGGGTAGTGGGTGTATGGAATAGTCTTCCAGTAGAAGTGGTAGAGGTTAATAGAGTGAAGGAGTTTAAGCATGCATGGGATAGGTATAAGGCTATCCTAGATAAAAGATAAGGTCAGAGACTAATGAAAGTATTACTTTACTGAGAGGGTAGTGGATGCATGGAATATTCTTCCAGTAGAAGTGGTAGAGGTTAATACAGTGAAGGAGTTTAAGCATGCGTGGGATAGGTATAAGGCTATCCTAGATATAAGATAAGGCCAGGGACTAATGAAAGTATTACATTACTGAGAGGGTAGTGGATGCATGGAATAGTCTTCAAGTAGAAGTGGTAGAGGTTAATACAGTGAAGGAGTTTAAGCATGCATGGGATAGGTATAGGACTATCCTAGATATAAGATAAGGCCAGGGACTAATGAAAGTATTACTTTACTGAGAGGGTAGTGGATGCATGGAATAGTCTTCCAGTAGAGGTGGTAGAGGTTAATACAGTGAAGGAGTTTAAGCATGCATGGGATAGGTATAAGGCTATCCTAAATATAAGATAAGGTCAGGGACTAATGAAAGTATTACATTACTGAGAGGTTAGTGGATGTATGGAATAGTCTTCCAGTAGAAGTGGTAGAGGTTAATACAGTGAAGGAGTTTAAGCATGCGTGGGATAGGTATAAGGCTATCCTAGATATAAGATAAGGCCAGGGACTAATGAAAGTATTACTTTACTGAGAGGGTAGTGGATGTATGGAATAGTCTTCCAGTAGAAGTGGTAGAGGTTAATACAGTGAAGGAGTTTAAGCATGCGTGGGATAGGTATAAGGCTATCCTAGATATAAGATAAGGCCAGGGACTAATGAAAGTATTTCATTACTGAGAGGGTAGTGGATGTATGGAATAGTCTTCCAGTAGAAGTGGTAGAGGTTAATACAGTGAAGGAGTTAAAGCGTGCATGGGATAGGTATAAGGCTATCCTAGATATAAGATAAGGTCAGGGACTAATGAAAGTATTACATTACTGAGAGGGTAGTGGATGTATGGAATAGTCTTCCAGTAGAAGTGGTAGAGGGTAATACAGTGAAGGAGTTTAAGCATGCGTGGGATAGGTATAAGGCTATCCTAGATATAATATACGGCCAGGGACTAATGAAAGTATTACATTACTGAGAGGGTAGTGGATGTATGGAATAGTCTTCCAGTAGAAGTGGTAGAGATTAATAAAGTGAAGGAGTTTAAGCATGCATGGGATAGGTATAAGGCTATCCTAGATATAAGATAAGGCCAGGGACTAATGAAAGTATTACATTACTGAGAGGGTAGTGGATGTATGGAATAGTCTTCCAGTAGAAGTGGTAGAGATTAATACAGTGAAGAAGTTTAAGCATGCATGGGATAGGTATAAGGCTATCCTAGATATAAGATAAGGCCAGGGACTAATGAAAGTATTACATTACTGAGAGGGTAGTGGATGTATGGAATAGTCTTCCAGTAGTAGTGGTAGAGGTTAATACAGTGAAGAAGTTTAAGCATGCATGGGATAGGTATAAGGCTATCCTAGATATAAGATAAGGCCAGGGACTAATGAAAGTATTACATTACTGAGAGGGTAGTGGATGTATGGAATAGTCTTCCAGTAGAAGTGGTAGAGGGTAATACAGTGAAGGAGTTTAAGCATGCGTGGGATAGGTATAAGGCTATCCTAGATATAATATACGGCCAGGGACTAATGAAAGTATTACATTACTGAGAGGGTAGTGGATGTATGGAATAGTCTTCCAGTAGAAGTGGTAGAGATTAATAAAGTGAAGGAGTTTAAGCATGCATGGGATAGGTATAAGGCTATCCTAGATATAAGATAAGGCCAGGGACTAATGAAAGTATTACATTACTGAGAGGGTAGTGGATGTATGGAATAGTCTTCCAGTAGAAGTGGTAGAGATTAATACAGTGAAGAAGTTTAAGCATGCATGGGATAGGTATAAGGCTATCCTAGATATAAGATAAGGCCAGGGACTAATGAAAGTATTACATTACTGAGAGGGTAGTGGATGTATGGAATAGTCTTCCAGTAGTAGTGGTAGAGGTTAATACAGTGAAGAAGTTTAAGCATGCATGGGATAGGTATAAGGCTATCCTAGATATAAGATAAGGCCAGGGACTAATGAAAGTATTCAAATTATTATTATTATTATTATTTCAGGCAGCAATTGTACAGACTAGTTGGGCTGAATGGTTCTTATCTGCTGACACATTCTATGTTTTATACAAACTATGGTAGATTGACAACCAATGTGCAATATCTGACCACTGTTACTGAGTTTAAGTGTGAGATAAAGAGTTCCAGTATTTGTGTCTGTTGTTTCAATTCATGGCAGAATTACCAATTCTCCAGCTGGTAACATGCCCCAGGGATGGATAGGTAGTAGGGGGCCACCCTTGATCTCTGCTGCTGTCCCATGACAGTAATAGTAAGTGGGGGGATTGCATTCTAGAGTTAATGGAGCTTAATTCTTAACATGTGAAGGAAGGATATTTTTAAACACACTTTTACACTTGTAACCAAATAAAATATGAGTTAATGTATGTTATGTTATATGTCACACTCCAGGGCCTGCTTCTGCACGGCGCGGGGGGGGGGGTCCCTACCTGGGGCAGCATTCCCCGGATTCAGTATTCTCCGTGGTGGGGCTGTGTAGTTGTAGAGCACGCCACGTTCCTGCATTTGAGGCAGGGCTGGAGGGAGGCGGTGTGTCCTAGTGCCCAATAGTGGAGGAGAGGGAGGGGCCTCTCATGTTTTGCTCCCAGAATTGAGGCACCCTGCGGCTGGTGGGAGGAGCCTCGACCTACAGCACTATAAAAACCCTGTACTCCCTTCACTTTCCCCCCTGGTCCTGATCTTCATTCTCCTGAGAATAAACACAGATGATAAATACAGCGCATATGCAGTAGCGCTGTCACTACTCCAAATAAGCCACACCCCCTGCAGGGGAAGGGGCGCGGGCTGGGGAATATAATGTCAGATTATCCTACCTGCAGCTAGGCACACTCTTTCTGTCACGCCAGCCAAGGTTGTCTAAGGTTATGTTTGTAGTTGGCTTCGATCTCATTACAGACTCATCGCATTCTTGGCGGTCCGATCCACTTCGATATAAAACTGATTAGACTTGATGTGAGTTCTTAGCATTCAATGTGGAAGGAAATAGTCTAATTAGTGATCAAATGAGTGAACGTCACTTTGGCAGCCGGCTCCGACGGAAGACGTTTCCAGTTTCTATAACTATGCACCTTCGTATAATTGGAAACATATAATATCTCTTGGAATTCGGAAACCCTTTATTGTCAGATTTTTATATAAAATAATATTGGATCATATTAGTAATGGGAATAGACCGTTGAGGTTCCTGGTACAGGTATCGTTTCCGAGCCCCCCAGTAGGCCAATTTTTATTTCCATTCTAGTTTTTTATTCTGGTTTCTGAATAGATTTCATTTAAATGTTACTGTAAGACAATGATCGACTGGTAGACTTGGCTGACTGAGTAAAATGGTAAATTTAATCCACAACAGCCGTTAGGTTGGATTGAGCGTCTGTCATGGACTGAGCGTCTGTCATGGACTGAGCGTCTGTCATGGATTGAGCGTCTGTCATGGACTGAGCGTCTGTCATGGACTGAGCGTCTGTCATGGATTGAGCGTCTGTCATGGACTGAGCATCTGTCATGGATTGAGCGTCTGTCATGGACTGAGCGTCTGTCATGGACTGAGCGTCTGTCATGGACTGAGCGTCTGTCATGGACTCAGCGTCTGTCATGGACTGAGCGTCTGTCATGGACTCAGCGTCTGTCATGGATGGAGCGTCTGTCATAGATTGAGCGTCTGTCATGGATTGAGCGTCTGTCATGGATGGAGCGTCTGTCATGGATTGAGCGTCTGTCATGGATGGAGTGTCTGTCATGGACTCATAGTCTGTCATGGACTGAGCGTCTGTCATGGATGGAGCGTCTGTCATGGATTGAGCGTCTGTCATGGACTGAGCGTCTGTCATGGACTGAGCGTCTGTCATGGACGGAGCGTCTGTCATGGACTGAGCGTCTGTCATGGATTGAGCGTTTGTCATGGACTCAGCGTCTGTCATGGACGGAGCATCTGTCATGGACTCAGCGTCTGTCATGGACTGAGCGTCTGTCATGGATTGAGCGTCTGTCATGGACTGAGCGTCTGTCATGGATTGAGCGCCTGTCATGGACTCAGCGTCTGTCATGGATTGAGCGTCTGTCATGGATTGAGCGTCTGTCATGGATTGAGTCTGTCAGGGACTGAGCGTCTGTCATGGACTCAGCGTCTGTCATGGACTGAGCGTCTGTCATGGACGGAGCGTCTGTCATGGATTGAGCGTCTGTCATGGACTGAGCGTCTGTCATGGACTGAGCGTCTGTCATGGACGGAGCGTCTGTCATGGACGGAGCGTCTGTCATGGATTGAGCGTCTGTCATGGACTGAGCGTCTGTCATGGATTGAGCGTCTGTCATGGATTGAGTCTGTCATGGACTGAGTGTCTGTCATGGACTGAGCGTCTGTCATGGACGGAGCGTCTGTCATGGACTCAGCGTCTGTCATGGATTGAGCGTCTGTCATGGATTGAGCGTCTGTCTTGGATTGAGCGTCTGTCATGGACTGAGCGTCTGTCATGGACTGAGCGTCTGTCATGGACTGAGCGTCTGTCATGGACTGAGCGTCTGTCATGGACGGAGCGTCTGTCATGGACTGAGCGTCTGTCATGGACTCAGCGTCTGTCATGGACTGAGCGTCTGTCATGGATTGAGCGTCTGTCATGGACTGAGCGTCTGTCATGGACTGAGCGTCTGTCATGGACGGAGCGTCTGTAATGGATTGAGCGTCTGTCATGGACTGAGCGTCTGTCATGGATTGAGCGTCTGTCATGGACTGAGCGTCTGTCATGGACTGAGCGTCTGTCATACATAGTAACATAGTAACATAGTAATTTAGGTTGAAAAAAGACACAAGTCCATCAAGTTCAACCCTTCTACCTATCATTACAGCTTTTGATCCAAAAGAAGGCAAAAAACCCCTAAGGAAGCTATTTCGAATTTTGCCTCCTGGGGGAAAAAATTCCTTCTTGACTCCAAGAGGCAATCAGATTTCTCCTTGGATCAATAAGCTCTTTTATTAATGCTTATTCAATTATTAATAGCCCTGTATGTTCTGCTTTCCTAAAAAAACATCCAAACCATTTTTAAATGCATCTATTGTGGTTGCTAGCACTACCTCTCTTGGCAGTGAGTTCCATAACTTTATTGTCCTAACCGTAAAGAATCCCTTCCTTTGCTGTCTATGAAATCTTTGCTCTTCCAGTCTGAGGGGGTGACCTCTTGTTCTTTGTACCTTTCTGTTAATGAACAGGTCCCTGGAGAGCTCTTTATATTGGCCCTGCAAATATTTATATAATGTTATCATATCCCCTCTGAGACGCCTTTTTTCTAACGTATATAAATGCAATTTTTTAAGTCTCTCTTCATAACTAAGATCCTCCAAACCCCTTATTAATTTTGTAGCTCTCCTTTGCACTTTTTCTAGTTCCTTAATATCCTTTTTAAGGACTGGTGCCCAGAACTGTACTGCATATTCAAGGTGAGGTCTTACCATTGATTTGTAAAGAGGCAAGATGATATCCTCCTCCCGTGAATCTATACCTCGTTTTATACATGCCAATATCTTATTGGCCCTTGCAGCTGCTGACTGGCATTGGGCACTGTTGCCAAGTTTGTTGTCTATAATTATTCCTAAATCCTTTTCATTAGTAGTTTTTCCCAGGGAAAAACCATTTAACATATATGTTGCTTTGTTATTATTTTTCCCATAATGCATAACTTTACATTTGTCTATATTGAACCTCATTTGCCACTTTACTGCCCAGTCCCCCACTCTGTCCAAATCTTCCTGTAAAGAAAAAACATCAAGATTAGTCTTTATTGCCTTACCTAATTTAGTGTCGTCCGCAAACACGGAGACATGGCTCTCAGCACAATGTGGCAGATCATTAATAAACAAATTAAAAAGAAGAGGGCCCAAAACAGACCCCTGAGGTACTCCGCTTAATACACTTGTCCAATTTGAGAATTTTCCATTAACAACAACCCTTTGTGTTCTATCTTTTAGCCAATTTTCAATCCACATACACACATTTGCCCCCAAACCTATTTCTCTCAATTTGTAGAGTAACCTTTTGTGTGGAACTGTATCAAATGCTTTCGCAAAATCCAAATAGATCACATCAACTGCCACACCTAGATCTATATTTTTACTGACTTCTTCATAGAATGTTATTAAGTTTGTTTGACAAGACCTGTCTTTCACAAAACCATGTTGACTTTTACTAATTATATTCTGGTTCAAGATGTATTCTTGAGTGTATACCTTTAGCAATCCTTCAAATAGTTTCCCCACTACAGATGTCAAGCTCACTGGCCTATAATTACCTGGCAGAGATTTTGATCCCTTTTTAAATATTGGAATGACATCCGCCTTTCGCCAGTCTGTTGGCACTGTACCTGAACGGAATGAATCCCTAAAGATCATGAATAGTGGTCTGGCCAGAATTATGCTTAACTCTCTAAGTACCCTTGGGTGTATACCATCTGGTCCTGGGGCCTTGTCTATCTTAACAGAGTGTAATTGCTTAAGCACTTTTTCCTGTGTCAGCCAATCCCATGTTTGCGGCGAATGTCCCATAACTTCCTGTAGCAGGGGCTCGTCCATCTGCTCTTCCTTAGTATAAACAGAAGAAAAAAAAGTATTTAAAATGTCTGCTTTCTCTCTGTCCTCACTTACCAAATTTCCCATTTGGGATAACAAGGGCCCAACATTTTCCCTCTTTAGCTTTTTTCCATTTATATATTTATAAAACATTTTGGGGTTAGTTTTACTCTCCTTGGCAACCCTTTTCTCATTTTCCAATTTAGCCATTTTAATTGCCTTTTTGCAGGCTTTGTTGGCCTCTTTGTACTCTATAAATGATAATGCTGATCCAGTGTTTTTATAATGTTTGAATGCCATTTTCTTGTTTTGTACTTCCTGTTTCACGTTACCTGTAAGCCACATTGGTTTCGATTTGTGTCTTTTGCATTTGTTTCCCAAAGGTATATATTGGGATGTGTACTTTTGTAATGTGTGCTTAAAGGCATTCCACTTGTCTTCTGTGTTTAGTCCAGAAAACAATCGTTCCCAGTCTAAATGTTCAATCGATGCCCTTAGTCCATCAAAGTTAGCCCTTCTAAAATTAAGTGTTTTGGTAGCGTATTTACCAATTTGCTTTTTTGCATTAATCTCAAATGAGACCATATTATGGTCACTATTCCCCAAGTGTTCTCTTATTTGGATGTTTGAGATAAGCTGCTCATTGTTTGTTATTACCAAATCCAGACAGGCATCCATTCTAGTTGGGGTGTCTACTAATTGTGCCATAAATTTGTTATTAAGCAGGTCCAGAAACTTGCTGCCCCTAGCTGAACTAGTTGTGCCACACTTCCAATCTATATCTGGGTAATTAAAATCTCCCATGATTAGAACTTCATTCATATTTGCAGCCTTTTCAATTTGTAATAAAAGCTGATCTTCTCCATCAATGCTAATATTTGGTGGCTTGTAGCATACACCTACAAGTAATGTGCGATTCTTTTTAGCGTCTAAGCTAAGTCATGGACTGAGCGTCTGTCATGGACGGAGCGTCTGTCATGGATTGAGCGTCTGTCATGGATTGAGCGTCTGTCATGGATTGAGCGTCTGTCATGGATTGAGCGTCTGTCATGGACTGAGCGTCTGTCATGGACTCAGCGTCTGTCATGGACTGAGCGTCTGTCATGGACTCAGCGTCTGTCATGGACTCAGCGTCTGTCATGGACTGAGCGTCTGTCATGGATGGAGCGTCTGTCATGGACTGAATGTCTGTCATGGACTGAGCATCTGTCATGGACTGAGCGTCTGTCATGGACTGAGCGTCTGTCATGGATTCAGTGTCTGTCATGGACTGAGCGTCTGTCATGGATTCAGCGTCTGTCATGGACGGAGCTTTCTGTCATGGACTCAGCGTCTGTCATGGACTGAGCGTCTGTCATGGATTGAGCGTCTGTCATGGACTGAGCGTCTGTCATGGATTGAGCGCCTGTCATGGACTCAGCGTCTGTCATGGATTGAGCGTCTGTCATGGATTGAGCGTCTGTCATGGATTGAGTCTGTCAGGGACTGAGCGTCTGTCATGGACTCAGCGTCTGTCATGGACTGAGCGTCTGTCATGGACGGAGCGTCTGTCATGGATTGAGCGTCTGTCATGGACTGAGCGTCTGTCATGGACTGAGCGTCTGTCATGGACGGAGCGTCTGTCATGGACGGAGCGTCTGTCATGGATTGAGCGTCTGTCATGGACTGAGCGTCTGTCATGGATTGAGCGTCTGTCATGGATTGAGTCTGTCATGGACTGAGCGTCTGTCATGGACTGAGCGTCTGTCATGGACGGAGCGTCTGTCATGGACTCAGCGTCTGTCATGGATTGAGCGTCTGTCATGGATTGAGCGTCTGTCATGGACGGAGCGTCTGTCATGGATTGAGCGTCTGTCATGGATTGAGCGTCTGTCATGGACTGAGCGTCTGTCATGGACTGAGCGTCTGTCATGGATTGAGCGTCTGTCATGGACTGAGCGTCTGTCATGGACTGAGCGTCTGTCATGGACGGAGCGTCTGTCATGGACTGAGCGTCTGTCATGGACTCAGCGTCTGTCATGGACTGAGCGTCTGTCATGGATTGAGCGTCTCTCATGGACTGAGCGTCTGTCATGGACGGAGCGTCTGTCATGGATTGAGCGTCTGTCATGGACTGAGCGTCTGTCATGGATTGAGCGTCTGTCATGGACTGAGCGTCTGTCATGGACTGAGCGTCTGTCATGGACTGAGCGTCTGTCATGGACGGAGCGTCTGTCATGGATTGAGCGTCTGTCATGGATTGAGCGTCTGTCATGGACTGAGCGTCTGTCATGGACTGAGCGTCTGTCATGGACTCAGCGTCTGTCATGGACTGAGCGTCTGTCATGGACTCAGCGTCTGTCATGGACTCAGCGTCTGTCATGGACTGAGCGTCTGTCATGGATGGAGCGTCTGTCATGGACTGAATGTCTGTCATGGACTGAGCATCTGTCATGGACTGAGCGTCTGTCATGGACTGAGCGTCTGTCATGGATTCAGTGTCTGTCATGGACTGAGCGTCTGTCATGGATTCAGTGTCTGTCATGGACTGAGTGTCTGTCATGGATGGAGCGTCTGTCATGGACTGAGTGTCTGTCATGGACTGAGTGTCTGTCATGGACTGAGCGTCTGTCATGGATTGAGTGTCTGTCATGGACTGAGTGTCTGTCATGGACTGAGCGTTGGACAGGCCCACACCTGCAGACCCTCTATTGTTCCACTCGTGGATAATATGGCTTGTACTTTACAAGATACATGTTTATTTCTCATTGCTAGTAACTTCAATTCTTTGGGCTGAAGGTTACAGGCCGAGCTGCCCCCTCTCTCTGGAACTCCCACCCGTAGCGCACCCCGCTCTCTCCTTTCTTCTCAAACTTAAAAAAATCCCTGAAAAACGTATCTATTTTAAGAAGCTTACTACCCAACCCACTAGAATTCCGGTCACTTTACCTCTAGCCAATCCCACGGAGCTGGAACACACACAATTCATCTTTGTCCAATCCCACCTAGTGCCACCCATCCACACTACTGTTACTAACACTACCTTCCCTCTGACCTCTTCAATCCCTTATGTGCCCCTCACCCCATCCCCAGGGTAAAAAAAAAATGCTACATTTTACAAATATTCACAAATTGCTCCTTACTCATGCCCCCCCCACTGCTCTTGTTTAGTAAATAAAAAAAGTAAGTGAAAAGGTATTGTATTTATTTTAATATGGCCACATAATTAGGAAAAAAAACAAAACACATTTTTTCTTTATTTACTACGACTCTGTTCTAGGGTAGATTTAAGTCTTTGTCTTATTTTAGAAAGTATAATAATAATAATAAATAATGACAGTAACAGTAAAAATAGATTTGTTTTAGAATGCATGCTCTGCCAGAAACAGAACGAATGTCATCCGTATTTACTTTGTAACATCCAACTAAACTATTTCTAGTCTAACGATTCCTACATTGTGCATTTGTTTTCCACTGTTCGTGAAAGCAGAAGTCACTCAGGTCTAGTTATATCACTGTTCTCTTCTGACATATCAAACCATTATCTTCACATAGGGAAAATATCCAACCGTATTGACTGACATCACGTACAACAGTCATTTTTTGGGATTATTTTATCCTAGATTTTTTCTTCTTTTGTTTTAGATATCCCTCGGGTGAATCTGTCAGAAGAGGGATTGCAGAGTTACATGGAAAAGCATCTCTATATTTTTACAGGAGAAGGGCAAGCAAATGTATAGATCAAGAGAAAAAAAAGTCATTCAAATATTTTTTTCTACCATCTTCGCCCCTTGTTTATTCTGTACACAGCCTTGTATGCAGATTGAATAGGCTGCGTTGTAATATCTCAGGCATTATAGATATCAAAAAAGTTTTTTTAGTGACATTTTAAGAGCTTCTACAAGAAAAATTAGCACCCCCCCCCCCACGGCCCCTACTTCTAGACTAAACAGCCATACCTCACTCTCAACCTCACTTGCTACCACTGTCTTCCTAGTAATCTGTATAACTCCACCTATTGTCTGCACGGATTCCATGCGTACAGCTGTATGGTTGGCTATGTGACTGCAGAATGTAGTCGCATGTTCCGAGATAATTCAATTCATTAACTTCCTGAGTAGAGTTGAGCGGACACCTGGATGTTCGGGTTCGGCGGATTCGGCCAAACTTCAGAAAAAAGTCTAGGTTCGGGAACGAACTTGACTCTGAACTTGACCCCGAACACGAACCCCATTGAAGTCATGGGGACCCGAACTTTTGACCACTAAAATGCCTCTAAAAAAGTCCTGGAAAGGGCTAGAGGGCTGCAAAAGGAAGTAAAATGTGGGTAAGAGTAGGACAAGTGCACTGCAAACAAATGTGGATAGGGAAATAACTTCAAATAACATAAAATACATACAAATTACAAATACAGCTGAGCCATAAAATAGCACTAGATGGAATCTTTGATTTTAGCTTTGGAAGAACATAAATCTAAATCTAAAGCATGGCTGCCAGGAGGATCAACAGAATTATCCATTTGAGAGAGGGTTGGAGTGCAGGGTATTCTCTTTCAGTTTATACTAAGTGACCCATAGGGTGAGGAGGCAGTGACCGTGGCGGTGTAGGTTGGAAGCGGCGCTGGAGGAGGAGTCAGAGGAGGTAGCCAGAATTTTTCAAACTGCGCTGTAAGTGGAATCCCAGTGGGGCCAAGGGTTGTGTCTATCTGGTCCTGCACATGTGTGTAAGTGGAATCCCAGTGGGGCCAAGGGTTGTGTCTATAGGGTCCTGCACATGTGTGAAAGTGGAATCCCAGTGGGGCCAATGGTTGTGTCTATAGGGTCCTGCACATGTGTGTAAGTGGAATCCCAGTGGGGCCTAGGGTTGTGTCTATCTGGTCCTGCACATGTGTGTAAGTGGAATCCCAGTGGGGCCAAGGGTTGTGTCTATCTGGTCCTGCACATGTGTGTAAGTGGAATCCCAGTGGGGCCAAAGGTTGTGTCTATCTGGTCCTGCGCATGTGTGTAAGTGGAATCCCAGTGGGGCCAACGGTTGTGTCTATCTGGTCGTGCACATGTGTGTAAGTGGAATCCCAGTGGGGCCAAGGGTTGTGTCTATCTGGTCCTGCACATGTGTGTAAGTGGAATCCCAGTGGGGCCAAGGGTTGTGTCTATCTGGTCCTGCACATGTCTGTTCTTTTATTTTTTTACAGATTAAACCACGTTTTTATACCCAGCCATTTGTGACAAGCTCCATCTATACCCCTGTTTGTGAGTGTAATACTTACCTATTCAGATTATGTTGGGTCTATACCATATCACACTATTAGTGTATTTATATTTTAAGGTTTAACTTCATACTGTGCCTCCCTGATTCCCCCCCCCCCCCCCGCACAGATCACGTTCTTTCTCCCTGTTCCTCAAGATTTTGTACTTGATCACAATGAAAATATCAATTAAGCCTCAAAAATTAGTTTTTTTTCCCCTGCCTCCCACAAATACGGACAAAGCTTTCTATCCAACTGCTTGTATCCCATAAAAATCTAGAAGAAATATAAAAAAAAACTTCCCATATTCCGACTTTTCTCTGCCTCGCTGGCTTCCTCCCAAGCCGGCATTTCTGAATTCACGCACTGGCTGTCTAATGAGAACGGATTTGATCCCCCTGAATCTCTTAATAACTATAGCCCCCAGCTCGCCAATATCACTATGCTAGTTTCACTGATTATTTTAATCTGATCATATGTCTTTTCTGCTCAATAAACCACCTTTCAAATCAAATTGTCACTGAACAGAGATCCTGGCGCTAATGTCTGGCGGAGCCCGGGAAATAGAAGATAATGTAGTTTGTCATAATTAAGAGCACGGCCTAATTAATTGAGTGGTCAGGATGCTAATTACCCAAGTTTATTAAGACTGGAGGACTATGAAGGGCAGAGGATAGATCACACGTTAGATCCAATCGCTTGATGTCTTGGCTACAGGCTAGGAGCAGGGGAGAAGGTTATGGGATTTAGTAAAAAGGAGTTTGTTTAACTACAATCAACTTCTCGGCTGTTAATTCATTTCACTCTACTATTGAGACACTTTGATAGTTGCTTTTTTTTCCCTACTAGACTTCGGCCAAACTTAGTGGAGGGGGGGGGGGGGGGGGGAAATGGGGGTCAAAACTGACATTTGGGAGTCGGTGAAACATATTTACAAAACAGATATTCAACTATAATATCGAATAAACACATACGTTGATATAATTATTGATCTTTAATATGCAGTATCTGGATTTTTTCATTTTATTGTTTAGGATTAAGAGACTTTCATTTATACACTTATTGTGGATCAGATTGAAATAAGACAGTAAACCAACAAGGTGAGGTTAGTGCACCATGCACGGAGGGGAAAAATCGAATAAACTAATAAATATACTTCCCAACTTAAATACAATGTTCCTTAGCTCTATCCCACAAGGGCCATTAAAAACAAGCATATGGTTTTCCCTTCCCAGTAAGTTGGGGGGCATCCCGACTTGGCAACTTGGGGATGAGCTCCAGCATCTCCAGTGCAACTACTGGGTGTCTGTAATGCAACTCTCATCTTTTTGTCTGTGTATATCTCTGAGACATAAAGATTTTTAACACCATGCTGCCTGTGCTCAGCACTGTACATAGGTAGTATTAATGCCAGAACAGACCTGAATAGACAGGGTAGGACCTCAAAATCTCAAACTGTTGGCATATCATTATTAGGGTCCCCTGCTGTATCCTGCTTCTCCAACCCGTGCCCCCCTCCCCCTGACCAGAAGCAACACCAATGGCAACTAATTTCATTACGTGCTTAACTCTGATTGCAATAAAAGAGAACAGTGATTATATGCATCATTAAAACAAAAAGAAATTGATAAATTGTGATTGGAAATGTATTTTCAGTTGTGAATCATTTTATAGGGTAACTGTCCATATCCTTGGCACAGGAAAGGGAATCAGATTTTAGCTGCTGTGCCTGAGCTGGTTACACTGGGTTTTTCTCGTGGATTGTATAATGTGCGACACATCCTCAGGGCCTTAAAGGATAACTGTAGGAAAAAAAGAACTTGTTTAATTGAAAGATTACATCAAGTGTAGCTGGTGTGTCTAGAGCTTTAATGAAAGAATCCAAATAAAGCACCTTATTGAGCCCTCATCGCTTCATATAGCTCTAACAGGGGGCAGACATGTTGTATAGAATGCTGGGTCAGACCTGCATTAACCTTCATGCAGATGAATGAAGATCTGACCCAAGATTCTAAACATGTCTGCCCCCTGTTAGAGGAATAGGAAGCAAATAAGGCTCAATAAAGTCCATTATTTGTATTCTTTCATTAAAGCATGTCTGTGTAACATGCCTGCACGTGATACAATCGTTCAATTAAACACATTAATTTGTTGCTACAGTTAATCTTTAAAGGGGATTTATCACTTACACATGCTTTGTATTGTGAAGGGAGAGAATACAAAATGATCTATACATTGTGCTAGCAGAATGGCAGCAAATACATAAAATAAAATACATTTCTGTTTTAATTGTGTCTGTGCCGTCTCCTGCTTATGACATCACAGGTGGCTTGATATGCAAATGAACAGCTTTCAGTGGGAAACTTTGCATATCAAGTCACAAGACGAGATATGAAACCTAAGACATTTAAAACTGTATTCCCCCCCCCCCCCTAGTTTAGGTATTTGCTGCAAGTCTGCCAACATGATGTGTAGATCATTTTCAGTCATTTTCTACAGTCACAGTGTAAGGTAAACCATAAATCCCTATAAACTAGAAAAATAAATGAAATAAAGTAAGAATAATATAGAGCAAGCACTTACTCAGACGCCCACACCAAACGGTATTAAAAGGGCATGCAAGCGCCATCTCTCCCAAATCCATCGTCTCTCCAAATCGCTGTATTACCACCAAACAGGATTTGTTCCACATCAGTTTGTCAGGATTGGACAAGGCCCTCAAAGCTGGCAGAATCTCATACTGAAGGTTTACTCGGGGATCGGAGCCAGGGAGTCAATTACCTTACACTTGGATATGTAAAGAAATCCAGCGGCTGCCATCTTACATTACATTATCATTAAATACCTTGAGCTGCCATCCTCACTGAATGATAAGCCAGGCACTTATCTGCAAACAGTTACTGGCAAGGTGTTTGGTGATAGTGATACAGCGTTCCCTCTGCTTGTCCACGAATGTGGGATTTAATAGGTGTCCACATGCTGTCCCTTACACTGTGACATTATGTGCAAATTATAACAGGGATTTGTATTTTAAAACGTGTAATTCTCACCATTGTTTTCTAGTTACACTGTTTTATTAATTATGTGTATTTGCATATATTGGAATTTATAAATAATGGAACTGGCTGATATGAGTGGAACAGTTAGTGGCACTGGCTGATATTAGTGGAACAGTTGGTGGCACTGGCTGATATGAGTGGAACAGTTGGGGGCACTGGATGATATTAATGGAACAGTTGGGGGCACTGGCTGATATTAGTGGAACATTTGGTGGCACTGGCTGATATGAGTGGAACAGTTGGTGGCACTGGATGATATGAGTGGAACATTTGGTGGCACTGGCTGATATGAGTGGAACAGTTGGTGGCACTGGATGATATGAGTGGAACATTTGGTGCACTGGCTGATATGAGTGGAACAGTTGGTAGGACTGGATTGTGTTTGTGTGTATTAGTGATTGTGTGTGTTAGTGATTGTGTTTGTGTGTAGTAGTGTGAGTGTGTATTAGTGATTGTGTTTGTGTGTATTAGTGTGAGCGTGTGTTAGTGATTGTGTTTGTGCGTATTAGTGTGTGTAAGTGATTGTGTTTGTGTGTATTAGTGTGAGTGTGTGTTAGTGATTGTGTTTGTGTGTATTAGTGTGAGTGTGTTAGTGATTGTGTTTGTGTGTATTAGTGTGAGTGTATGTTAGTGATTGTGTTTGTGTGTATTAGTGTGAGTGTGTTAGTGATTGTGTTTGTGTGTATTAGTGTGAGTGTATGTTAGTGATTGTGTTTGTGTGAATTATTGTGAGTGTGTTAGTGATTGTGTGTTTTAGTGTGAGCGTGTGTTAGTGATTGTGTTTGTGCGTATTAGTGTGAGTGTGTTAGTGATTGTGTTTGTGTGTATTAGTGTGAGTGTGTGTTAGTGATTGTGTGTATTAGTGTGAGTGTGTTAGTGATTGTGTTTGTGTGTATTAGTGTGAGTGTATGTTAGTGATTGTGTTTGTGTGTATTAGTGTGAGTGTGTTAGTGATTGTGTTTGTGTGTATTAGTGTGAGTGTATGTTAGTGATTGTGTTTGTGTGAATTATTGTGAGTGTGTTAGTGATTGTGTGTATTAGTGTGAGCGTGTGTTAGTGATTGTGTTTGTGTGTATTAGTGTGAGTGTGTTAGTGATTGTGTTTGTGTGTATTAGTGTGAGTGTGTGTTAGTGATTGTGTTTGTGTGTATTAGTGTGAGTGTGTTAGTGTGTGTGGTAGTGTGTATTAGTGTGAGTGTGTGTTAGTGATTGTGTTTGTGTGTATTAGTGTGAGTGTGTTAGTGATTGTGTTTGTGTGTATTAGTGTGAGTGTGTGTTAGTGATTGTGTTTGTGTGTATTAGTGTGAGTGTGTTAGTGTGTGTGGTAGTGTGTATTAGTGTGAGTGTGTGTTAGTGATTGTGTTTGTGTGTATTAGTGTGAGTGTGTGTTAGTGATTGTGTTTGTGTGTATTAGTGTGAGTGTGTGTTAGTGTGTGTGGTAGTGTGTATTAGTGTGAGTGTGTGTTAGTGATTGTGTTTGTGTGTATTAGTGTGAGTGTGTGTTAGTGTGTGTGGTAGTGTGTATTAGTGTGAGTGTGTTAGTGATTGTGTTTGTGTGTATTAGTGTGAGTGTGTTAGTGTGTGTGGTAGTGTGTATTAGTGTGAGTGTGTGTTAGTGATTGTGTTTGTGTGTATTAGTGTGAGCGTGTGTTAGTGATTGTGTTTGTGTGTATTAGTGTGAGTGTGTTAGTGTGTGTGGTAGTGTGTATTAGTGTGAGTGTGTTAGTGATTGTGTTTGTGTGTATTAGTGTGAGTGTGTTAGTGTGTGTGGTAGTGCGTATTAGTGTGAGTGTGTTAGTGTGTGTGGTAGTGTGTTTTTATAGAATGCTATGTAAACAGCATCCAGATGAAGGTATGAATCTCATTATGAGCGCTGTACATGGGACTGTAATACCTACACCCCTTCCAACAGACCCCAGTCCTAAGTGTTAGCCTCATACAGGCTTTCTGATTCATGTCTTAGGAGAGGCAGTTGTTCATACTACTTTCCCATGGATGGGATCACATATGAGAGTTTGACATAGAAAGTGCAAACTGAAGTCATTTTTATTAAACTGAGGCTCCGAAGGTCTGGGGAGCTTCTCATCTGCAAGTATCAGCAGGTCAGCTATTTCCCAAATCTAACAAATAAGGAACTTGCTTAATATAGAGAAGCCATGGGAACTGTCTGCTAACTTCATTTAATGGTGTGAATTGCAAATCCAAAGTGTTACTGGGTCACAGGAAGTCATGCACAGGGGCCAATACACAGGGGAGGGCCCATGATGCAACTTCACCAACCCACCATTAGAGATGGAAAGAGAACTTGGGACAGTTAATTGTGGCCATTTAATCGCTGACAGTTCAGCGCGGCCGTTTTACTGCTCAGTTCAGAGCTGTGTGGTCAGTTCTTACACCTAAGGTGAACACCCCTAATAAATTAACCCCCCTAACCCCAATACTAACCCCCCGAACACTAATACTAACCCCCTCCGAACCCTAATACTAACCCCCTCCGAACCCTAACACTAACCCCTAATATTAACACTAATCCTAAACCCTAATACTAATCCTAACTCCCTAATACTAATAATACTTGCCGTGTAAGCAGTCCTGCAATGAACTTTCTGTGATGACTAGTGTTGAGCGAACCCGAACCACACTGTTCGGGTTCGTACCGGACTTGACGGTGTCAGTGCCACGAACCCGAACCCGGACATTTCACTGTATGTCTGTGTTGGAGTTTGAGGTTCGGCTATAAACCAAAAGTCTTTAAACCGAAAGTCATTCAGTTTATAGACTTTCGGTTTATAGAATAGCCAATAGCATTACATGTATTCTATAAGCCGAAAGTCTATAAACCGAAAGACATTCTGTTTATAGACTTTCGGTTTAAAGAATACATGTAATGCTATTGCTATTCTATAAACCGAAATAGAGTCTCCATTCATAAGAATTTCTTATGAATGGGGACTCTATTTCGGTTTATAGAAAGCCAATAGTATTACATGTATTCCATAAACCGAAAGTCTATAAACTGAAAGACATTCTGTTTATAGACTTTCTTTTTATAGAATAGCAATAGCATTAAATGTATTTCGGTTTATAGAAAGCCAATAGTATTACATGTATTCCATAAACCGAAAGTCTATAAACTGAAAGACATTCTGTTTATAGACTTTCTTTTTATAGAATAGCAATAGCATTAAATGTATTTCGGTTTATAGACTTTCGGTTTATATAATACATGTAATGCTATTGCTATTATATAAACCGAAATAGAGTACCCATTCATACGAATAGGTCAACTGACCTATTCTTATGAATGGGGACACTATTCCATATTTGCTTGCAGGGCACTTGTCCTACTCTTACCCACATTTTAATTCCTTTTGCAGCCCTCTAGCCCTTTCCATGACTATTTAAGAGGCATTTTAGTGGCCAAAAGTCCGTATCCCCATTGACTTCAATGGGGTTCGGGGTCAAGTTCGGGGTCAAGTTTGAGCACGGACCCGGACTTTTTTCCGAAGTTAGGTCGAACCTCTCGAACCCGAACATCCAGGTGTCCGCTCAACTCTAGTGATGACCTCTCGCGCGACGAACTGGCCAATCGCTCAAGAGGTTGCAGTGAAGAGACTGCGTTTACCCAAGCGCAAAGAACCGCCCCATCCCCGGCAAGACAGATATGTTGGCAGTCATGATACAGAGACTGATTGACAGACAAGTCAATTGGATAGAAATATGGAAAGTGTAATGCACTGGGGCATTTAGAAGTTAAAAGTGAGTCTGTCCCAATCCGATGAGTCAGTATAGAAAGCAGTAAAAAAAAATCTACCGCCTTTGCCAGCCCTGCTTCCTTATAAATGTTCCCCAGATTGGTTTTAGTCCCCAGCCATCACTGTTACAGGTATGTCATATTTCTTTGTATCTGTTTTTTTTTTTTTTTTTAGTTCAGTTATTAATTAATATGTAGGCACTGATAGTACAAGGCAATAGCTGAGACCTTGCAGATGAGACACTTCTGGGATTTTATACCTGTTTTGCCAATATGCATCACATGCCACAGGTTCCACATAATCTGTGGCCAAAAGGTGAGCATCAAGTACAGGCCACACGCACCACACAATATAACTGTGCCGACTTGAGTCTGGGGAACCCCGGTGGTCTCTCTGTGAGACCCAGAGAAAGTTCCCAGCTATTCTACAGAACCAAGATTTACATCCATAATACATGTTGAATGCATGTTCCTCCGACCATGTCAAACATTTTTCAGAATTACTTAACGTTGACATGCATTCCAAAAAATTAGGTAATGTTCAAGTTTCAGTGTTTCTTTGTACTTTAATATTACAGGTTTACAGCTGCAGTTATAGCACAAGCCGTCTGGTTTAAAGTTAACTTGCAAGACGGGGTTTAATAAATAAAATCACACAGTTTATAACTGCAGAACATTTATTCCTCTGTGGGTTGGCCTGTGGTAGGAACCTTGACTCACTTCCCCTCCCTTTCTATTACGCTATACTCTTGGTGTGTGGCTGGTTTTGTGGTTTTGAATAAATGACTCAGGGAATTGAGAAGCTTGTTTGAATATGTGTGGGTTATACTTACCCACATCTGTGTGTCCATCGGGGAAAAAATGAGGTTAAACATATCATTCCGGGGCCAATATCTGTCCTTTTGGTCAATAAAACCATCTGCTGGAAACGTACAAATAGGTGTATCATTGCAGATTGCATAAAGCCATTTGTCAGGGGTAATCTGTCTGCTCACATCCAGCTTATGATAGGCGAGTTCATGATCCTTGTCCAGCTGGGCGTACAATTTATCCACCACGTGCCTAACATTCTGCGATGTTTGTGTTTAGCTGTAATTTTCTTCTAGTTTTCATTTATTATACCCACACACATTATATATGATTTTTTTCAGGATAAGAAAGATCTTTATCTTTAGATATCCCTACATCAATCAGGACACAATGAAGTGCCTGGCATGTCGATTGTCACAAAGGGTTTAAGGCTGAGGATCATGAGAATTAGAGCCCACCCATTTCAGTGCCCTTCGTTGAAATCGATTGAACTTATTTATGCAGGGAAAACACAGCTGGATTAATTTCCATTAATATATACCTCCCAACGTTGCCCCCAGGAGAATCGGGACACCGGGTGAGGAGTCTGGGGAGGGGGTGGGACAAAGGGGAGGAGTCTGAATAGGGGTGGGCACAGGGGCGGTGTCTGGGGAGGGGTTGGACACAGGGCGGAGTATAGGGAGGGGGTGTCAGTGCTACCGCTCTTGTGCGGTAACACTGTCACCCATTTTTGATCCTGGCATCTGAAGCCAGGATGGCTACTACACATGTGCACAATGCTGCGCACGCCCAGTAAGTATTCTCGGGTGTCTGGGACACCGGGGCAATGCGATCAGGACCGCGGGATTGAAGCCCTGAGTCCTGTTGTCCCACTGAGCTCTACCTCTGTCCCGAAAAGCAGGACAGAGAAAGAGCGCGGCGGGACAGTGCGTCATGGCTCCCAAATCGGGACTGTGCCGTGCAAAGCAGGACAGTTGGGAGGTATGATTAATATTCATCCAGTTCCAAGGAGGGCCGGGTGCTCCTAGTGGACACTTACTAGATGGGCAATTTAATCATGTTCTATGGAAGCTGCACAGACTCTGCCATAGTCACTGGGGTTCTTGTACGCACACTTTGTCTATCCTGGGTCTCACTGTTCTTGGCCAGATCAATGCCATTTAACTGGAAGGAGCAGGCGAATAGTGAGCCAGGCGAATACAAGGGAGCAGCTTCTAAAGTGAAAAAAGCTTCTTAAGTGTGGGAGTTAGAAGCAAAGAAGGAGTTAAAAGGAAAGAAGGAGGGTAAATTATAAATCTTTTTTTTATTTTATTCTATTTCTAATTTTGTGGTTTACACTAGAGAGCATGTTGGACAATGCCACTAAGTGCATGTCTTGCAGCATGTATGCGGTCTTGGAGCAAGTTCCCCAGGGTCCATCCCGCTGCTGCAGATGTGAGCAGGTTGCTGCTTTGGAAAATATAATATTAGATCTAAAGAGGCAACTGGCAACACTTAGGGACATAAGCAACATGGAGCGGAGTTTACTGCTCACGGAGCAGGCATTGGCTGGGGCCAGTGTAGAGGAGGGTGATGATGGAGGGGAAGAGGTTTCTAGGGCAGAGAGCTGGGTTAGTTGTGTAAGGGGCAGTAGGGGTCGGAGAGCTAGGGAGGCTTGTTCTGAGCTGGTTCACCCCAACATGTTTGCCAGCTTGTGTGAGGATGCTGGGGGGATTAGCTCAGAAGAGGCATTTCTGGGGCAGGCGGACTCTCCTAGCAGCCAGGTGAGTAGCCTCTCCAGCGCAGTTGGGAGCCAGGACACTAGGAAGGCTAGACAGGTTGTGGTGGTAGGGGATTCTATTATTAGGAAGGTAGATAGGGTAATCTGTCGCCAGGACCCCGAATGCCGAACTGTATGTTGTCTCCCGGGTGCTCGGGTTCGGCATGTTGCGGAACGGGTAGGCAGATTATTGGGAGGGGCTGGGCATGATCCAGCGGTCATAGTACACATTGGTACTAATGACAAAGTAAATGGTAGGTGGGGGGTCCTTAAAAATGATTTTAGGGAACTAGGAAAGAAGCTAAAGGAAAGGACCTCCAAGGTAATATTCTCGGAAATATTACCAGTACCACGCGCTACGTCAGGGAGACAGCGGGAGCTTAGGGAGATTAATGCGTGGTTGCGAAGGTGGTGCAAGCAAGAGGGATTTGGGTTCTTGGAGCACTGGGCAGACTTTGCAGTCGGCTACAGACTCTTTGGACGGGATGGGCTGCACCTCAATGATGAGGGGGCAGCAGTATTAGGGGCGAGGATGGCTATAGGATTAGATGAGCTTTTAAACTAAGCTCTGGGGGGGAGGGTCAAGATCAAAAAGAAGCAATGGTAGCTAGGGTAGATTGGAAGGTGGGTCTAGCTATGGGAGAGGAGGAAAGCAGTGGTGGGGTTAACATAGACCAAAGGGAGGTCCATATAATTAAACCTGCACACATTAAGTGTTTGTCAGCTAAACAGAAAATGGGTAGTAATCTCAAATGTCTTTTAGCAAATGCAAGAAGCTTGACAAACAAAATGGGTGAGCTGGAGATACTGGTAAGTGCTGAACAGTATGATTTAATCGGAATCACAGAAACGTGGTGGGATGAGACCCACGACTGGTCAGTTAATTTACAAGGTTACTCACTTTTTAGAAAGGACAGAGTAAATAGAAAAGGGGGAGGGATTTGTCTGTATGTAAATCCTAAATTAAATCCCAGTATTAAAGAAGGTGTACATGAAGTAACTGGAACTGATGTGGAGACACTGTGGGTGGAGATTAGCTTAGACGCTAAAAAGAATCGCACATTACTTGTAGGTGTATGCTACAAGCCACCAAATATTAGCATTGATGGAGAAGATCAGCTTTTATTACAAATTGAAAAGGCTGCAAATATGAATGAAGTTCTAATCATGGGAGATTTTAATTACCCAGATATAGATTGGAAGTGTGGCACAACTAGTTCCGCTAGGGGCAGCAAGTTTCTGGACCTGCTTAATAACAAATTTATGGCACAATTAGTAGACACCCCAACTAGAATGGATGCCTGTCTGGATTTGGTAATAACAAACAATGAGGAGCTTATCTCAAACATCCAAATAAGAGAACACTTGGGGAACAGTGACCATAATATGGTCTCATTTGAGATTAATGCAAAAAAGCAAATTGGTAAATACGCCACCAAAACACTTAATTTTAGAAGGGCTAACTTTGATGGACTAAGGGCATCGATTGAACATTTAGACTGGGAACGATTGTTTTCTGGACTAAACACAGAAGACAAGTGGAATGCCTTTAAGCACACATTACAAAAGTACACATCCCAATATATACCTTTGGGAAACAAATGCAAAAGACACAAATCGAAACCAATGTGGCTTACAGGTAACGTGAAACAGGAAGTACAAAACAAGAAAATGGCATTCAAACATTATAAAAACACGGGATCAGCATTATCATTTATAGAGTACAAAGAGGCCAACAAAGCCTGCAAAAAGGCAATTAAAATGGCTAAATTGGAAAATGAGAAAAGGGTTGCCAAGGAGAGTAAAACTAACCCCAAAATGTTTTATAAATATATAAATGGAAAAAAGCTAAAGAGGGAAAATGTTGGGCCCTTGTTATCCCAAATGGGAAATTTGGTAAGTGAGGACAGAGAGAAAGCAGACATTTTAAATACTTTTTTTTCTTCTGTTTATACTAAGGAGGAGCAGATGGACGAGCCCCTGCTACAGGAAGTTATGGGACATTCGCCGCAAACATGGGATTGGCTGACACAGGAAAAAGTGCTTAAGCAATTACACTCTGTTAAGATAGACAAGGCCCCAGGACCAGATGGTATACACCCAAGGGTACTTAGAGAGTTAAGCATAATTCTGGCCAGGCCACTATTCATGATCTTTAGGGATTCATTCAGTTCAGGTACAGTGCCAACAGACTGGCGAAAGGCGGATGTCATTCCAATATTTAAAAAGGGATCAAAATCTCTGCCAGGTAATTATAGGCCAGTGAGCTTGACATCTGTAGTGGGGAAACTATTTGAAGGATTGCTAAAGGTATACACTCAAGAATACATCTTGAACCAGAATATAATTAGTAAAAGTCAACATGGTTTTGTGAAAGACAGGTCTTGTCAAACAAACTTAATAACATTCTATGAAGAAGTCAGTAAAAATATAGATCTAGGTGTGGCAGTTGATGTGATCTATTTGGATTTTGCGAAAGCATTTGATACAGTTCCACACAAAAGGTTACTCTACAAATTGAGAGAAATAGGTTTGGGGGCAAATGTGTGTATGTGGATTGAAAATTGGCTAAAAGATAGAACACAAAGGGTTGTTGTAAATGGAAAATTCTCAAATTGGACAAGTGTATTAAGCGGAGTACCTCAGGGGTCTGTTTTGGGCCCTCTTCTTTTTAATTTGTTTATTAATGATCTGCCACATTGTGCTGAGAGCCATGTCTCCGTGTTTGCGGACGACACTAAATTAGGTAAGGCAATAAAGACTAATCTTGATGTTTTTTCTTTACAGGAAGATTTGGACAGAGTGGGGGACTGGGCAGTAAAGTGGCAAATGAGGTTCAATATAGACAAATGTAAAGTTATGCATTATGGGAAAAATAATAACAAAGCAACATATACGTTAAATGGTTTTTCCCTGGGAAAAACTACTAATGAAAAGGATTTAGGAATAATTATAGACAACAAACTTGGCAACAGTGCCCAATGCCAGTCAGCAGCTGCAAGGGCCAATAAGATATTGGCATGTATAAAACGAGGTATAGATTCACGGGAGGAGGATATCATTTTGCCTCTTTACAAATCAATGGTAAGACCTCACCTTGAATATGCAGTACAGTTCTGGGCACCAGTCCTTAAATAGGATATTAAGGAACTAGAAAAAGTGCAAAGGAGAGCTACAAAATTAATAAGGGGTTTGGAGGATCTTAGTTATGAAGAGAGACTTAAAAAATTGAATTTATATACGTTAGAAAAAAGGCGTCTCAGAGGGGATATGATAACATTATATAAATATGTGCAGGGCCAATATAAAGAGCTCTCCAGTGACCTGTTCATTAACAGAAAGGTACAAAGAACAAGAGGTCACCCCCTCAGACTGGAAGAGCAAAGATTTCATAGACAGCAAAGGAAGGGATTCTTTACGGTTAGGACAATAAAGTTATGGAACTCACTGCCAAGAGAGGTAGTGCTAGCAACCACAATAGATGCATTTAAAAATGGTTTGGATGTTTAGGAAAGCAGAACATACAGGGCTATTAATAATAGAATAAGCATTAATAAAAGAGCTTATTGATCCAAGGAGAAATCTGATTGCCTCTTGGAGTCAAGAAGGAATTTTTTCCCCCAGGAGGCAAAATTCGAAATAGCTTCCTTAGGGTTTTTTTGCCTTCTTTTGGATCAAAAGCTGTAATGATAGGTAGAAGGGTTGAACTTGATGGACTTGTGTCTTTTTTCAACCTAAATTACTATGTTACTATGTTACTATGTAATGCTACACATGATTACACATCCAGTAACTGCACAGCTCCACCATTCTGCCATTCACCATTCTGCCATGTCTCAGTGTTTGCTGACGACACAAAACTACACCTTCACTGCAAGAGGTTTTGGACAAATTGGGTAAATATCAATTTAATGGCAAATGAGATTCAATGTAGACAAACGTAAGATTATGCATTTTGGGTAAAATGCAAAACATAGTTTAAATTAGTAAAACTATTGTTTCCTACTACTGAAAAAGATTTGGGACTAATTGTAGACAGAATTAGCAGTAGTGCACAGTGTCAGCTGGCAGCTGCAAAGCCCAGTAAGGGATTGGGATCTATTGAAAGGGGTATTGAGTCACGAGAGAAAGATATTATTCTGCCTCTTCATAGGTCCATGGTAAGACCTCACCTTGAATATCCAGTTCAATTCTGGGCACCTTAAAAAAAAAAGACATTATGGAACTATAGAAAGTACATAGGAGGGCTACAAAACTAATTTGGGGAATGGAAAGTTTTAGTGAAATTTGTACACTCTACAAAAAGGAGCACCATGCATTTCACCATCAGTCGGCTTCATTCAGGTGCACTGACGCACCCTGATGAAGCCGATTAACGGTGAAACGTGTAGTGCTCTTTTTTTTGTCTTGTTGTGGTTTTTGTAGCTGTTGGCTCGATGCTGAATTAATACTCCCATTTTCATCTTTGGTGCTCAAAAGTTTCTCCAAACTCATTGAATGTTTGGTTTCATACGAACTGTTCTGGGGTTAAGCCTTTCGCCTCTACACACAAACCGCTCGGACAAATTCATTCATCAACATTTTGGGGCTTCAGGTTTTCGTCCCTATCCACAAATTCTGTAGACAAATCCATTCATCCTGTCCACTTAGACAAACTGACAGGTACTGCTCCATTGGGACATCGTGGTAGAGTGTCGACTGCTAGTGGGTTCCCTTAATTGGGTCTCGCCATCGGATCTTGCAAGGCTTCATTGCTGCCATCATTTTTATATCAGTTAGACTTTCCTGTTTTTAGTATATAAGTCTATACGTGTATTTATTGTTTTTATTATTTTTGTTTATTGGTTCATGAACCTTTTACATCTTTTCTCATGTTTTGTTACATTTTAGTGTACTTCACATCTACATCTAGCAAATTTAATAGTTTCTAAATTTTATTTATTTGTATATAGAAAACACCATGTTTTAATGTTTCTGTTTTTTTTCTATATGCATCGAGACCAGCTGATTAATCACTATCATATGTTTATTGTTGGAAAGGGACACTACCACATAAGATGTCACTAGATAACCTGGTCATTTAAAACAAACACATATATCAATCATATGCCACTGTTTTAATATGATTGAATTAATTGCATATAAAAAGAAAAAGAAAATTAGATGTTTATCTCCTGGCTCCATTTTGTGAATATTACCCATGATGCAACATCGTCCACAATCTTCCACCCAACTGTGGTGAAAGCCTGCATGATGATGTCATAAGATACTCCCCTGGTCTCTTATTGGCTCCTGTGTATCATAGTGGGCAGGACTAGGTGACTGTGTACAACTTATTTACCTGCCTTCCAACACAAAGAGTGGAGACCCACTGGTTTAGTAAAATATTTCATAAAATAAACGCACATAACAAAAAAGACAAATCTGAAATCAACAAGGAAAAAAAAAAACCCTTTTCATTTTTTGGTGAGAGTGTCCCTTTAAATATATCTAATGCATATCACCACTATTATTATTATTATTATTATTTAAATACTTGTTCTTAATTATTAATATTATTATCTTTTTCTGTCCTATTTTAGTTATATTATTTTTATTATTGTTGTCTTTGTTTTATTTAGTGCTCCAGTTTTTCTTGTACATTTTTATTTGGGGGTTTATTGGTTACCTACCATGAGCAGTGTCACATTATTAATTTCCTTTGGTACTGATAGTTACTTTGTAGCACCGTCATTATCACATTTTATATCTCTAATTGACCATTGTGGCCACAATTTCCACTTGATTTCTATCAGAGCGATTCCTTGTTTCAGGTTAGCGATTCCTTGTTTTAGATTGTGTTACCGCTGGTTCCTTGGTCTGAGCGCCCAGGTACCCTGAGGATAATATTATCTCCGCAAACCAAACTCTGAGGCTATTGGACTTTATGGTCTAGATAATTGTTTTGGAGAAGTAACCATATGAAGAGGACATTTAATCTTTCTGTATGTGTAATCAGGGGTTTTGTGCTGTTCTAAGCCTGACTAGACCCACGCACACCCCAACCTTCAGTCATCGCACCCCTTTCTCTCCACACACGATCCAATCCTGTCCAGGATTCATCCCGCACACTCCCACCCCCCCCCCCCCCCCGCTATCAAGAAAGCTTTTAAAAATGTCATTTTTTTTTCCTCCCTTAAATTTTGAATCCTTTTCCGTTGCGCCCCAAATCCATGTCAAGGGTTTCCCTTGGGGAACCTCATTTTCTCTTGGGGCCAGTGTAGTAAATGCACCCTGGAGATTTGCCAAAAGTTGGCTCTGGGAGAGCCGTCTACTACCAAAAGCCAACTTTTCCCATATCCCCAGGATGCCTTTTATAGCCTTTGTATAAATAAATCAATCACGGTGTGAAATTCTGTATATATATTCCATTTGCCTCATTGTCAGGGTAAGGCTAGCAGAGGGGGCTGAGGGGCAATTGCACTGGATTTCTTGAATGGCAGGGAATTATGGTAGTTGTAGTGTCAGCTGTAGGGTCACATTTGGATGCCTAGGCTCTAGTGTGTAGCACGTTCTATTTTGTTATCCAATTGTTTTATGTACCTTACCTGTCAGTTTATCTGTCCTGCCTGTGTCTGTCTGTCAGTTTTTATGTCCTCCCTGTCTGTCAGCGTCTTTCCGTCTCTGTGTCTGTCTATTAGTATATCTGTCCTGCCTGTCTTTCTGGGTCTGTCTGTATCTATCATTTTATCTGTCCTGCCTGTCTGTCTGCATATGTCTGTCTGTTAGTATATCTGTCCTGTCTGGTAATGTCTGTCTGTGTCAGTATATCTTCCCTGTCTGTCTCAGTGTCTGTCTGTTCGTATATCTGTCCTTCCTGTCTGTCTGTCTCTGTGTCTGTCTGTTAGTATATCTGCCCTGTCTGTTAGTGTCTGTCTGTCAGTTTATCTGTCCTGCCTGTCTGTCTGTGTTTCTGTCTGTTAGTATATCTGTCCTGCCTGTCTGTCTGTCTGTTAGTATATCTGTCCTGCCTGTCTGTCTGTCAGTCTGTGTGTCTGTCCTGTCTGTTAGTAAATCTGTCCTGCCTCTCTGTCTGTCCTGCCTGTCTGTTTGTGTGTCTGTCTGTTAGTATATCTGTCCTGTCTGTTAGTAAATCTGTCCTGCCTGTCTGTCTGTCCTGCCTGTCTGTTTGTGTATTCTTTTGTTAAAGCATTTTCATTAAAAATGCCTACAGTTGATGCAATCTCTCCATTATACATAACCTAATTTTGTATTTTAAACTGTAATTTTGTAAAGTGGATTCTATTTGTTATCATTTTATTTACATATTTAGAGCTATTCAATAATCTGAGTTAGCTTATCTCATGTTATTGAATACCATAGGCTGTAACCTGTAATGAGTTCCATTCTGAGTCTTTCTTTTACTGTCTTGGAGTTCTTCCATCTTTCTTTTTAATTTCTTTGGCGTGTGCTTCCGCCATGGCTTTCAATGTAGTCCACATTCCTTTCTCTTCCGTGAGAGGAGCAGGCCTGATCAAGCTCCAGCGTTGCACTGCCCCCAAGTTCTAAAATTGGATGGCAGGAATAAGATGCAATTCAAATCCCGGCTCTATCGGCTGGCAGTACAGATCATATGTCTGCTAATTAAAACAAACTCCAGCGAGCTTTATCTCATGGGTATCATTTCATGTGTAGGGAGCCATCGCATCAAAAGGTGCAGAATTCGAGGAGAAGATGAAGACAACATCGGAACAAACGAGAGAGGAATTGGCCAGGTAGAAAACAGGAATGTCAATCAGAAAGAAATAAATTGGCTTTTGGGAGAAAGCCTACAGGTAAACAAAAGGAAAGGGGGGGGGGGGGAATAATAATAATAGAGATTTAGTAGGAAAATAGGAATATCAAGGAAACTAAATATTTACTAACCCCGGCGTTTAAAGCCCACCTACGTAAATGTGAGTAAAAAAGCCCACGTATCTGCCTGACAGTGGTGTAACAGGAAGCTCAGCTTTGCTATCAGTTTATATCATTACAAAGCGGACTTGTGTTGGATTTAACACACATTCGCATGGTAAGAAGATCAGACACCTGAGCAAGTCTAGCTAGTTCATACCAAAACTAACCTGTAACTAGGACACGGAGCAGGGTATGGTGAGAGATCCTCGTTTTTAGTGCCCTTGGACCACAGTGTAATTTCTCTTTGGTCACGACGGAAAAGACTTGATACCACAAGTTCAACGTTTAATTGTCGAGGGTTTTAATTCAGGGTTTAATGTATGCTACCGGTAATATCCGGTAATATACCACGGCAGATTGAGCATCTGCAGTTAATGCGACTCTGTAACCCAAATGTTGTGTATATAGGGTGAAAATAACCAATAAAAAAATATATCTTTACCTTGTGTTACCCGAATGCATGCATGAAGAACATAGTAACATAGTAATTTAGGCTGAAAAAGACACAAGTCCATCAAGTTCAACCCTTCTACCTATCATTCCAGCTTTTGATCCAAAAGAAGGCAAAAACCCCTAAGGAAGCTATTTCGAATTTTAGCACTTAGGAGGACGAAGTACTTCTTGACTCCAAAGGACAATCAGATTTCTCCTTGGATCAATAAGCTCTATTATTAATGCTTATTCTATTATTAATAGCCTTGTATGTTCTGCTTTTCCATGTTTAAATGCATCTATTGTGGTTGATAGCACTACCTCTCTTGGCAGTGAGTTCCATAACTTTATTGTCCGTAAAGAATCCCTTCCTTTGCTGTCTATGAAATCTTTGCTTTTCCAGTCTCAGGGGGTTACCTCTTGTTCTTTGTACCTTTCTGTTAATGAACAGGTCACTGGAGAGCTCTTTATATTGGCCCTGCACATATTTATATAATGTTATCATATCCCCTCTAAGACGCCTTTTTTCTAACTTATATAAATGCAATTTTTTAAGTCTCTCTTCATAACTAGGATCCTCCAATCCCCTTATTAACACATATAAAATATACAAAATGTGTTCTATAGGCGTCTGTGGTGATACCACTTTTGTGGTTCGATGTGCAAATTAAATATTCTCTGTTGATGTCATAAACAAGTGACACCGAGGTCTCATTTAGCATTTAAAAGGGAATTACTGTTAAAAAAATGAAAGATTGCATCAAGTGTGGGCTTTTTAAATAGGAATGTTTACATGAAATATATAAATAGAGTATCTGACTGCTGTAAGGGAATGGGGTGAAAACCATCACAGACACTAGAGTAATCTTAATATTATATTAAAACAAATCCACCACATAACCGTTACATATACAGTAACATCACTTCCTAACACTTGGTCTCAACTGCTCTCATATATATTCATCGTTGGGGTAGGAGAGGCCACAGTACATGGCATTGGCCTGCCTACACAATTTGACACCACCATCAATTATCATATTTAATGAAACCTTTTGTAATTCCACATTTCCCCCAGCATGTAACACATCAGATGACCCTCTACCAAACTGTGTAGAGCAGCCAACTCCAGAAGTATCTGGGGCCAAAGTAACCCTCTAACCTCTGTCCAGTTACACCAAAGACCTGTAAACCACAATTGTGCCCCACCTGCCTTCACTTTGGCCATTTTGTCCCAAAAGACTATTATACTTAACCCAGACATGGGGTAAGCCCACCTGTAATGACAAATAATTATTCATAGCATAGGTGGCTGTACATGAAGCGTCTAAATCTATGAGAACGCCAGCGGCCAATCCTCCTAACCTCCTTTATAAATCCACCCACAACCTATGATCCACCTTAGCCGCAATAAAAACACATTGACACGAGGAACACGTAGGGGGAGGTCTGCTGTGACATACATTTCTGTTGACCATTATTGAATTTGAACCTTGTTCCGTGTCAGGGATCAATGGGCCACACCCCGGACACATACCCGCTTTTTTGTGCAGTCCCCTCCATGCCCCAAATACACATTCCAAATGTCCAAACTCATCTCCCCGCAGGTACAAACATTTTAATGTTCCTAACTGATCCTGAAGAGATGTGTGAATGAGCTTTACTCCATACAAAACAATGGCCTGCATTAATAGACCCAGGGGCTCTGCAGAGATCATGTTGCACCCAGTAAGGTCTGCCCCTTCCCTAATCTTTCTGTGTGGCCATGCAGAGGGCTGGTGAGGGGAGATCTTCTGATCTTCCCAGCCAGTGCCTCTGCAGGCAAACTTTTTTTTTTCAATTTAAGTCCCCTGGGGTGTTGCACCCTGTGTGGTTGCATAGGTCGCACACCCCAAAGGCCACCACTGTTTGTTACCTCTCTTTGTGTTTTATGTCCTTTCTTTGCTCTTCTTGGCCTTGCCTGTCCCAGTCTGCAGCAACCTGCATATTGTCCTGCATTGCTATCATCCATGCCAACTCCAGGGTGTCTACAGAGTATTAACAGATCCTAGTCTTATCCTGGGTACAGCAGCTGCTACCTCAGGGCCCTGGCATGTGGCCGCACCAACCTGGGAAAGACCCCTCCACTTATAATCAAGACTGCAGCAGACCAATGTTAAACACAAATATATACACACCAGACAAGCCAGAAGAAGGTGTAGAGTCAGATAACCTCTCATGCACAGCTGTACTAGACAGTCTATACACATAGCCCGGGACAGAGGTGCAGAGTCAGATAACCTCTCATGCACGGCTGTACTAGACAGTCTATACACATAGCCTGGGACAGAGGTGCAGAGTCAGATAACCTCTCATGTACAGCTGTACTAGACAGTCTATACACATAGCCCGGGACAGAGGTGCAGAGTCAGATAACCTCTCATGCACAGCTGTACTAGACAGTCTATACACATAGCCTGGGACAGAGGTGCAGAGTCAGATAACCTCTCATGCACGGCTGTACTAGACAGTCTATACACATAGCCTGGGACAGAGGTGCAGAGTCAGATAACCTCTCATGCACGGCTGTACTAGACAGTCTATACACATAGCCTGGGACAGAGGAGCAGAGTCAGATAACCTCTCATGTACAGCTGTACTAGACAGTCTATACACATAGCCCGGGACAGAGGTGCAGAGTCAGATAACCTCTCATGCACAGCTGTACTAGACAGTCTATACACATAGCCTGGGACAGAGGTGCAGAGTCAGATAACCTCTCATGCACAGCTGTACTAGACAGTCTATACACATAGCCCAGGACAGAGGAGCAGAGTCAGATAACCTCTCATGCACAGCTGTACTAGACAGTCTATACACATAGCCTGGGACAGAGGTGCAGAGTCAGATAACCTCTCATGCACAGCTGTACTAGACAGTCTATACACATAGCCCAGGACAGAGGAGCAGAGTCAGATAACCTCTCATGCACAGCTGTACTAGACAGTCTATACACATAGCCCAGGACAGAGGAGCAGAGTCAGATAACCTCTCATGCACAGCTGTACTAGACAGTCTATACACATAGCCCGGGACAGAGGAGCAGAGTCAGATAACCTCTCATGCACAGCTGTACTAGACAGTCTATACACATAGCCCAGGACAGAGGAGCAGAGTCAGATAACCTCTCATGCACAGCTGTACTAGACAGTCTATACACATAGCCTGGGACAGAGGTGCAGAGTCAGATAACCTCTCATGCACGGCTGTACTAGACAGTCTGTACACATAGCCCGGGACAGAGGTGCAGAGTCAGATAACCTCTCATGCACAGCTGTACTAGACAGTCTATACACATAGCCCAGGACAGAGGTGCAGAGTCAGATAACCTCTCATGCACAGCTGTACTAGACAGTCTATACACATAGCCCGGGACAGAGGTGCAGAGTCAGATAACCTCTAATGCACAGCTGTACTAGACAGTCTATACACATAGCTTGGGACAGAGGGGCAGAGTCAGATAACCTCTCATGTACAGCTGTACTAGACAGTCTATACACATAGCCCGGGACAGAGGTGCAGAGTCAGATAACCTCTAATGCACAGCTGTACTAGACAGTCTATACACATAGCCTGGGACAGAGGTGCAGAGTCAGATAACCTCTCATGCACGGCTGTACTAGACAGTCTGTACACATAGCCCAGGACAGAGGTGCAGAGTCAGATAACCTCTCATGCACAGCTGTACTAGACAGTCTATACACATAGCCCGGGACAGAGGGGCAGAGTCAGATAACCTCTCATGCACAGCTGTCCTAGACAGTCTATACACATAGCCCGGGACAGAGGTGCAGAGTCAGATAACCTCTCATGCACGGCTGTACTAGACAGTCTATACACATAGCACGGGACAGAGGTGCCGAGTCAGATAACCTCTCATGCACAGCTGTACTAGACAGTCTATACACATAGCCCGGGACAGAGGTGCAGAGTCAGATAACCTCTCATGCACGGCTGTACTAGACAGTCTATACACATAGCACGGGACAGAGGTGCCGAGTCAGATAACCTCTCATGCACAGCTGTACTAGACAGTCTATACACATAGCCTGGGACAGAGGTACAGAGTCAGATAACCTCTCATGCACAGCTGTACTAGACAGTCTATACACATAGCCCAGGACAGAGGTGCAGAGTCAGATAACCTCTCATGCACAGCTGTACTAGACAGTCTATACACATAGCCCAGGACAGAGGTGCAGAGTCAGATAACCTCTCATGCACGGCTGTACTAGACAGTGTATACACATAGCCCAGGACAGAGGTGCAGAGTCAGATAACCTCTCATGCACGGATGTACTAGACAGTCTATACACATAGCCCAGGACAGAGGTGCAGAGTCAGATAACTTCACATGCACAGCTGTACTAGACAGTCTATACACATAGCCTGGGACAGAGGTGCAGAGTCAGATAACCTCTCATGCACGGCTGTAATACACAGTCTATACACATAGCCCGGGACAGAGGAGCAGAGTCAGATAACCTCTCATGCACAGCTGTACTAGACAGTCTATACACATAGCCCAGGACAGAGGTGCAGAGTCAGATAACCTCTCATGCACGGCTGTACTAGACAGTCTATACACATAGCCCGGGAAAGAGGTGCAGAGTCAGATAACCTCTCATGCACAGCTGTACTAGACAGTCTATACACATAGCCCGGGACAGAGGTGCAGAGTCAGATAACCTCTCATGTACAGCTGTACTAGACAGTCTGTACACATAGCCCGGGACAGAGGTGCAGAGTCAGATAACCTCTCATGCACAGCTGTACTAGACAGTCTATACACATAGCCCGGGACAGAGGAGCAGAGTCAGATAACCTCTCATGCACGGCTGTACTAGACAGTCTATACACATAGCCCGGGACAGAGGTGCAGAGTCAGATAACCTCTCATGCACGGCTGTACTAGACAGTCTATACACATAGCCCGGGACAGAGGTGCAGAGTCAGATAACCTCTCATGCACAGCTGTACTAGACAGTCTATACACATAGCCTGGGACAGAGGTGCAGAGTCAGATAACCTCTCATGCACAGCTGTACTAGACAGTCTATACACATAACCCAGGACAGAGGTGCCGAGTCAGATAACCTTTCATGCACAGCTGTACTAGACAGTCTATACACATAGCCCAGGACAGAGGTGCAGAGTCAGATAACCTCTCATGCACAGCTGTACTAGACAGTCTATACACATAACCCAGGACAGAGGTGCCGAGTCAGATAACCTTTCATGCACAGCTGTACTAGACAGTCTATACACATAGCCCAGGACAGAGGTGCAGAGTCAGATAACCTCTCATGCACGGCTGTACTAGACAGTCTATACACATAGCCCAGGACAGAGGTGCAGAGTCAGATAACCTCTCATGCACGGCTGTACTAGACAGTCTATACACATAGCTCGGGACAGAGGAGCAGAGTCAGATAACCTCTCATGCACGGCTGTACTAGACAGTCTATACACATAGCCTGGGACAGAGGTGCAGAGTCAGATAACCTCTCATGCACAGCTGTACTAGACAGTCTATACACATAGCCCGGGACAGAGGTGCAGAGTCAGATAACCTCTCATGCACAGCTGTACTAGACAGTCTATACACATAGCCCGGGACAGAGGTGCAGAGTCAGATAACCTCTCATGCACAGCTGTACTAGACAGTCTATACACATAGCCCAGGACAGAGGTGCAGAGTCAGATAACCTCTCATGCACAGCTGTACTAGACAGTCTATACACATAGCCCGGGACAGAGGTGCAGAGTCAGATAACCTCTCATGCACGGCTGTACTAGACAGTCTATACACATAGCCCAAGACAGAGGTGCAGAGTCAGATAACCTCTCATGCAAAGCTGTACTAGACAGTCTCTACACATAGCCCGGGACAGAGGGGCAGAGTCAGATAACCTCTCATGCACGGATGTACTAGACAGTCTATACACATAGCCCAGGACAGAGGTGCAGAGTCAGATAACCTCTCATGCACGGCTGTACTAGACAGTCTATACACATAGCCTGGGACAGAGGTGTAGAGTCAGATAACCTCTCATGCATAGCTGTACTAGACAGTCTTTACACATAGCCCAGGACAGAGGTGCAGAGTCAGATAACCTCTCATGTACAGCTGTACTAGACAGTCTATACACATAGCCTGGGACAGAGGTGCCGAGTCAGATAACCTCTCATGCACAGCTGTACTAGACAGTCTATACACATAGCCCGGGACAGAGGTGCAGAGTCAGATAACCTCTCATGCACAGCTGTACTAGACAGTCTATACACATAGCCTGGGACAGAGGTGCAGAGTCAGATAACCTCTCATGTACAGCTGTACTAGACAGTCTATACACATAGCCCAGGACAGAGGTGCAGAGTCAGATAACCTCTCATGTACAGCTGTACTAGACAGTCTATACACATAGCCCAGGACAGAGGTGCAGAGTCAGATAACCTCTCATGCACAGCTGTACTAGACAGTCTATACACATAGCCCGGGACAGAGGGGCAGAGTCAGATAACCTCTCATGCACAGCTGTACTAGACAGTCTATACACATAGCCCGGGACAGAGGGGCAGAGTCAGATAACCTCTCATGCACAGCTGTACTAGACAGTCTATACACATAGCCCAGGACAGAGGTGCAGAGTCAGATAACCTCTCATGTACAGCTGTACTAGACAGTCTATACACATAGCCTGGGACAGAGGTGCAGAGTCAGATAACCTCTCATGCACAGCTGTACTAGACAGTCTATACACATAGCCCAGGACAGAGGTGCAGAGTCAGATAACCTCTCATGTACAGCTGTACTAGACAGTCTATACACATAGCCTGGGACAGAGGTGCCGAGTCAGATAACCTCTCATGCACAGCTGTACTAGACAGTCTATACACATAGCCTGGGACAGAGGTGCAGAGTCAGATAACCTCTCATGCACGGCTGTACTAGTCAGTCTATACACATAGCCCGGGACAGAGGTGCAGAGTCAGATAACCTTTCATGCACGGCTGTACTAGACAGTCTGTACACATAGCCCGGGATAGAGGTGCAGAGTCAGATAACCTCTCATGCACGGCTGTACTAGACAGTCTATACACATAGCCCAGGACAGAGGTGCAGAGTCAGATAACCTCTCATGCACGGCTGTACTAGACAGTCTATACACATAGCCCAGGACAGAGGGTCAGAGTCAGATAACCTCTCATGCACAGCTGTACTAGACAGTCTATACACATAGCCCGGGACAGAGGCGCAGAGTCAGATAACCTCTCATGTACAGCTGTACTAGACAGTCTATACACATAGCCTGGGACAGAGGTGCCGAGTCAGATAACCTCTCATGTACAGCTGTACTAGACAGTCTATACACATAGCCCAGGACAGAGGGTCAGAGTCAGATAACCTCTCATGCACAGCTGTACTAGACAGTCTATACACATAGCCCAGGACAGAGGGTCAGAGTCAGATAACCTCTCATGCACAGCTGTACTAGACAGTCTATACACATAGCCTGGGACAGAGGTGCCGAGTCAGATAACCTCTCATGCACAGCTGTACTAGACAGTCTATACACATAGCCCAGGACAGAGGTGCAGAGTCAGATAACCTCTCATGTACAGCTGTACTAGACAGTCTATACACATAGCCTGGGACAGAGGTGCCGAGTCAGATAACCTCTCATGCACAGCTGTACTAGACAGTCTGTACACATAGCCCGGGACAGAGGTGCAGAGTCAGATAACCTCTCATGCACGGCTGTACTAGACAGTCTATACACATAGCCCAGGACAGAGGTGCAGTGCCAGATAACCTCTCATGCACGGCTGTACTAGACAGTCTATACACATAGCCCGGGACAGAGGTGCAGAGTCAGATAACCTCTCATGCACAGCTGTACTAGACAGTCTATACACATAGCCCAGGACAGAGGTGCAGAGTCAGATAACCTCTCATGCACAGCTGTACTAGACAGTCTATACACATAGCCCGGGACAGAGGTGCAGAGTCAGAAAACCTCTCATGCACAGCTGTACTAGACAGTCTATACACATAACCCAGGACAGAGGTGCCGAGTCAGATAACCTCTCATGCACAGCTGTACTAGACAGTCTATACACATAGCCCAGGACAGAGGTGCAGAGTCAGATAACCTCTCATGCACAGCTGTACTAGACAGTCTATACACATAGCTCGGGACAGAGGAGCAGAGTCAGATAACCTCTCATGCACAGCTGTACTAGACAGTCTATACACATAGCCTGGGACAGAGGTACAGAGTCAGATAACCTCTCATGCACGGCTGTACTAGACAGTCTATACACATAGCCCAGGACAGAGGTGCAGAGTCAGATAACCTCTCATGCACAGCTGTACTAGACAGTCTATACACATAGCCCAGGATAGAGGTGCAGAGTCAGATAACCTCTCATGCACAGCTGTACTAGACAGTCTATACACATAGCCCAGGACAGAGGTGCAGAGTCAGATAACCTCTCATGCACGGCTGTACTAGACAGTCTATACACATAACCCAGGACAGAGGTGCCGAGTCAGATAACCTCTCATGCACAGCTGTACTAGACAGTCTATACACATAGCCCAGGACAGAGGTGCAGAGTCAGATAACCTCTCATGCACAGCTGTACTAGACAGTCTATACACATAGCCCAGGACAGAGGTGCAGAGTCAGATAACCTCTCATGCACAGCTGTACTAGACAGTCTGTACACATAGCCCGGGACAGAGGTGCAGAGTCAGATAACCTCTCATGCACAGCTGTACTAGACAGTCTATACACATAGCTCGGGACAGAGGAGCAGAGTCAGATAACCTCTCATGCACGGCTGTACTAGACAGTCTATACACATAGCCCAAGACAGAGGAGCAGAGTCAGATAACCTCTCATGCACAGCTGTACTAGATAGTCTATACACATAGCCCAGGACAGAGGTGCAGAGTCAGATAACCTCTCATGCAAAGCTGTACTAGACAGTCTCTACACATAGCCCGGGACAGAGGGGCAGAGTCAGATAACCTCTCATGCACGGATGTACTAGACAGTCTATACACATAGCCCAGGACAGAGGTGCAGAGTCAGATAACCTCTCATGCACAGCTGTACTAGACAGTCTATACACATAGCCCAGGACAGAGGTGCAGAGTCAGATAACCTCTCATGCACAGCTGTACTAGACAGTCTATACACATAGCCCAGGACAGAGGTGCAGAGTCAGATAACCTCTCATGCACAGCTGTACTAGACAGTCTATACACATAGCCTGGGACAGAGGTGTAGAGTCAGATAACCTCTCATGCATAGCTGTACTAGACAGTCTTTACACATAGCCCAGGACAGAGGTGCAGAGTCAGATAACCTCTCATGTACAGCTGTACTAGACAGTCTATACACATAGCCCGGGACAGAGGCGCAGAGTCAGATAACCTCTCATGCACAGCTGTACTAGACAGTCTATACACATAGCCCGGGACAGAGGGGCAGAGTCAGATAACCTCTCATGCACAGCTGTACTAGACAGTCTATACACATAGCCCAGGACAGAGGTGCAGAGTCAGATAACCTCTCATGTACAGCTGTACTAGACAGTCTATACACATAGCCTGGGACAGAGGTGCCGAGTCAGATAACCTCTCATGCACAGCTGTACTAGACAGTCTATACACATAGCCTGGGACAGAGGTGCAGAGTCAGATAACCTCTCATGCACGGCTGTACTAGTCAGTCTATACACATAGCCCGGGACAGAGGTGCAGAGTCAGATAACCTCACATGCACGGCTGTACTAGACAGTCTGTACACATAGCCCGGGACAGAGGTGCAGAGTCAGATAACCTCACATGCACGGCTGTACTAGACAGTCTGTACACATAGCCCGGGATAGAGGTGCAGAGTCAGATAACCTCTCATGCACGGCTGTACTAGACAGTCTATACACATAGCCCAGGACAGAGGTGCAGAGTCAGATAACCTCTCATGCACAGATGTACTAGACAGTCTAAACACATAGCCCAGGACAGAGGTGCAGAGTCAGATAACCTCTCATGCACAGCTGTACTAGACAGTCTATACACATAGCCCAGGACAGAGGAGCAGAGTCAGATAACCTCTCATGCACAGCTGTACTAGACAGTCTATACACATAGCCCAGGACAGAGGTGCAGAGTCAGATAACCTCTCATGCACAGCTGTACTAGACAGTCTATACACATAGCCCGGGACAGAGGCGCAGAGTCAGATAACCTCTCATGTACAGCTGTACTAGACAGTCTATACACATAGCCTGGGACAGAGGTGCCGAGTCAGATAACCTCTCATGTACAGCTGTACTAGACAGTCTATACACATAGCCTGGGACAGAGGTGCCGAGTCAGATAACCTCTCATGCACGGCTGTACTAGACAGTCTATACACATAGCCTGGGACAGAGGTGCAGAGTCAGATAACCTCTCATGCACAGCTGTACTAGACAGTCTATACACATAGCCTGGGACAGAGGTGCAGAGTCAGATAACCTCTCATGCACGGCTGTACTAGTCAGTCTATACACATAGCCCGGGACAGAGGTGCAGAGTCAGATAACCTCTCATGCATGGCTGTACTAGACAGTCTATACACATAGCCCAGGACAGAGGAGCAGAGTCAGATAACCTCTCATGCACAGCTGTACTAGACAGTCTATACACATAGCCTGGGACAGAGGTGCCGAGTCAGATAACCTCTCATGTACAGCTGTACTAGACAGTCTATACACATAGCCCGGGACAGAGGTGCAGAGTCAGATAACCTCTCATGCACGGCTGTACTAGACAGTCTATACACATAGCCTGGGACAGAGGTGCAGAGTCAGATAACCTCTCATGCACAGCTGTACTAGACAGTCTGTACACATAGCACGGGACAGAGGTGAAGAGTCAGATAACCTCTCATGCACAGCTGTACTAGTCAGTCTATACACATAGCCCGGGACAGAGGTGCAGAGTCAGATAACCTCTCATGTACAGCTGTACTAGACAGTCTATACACATAGCCCGGGACAGAGTTGCAGAGTCAGATAACCTCTCATGCACAGCTGTACTAGTCAGTCTATACACATAGCCTGGGACAGAGGTGCCGAGTCAGATAACCTCTCATGTACAGCTGTACTAGACAGTCTATACACATAGCCCGGGACAGAGGTGCAGAGTCAGATAACCTCTCATGCACAGCTGTACTAGTCAGTCTATACACATAGCCCGGGAGAGAGGTGCCGAGTCAGATAACCTCTCATGCACGGCTGTACTAGACAGTCTATACACATAGCCCAGGACAGAGGTGCAGAGTCAGATAACCTCTCATGTACAGCTGTACTAGACAGTCTATACACATAGCCTGGGACAGAGGTGCCGAGTCAGATAACCTCTCATGCACAGCTGTACTAGACAGTCTGTACACATAGCCCGGGACAGAGGTGCAGAGTCAGATAACCTCTCATGCACGGCTGTACTAGACAGTCTATACACATAGCCCAGGACAGAGGTGCAGTGCCAGATAACCTCTCATGCACAGCTGTACTAGACAGTCTATACACATAGCCCAGGACAGAGGTGCAGAGTCAGATAACCTCTCATGCACAGCTGTACTAGACAGTCTATACACATAGCCCGGGACAGAGGTGCAGAGTCAGATAACCTCTCATGCACAGCTGTACTAGACAGTCTATACACATAGCACAGGACAGAGGAGCAGAGTCAGATAACCTCTCATGCACGGCTGTACTAGACAGTCTGTACACATAGCCCGGGACAGAGGCGCAGAGTCAGATAACCTCTCATGCACAGCTGTACTAGACAGTCTATACACATAGCCCAGGACAGAGGAGCAGAGTCAGATAACCTCTCATGCACGGCTGTACTAGACAGTCTGTACACATAGCCCGGGACAGAGGCGCAGAGTCAGATAACCTCTCATGCACAGCTGTACTAGACAGTCTTTACACATAGCCCAGGACAGAGGTGCAGAGTCAGATAACCTCTCATGCACAGCTGTACTAGACAGTCTATACACATAGCCCAGGACAGAGGAGCAGAGTCAGATAACCTCTCATGCACAGCTGTACTAGACAGTCTTTACACATAGCCCAGGACAGAGGTGCAGAGTCAGATAACCTCTCATGCACAGCTGTACTAGTCAGTCTATACACATAGCCTGGGACAGAGGTGCAGAGTCAGATAACCTCTCATGCACGGCTGTACTAGACAGTCTATACACATAGCCCGGGACAGAGGTGCAGAGTCAGATAACCTCTCATGCACGGCTGTACTAGACAGTCTATACACATAGCCCAGGACAGAGGTGCAGAGTCAGATAACCTCTCATGCACAGCTGTACTAGACAGTCTATACACATAGCCCGGGACAGAGGTGCAGAGTCAGATAACCTCTCATGCACAGCTGTACTAGACAGTCTATACACATAGCCCGGGACAGAGGTGCAGAGTCAGATAACCTCTCATGCATGGCTGTACTAGACAGTCTGTACACATAGCCCAGGACAGAGGTGCAGAGTCAGATAACCTCTCATGCACGGCTGTACTAGACAGTCTGTACACATAGCCCGGGACAGAGGTGCAGAGTCAGATAACCTCTCATGCACGGCTGTACTAGACAGTCTGTACACATAGCCCAGGACAGAGGTGCAGAGTCAGATAACCTCTCATGCACAGCTGTACTAGACAGTCTATACACATAGCCCGGGACAGAGGAGCAGAGTCAGATAACCTCTCATGCACAGCTGTACAGACAGTCTATACACATAGCCCGGGACAGAGGGGCAGAGTCAGATAACCTCTCATGCACGGCTGTACTAGACAGTCTATACACATAGCCTGGGACAGAGGTGCAGAGTCAGATAACCTCTCATGCACGGCTGTACTAGACAGTCTATACACATAGCCCGGGACAGAGGTGCAGAGTCAGATAACCTCTCATGCACAGCTGTACAGACAGTCTATACACATAGCCCAGGACAGAGGTGCAGAGTCAGATAACCTCTCATGCACCGCTGTACTAGACAGTCTATACACATAGCCCGGACAGAGGTGCAGAGTCAGATAACCTCTCATGCACAGCTGTACTAGACAGTCTATACACATAGCCCGGGACAGAGGTGCAGAGTCAGATAACCTCTCATGCACGGCTGTACTAGACAGTCTATACACATAGCCCGGGACAGAGGTGCAGAGTCAGATAACCTCTCATGCACAGCTGTACTAGACAGTCTATACACATAGCCCAGGACAGAGGCGCAGAGTCAGATAACCTCTCATGCACGGCTGTACTAGACAGTCTATACACATAGCCCAGGACAGAGGTGCAGAGTCAGATAACCTCTCATGCACAGCTGTACTAGACAGTCTATACACATAGCCCAGGACAGAGGAGCAGAGTCAGATAACCTCTCATGCACAGCTGTACTAGATAGTCTATACACATAGCCTGGGACAGAGGTGCAGAGTCAGATAATCTCTCATGCACAGCTGTACTAGACAGTCTGTACACATAGCCCAGGACAGAGGTGCAGAGTCAGATAACCTCTCATGCACAGCTGTACTAGACAGTCTATACACATAGCCCGGGACAGATGTGCAGAGCCAGATAACCTCTCATGTACAGCTGTACTAGACAGTCTGTACACATAGCCCGGGACAGAGGTGCAGAGTCAGATAACCTCTCATGCACAGCTGTACTAGACAGTCTATACACATAGCCCAGGACAGAGGTGCAGAGTCAGATAACCTCTCATGCACGGCTGTACTAGACAGTCTATACACATAGCCTGGGACAGAGGTGCAGAGTCAGATAACCTCTCATGCACAGCTGTACTAGACAGTCTATACACATAGCCCGGGACAGAGGAGCAGAGTCAGATAACCTCTCATGCACAGCTGTACAGACAGTCTATACACATAGCCTGGGACAGAGGTGCAGAGTCAGATAACCTCTCATGCACAGCTGTACTAGACAGTCTATACACATAGCCAGGGACAGAGGTGCAGAGTCAGATAACCTCTCATGCACAGCTGTACTAGACAGTCTCTACACATAGCCCGGGACAGAGGGGCAGAGTCAGATAACCTCTCATGCACAGCTGTACTAGACAGTCTATACACATAGCCTGGGACAGAGGGGCAGAGTCAGACAACCTCTCATGTACAGCTGTACTAGACAGTCTATACACATAGCCCGGGACAGAGGTGCAGAGTCAGATAACCTCTCATGCACGGCTGTACTAGACAGTCTGTACACATAGCCCAGGACAGAGGTGCAGAGTCAGATTACCGCACTTACAGACATGACAACACACCCGTTCCAAGTCCTGATATGTTAACCCTCCCCCCTGATTTGATTGCCACTAGAATTTAAACTCCATTTGAACGGCCCATTACCGATCATATACAATGGCCGCTGCATGCTTATAATCGGCTGCCACAAATTGATTAACAAGTTAAAGATCTTTCAGGAAATGTAATTAATTTGATTATGCATAAATAAACTCAGGCCTAGCAGATCTGCTTTAATCAAAGGAATCAGGATTAATTGCCGGCCTGATAACGTTAGAAGCGGAGTGATAATAATCATAACTTAGGAGGCGTTTGCCATATAGTCAATTTGGCTTTAATTCCGCTCCGTTACTGAGCCCCCCCCTATTTATTGCTCCTATCGCTAATGGAAATCTGATGATACGAGGCGAGTGAGGCTGCGCTCTGTGTTAATACAGGAAAGGTTACCTAGCTCTCCAGTGAAATCATATAACAACCTGTCTCTTTTAAACTGTGTTCCTCTGATTATTCTAGGCATTTGTTTATGGGGGAGGGGATGGAGAGATGGGGTGGGTGGGCATCCCGTCCCCTCCCCTCCCCTCCATTCTAAAATGCTTCTCCTCAGCATGGCGTACACCTAGAGAAGTACCTTAAAGATGCTTCAGATCAAGCGCTGGGGAAGAATAATGCAGACGCACCAGGAATGTTACATGGACTCTGTCACCTAAGCAGTGTTTTGGTTGCATAACAGCATCTCTACTTGCTCTGAGATGTCTTTATTCGACTTCACCCGGCTTTCATCTTGCAGACATTTTAAACAGATTTCAACAACTGGAGCGCGAAAAACAATAGAAATGTGCAACAATACCTGTGAGTGTGTATAAATAAATAATAGATACTGAAACACAATTAGTGAAAGAGATTTAAAACATAGTGTTATTATTAGTAGTATATATATAGGCAATTAGCATAAATAGAAAGAATCTAAAAGTAAATCCTTTAGTATAAAAATGTAACAATACTAATTAAATACGAAGTATTTACAACATAAACATAAAATATAAAATACAGGTACATAAGAGCTTTATCAAGGCTCCAGCAATATATTCAGTGTCGAAGGTACAGTTACAATGAAACAAAAAAATGGTAGTGATACCTAATATTAGGAACCCACGGACAGCGCTTTGTGCTTGTAAGTTAGCGCTAACTACTCACCGACAGTATTGGTCTATTCAATAAAATTCGACAAGTCAAATTTGGCACCTGAGTTTGACTTAGTCTTAAAAATAGCTTTGATCATTTCACCTCCCATAACTTTCCATGGGGAAGATTCGAACTTTGGGTTTTTTTTCTAAGTCAAACTCGGGGGCGAAATTTGACTGTGAAAGTCGACCTCCAAATACGAATTTTAGTGAATGGACCCATCTGCTCCTCAAGGATACGAATTGAGCACCAGATTAAATTTGACAACGACCGGTACACATACATGTGTAAACAAGTCCTCCCAGACAGGTGTGAGCATGCTGCAAACACAGTGTGATTGGCTGTACAATGTATACAAAACTGTCTGCGCTTCTCACCCTAACAAAGTAGGCTACAAATATATAAACATAATACAAAAGAGAGGTTTTAGTTATATGAATTGGCCAAAGCATAATTAATCTCACCCACCACGTCAAGGCACACTGTCAATAGGGTGAGAACCTCACCTACCATATAGTGGGCACACAAAGCAGTCTATACTGCTACCAAATACTTATTAATGTGTTGGAAGAGGTGCAATTAAACCTCCTCAAAATCAACCCCTTGTCAGCACGCTGCAACCATACAAAGACCAGTCAACAATCTCAACAATGTGCAAGTCAGAGAGGTAAGTTTCCAGACTCATTTACACTGAGCCCTATCACAGAGATGCTGCTGATTGAACGATGGCTTTGTAGTAGGAGAAAATGTTCATAGCAGGAAAGCAACATGGAGCTTTATTCACAAGGAAGATGCCGCTGTTTTACAATTTTTTTTCTTCTTTTACATTTTTTAACTTCTGTGACATCTGATATTTAAATAATGTTCTAAAACTATTCCATACACAGCACTTGAAAGACATCAGGAATCTGCACCAAACTTATGGTCTGTTCCGCTGCTCTGTGAGTCGGGGGATTGGCCGCCAAACAATGTTTGTTGTAGATTAATAGAAATGTACAAAGAACAAGAGGTCACCCCCTGAGACTGGAAGAGCAAAGATTTCATAGACAGCAAAGGAAGGGATTCTTTACGGTAAGGACAATAAAATTATGGAACTCACTGCCAAGAGAGGTAGTGCTATCAACCACAATAGATGCATTTAAAAATGGTCTGGATGATTTTTTAGAAAAGCAGAACATACAGGGGTATTAATAATAGAATGAGCATTAATAATAGAGCTTTTTGATCCAAGGAGAAATCTGATTGCCCTTTTGGAGTCAAGAAGGAATTTTTTTCCCCCTAGGAGGCAGCATTCGAAAAAAATTTCCTTAGGGTTTTTTTTTGCCTTCTTTTGGATCAAAACGCAGAAATGATAGGTAGAATGGTTGAACTTGATGGACTTTTGTCTTTTTTCAACCTAAATTACTATGTTACTATGTTACTATGTAGATAAGGGGCAATCTACAAATACTTATTGCCCCTTTTAAAAAAATCCCGACAATTAAAATCGAAGAAAAGAAGCAAGGTGATCCGGGCTGCCCAGATGAGCAAAATCGTTTAGGTGTAAAAAATCCCCGCTAGTTCAACTCTGGTGCCTTTTGCTGGTGTGAGACCCACACCAGTGATAACATATGAGAGAAAAAAAGAGAGGTAGCAAAAAATGGCACTCTCGAGATGGTAAATGTAAAAACTAGTCATTTTAATTGGAATGAAAAATTCCAGAAGCGCGAAACGCGTCAAGCCTGTCCTCACCTCTTTATTTTGCCTCCTTATCCTCTGCTGTGATTTACCACCGTTATACTGGATATTTTTTCATTCCAATTAAAATTACTAGTTTTTACACTTACCATCTCGAGAGTGCCATTTTTTGCTACCTCTCTTTTTTTCTCACATTTATAAATAATCCCCACAGTACTTAATAGCTGTAAAGTAAAGAGTATCATGTAATCCAATAATATATATATATTATAGTATATTCTATAGTATTACAAGGTTGAATAGGATAGTGTAAGGGGGTTAAACAAGCAGTCACAGACTCTGGTGTCAGCACTGGGATCTTATGTATAACGAGATTGCACCTTTTTATACATTGCGACCCGGTCTGCACCTGGAATGGATCATGAATGTATAAAGCACTCTCTCTTTCAGTGATCTGTCATAAGACATCATGTTAAATAATAAGAATAGCCCTCTGTAGGGTGTCACCCTTTTATTGCACCAAGCATGATGGATCATGGTGTCAGAGGCAGGTCAGCTCCAAGTGTATTCCAGCCATTGATACAGCACAAGGTGGGCATGTGACTGACTACTGAACTCCCACGTAGCTGCTCTATCCTTTACACACTGCTGAGCCTCTGTCACAGAGGAAAGTGATTTATAGGGCCACTGAATTACCAGCCACTGGAGTTTGTACACAGCCCCCCCCCCCCCCCCCCCATTAGAGAGGATAGCAATAAATATATGGATTAAATGTACATTTGTCTGGATATGTTTATCAAGCCTTTAATGATAGGCATTATCAGCATCTGGGTAACGTTGGTGCAATTTTTCAGTCAGCTGAGTTATTCCAGCAGATGCATTGAATTTCATTATGCGAAATAGCACACCCAGCCTTACGGTAGCGCCGGCCCTGTTTAAGTGTGATATATGTTTACATATATGTTACTATTTGTGTTATAAAGTTTATTAAAGTATAATAAGTCGTTACAGCGTGTTTGGAAATAAACGCTGTGGCCGTCGAACTCCAACCTGTGTGCTAAGTCCTTTATTGGGGGGTGATATGTCCCCAGCGAGTTTCCCTAAGTAGATGGTTCCTAAGCCCCCTCTTTTTGATCTCAACAAAATGCACTATGTTCTTGTGTATGGCCTTCATTCATCCCGTTGGTGCATTGTGTGTGATGGGGTCACCCTAAACATGCACTGATATAGTAAACGGCCATCTCTTTCATATTGTGATACCGGGGGGCTTGAACACCAAATTCTCCAAACATGTTAGTTGCCCCCCGACCTCCCCACCTCTCCCTACCCTGCTGTACATTGTTTAGCAAGAAGCCCATAGGACTTTATGCATGAAAGATGGAACTGAAGTTAACTGCAGGAATGTGAGAAGGGTACTGCAAACGTAAGGCCAAAATAGAAGAATTTGAAGCAAAGTTGAATTTTTCCAACTCGGCTACTTTGACCTTAAGTTTCAACTTCCCTCCTGAATTTCCTGCAATCCCCTCTTACATGAATACACTCCATTCACAGGGATTGCAAGCTGGTTATTGCTGAGCTGAAGGTTGGTTGATACAAAACACTGATTTATCTATACAAGTCTTGATTTATAAATGTATAAAAAAAAGCATGACTGATATACTAAGGTCTCCAGCCAATTAGCAAATAATGGATGGATCAGGGCGTCAGCACTTTTTCCTTTCTTGGACGCGAGTTTGATCAATCTCGGCGTTCATTGAGGGAATCTTTGACTGACAAGAGAGATTAGAGGCTCAAGGATTGACAAACAGAGTGCTTGCCAATGAGCATTGAATTTGCTAAACACTTGGAGAGAAATCAGCTTGGCAGAACACTGCATAGAAAGAGCAATCCTTATGTATCCGCGACAAAAAAAAAAATAGTTCCTTATGAGACCACACTCCATGACAATACTATATTTTAACGGACAACTGTAGGCAAACAATTGGAAATAAACAATTGGAAACCAGTGGAATGTTCCTGCTGATTACATCACATTTAGAACTTTACCCCAGAATCACCATGGAAACCAATGGAATGTTCCTGCTGATTACATCACTTTTAGAACTTTACCCCAGAATCACCATGGAAACCAATGGAATGTTCCTGTTGATGACATCACTTTTAGAACTTTACCCCCAGAATCACCATGGAAACCAATGGAATGTTCCTGCTGATGACATCACATAACTTTACACCAGAATCACCATGGAAACCAATGGAATGTTCCTGCTGATTTCACTTTTAGAACTTTACCCCAGAATCACCATGGAAACCAATGGAATGTTCCTGTTGATTACATCACTTTTAGAACTTTACCCCAGAATCACCATGGAAACCAATGGAATGTTCCTGCTGATGACATCACATAACTTTACACCAGAATCACCATGGAAACCAATGGAATGTTCCTGCTGATTTCACTTTTAGAACTTTACCCCAGAATCACCATGGAAACCAATGGAATGTTCCTGTTGATTACATCACTTTTAGAACTTTACCCCGGAATCACCATGGAAACCAATGGAATGTTCCAGATAATTACATCACTTTTAGGACTTTACCCCAGAATCACCATGGAAACCAATGGAATGTTCCAGATAATTACATCACTTTTAGAACTTTACCCCAGAATTCCCCCTAATCCCACTCTAACCTTTAGCCTTTGGAGTCACCCTAATAACTGCTTGACTGATTGGCGGTTATGTATAAAGATGTTATAAAAAATAAAAAGTCCAGCAGTGTCCCGATGTAAGGTGCAATCATTATTTATACATGAGACTGAGGCGAGCAGTGTTGTATTTTTGCATAGGTAGACTAGGTCTCGGGGGGGGGGGGGGGGGGTAGTGACAGCACAATGGAGGGGGTGACAGCACAATGGAGGGGGTGACAGCAGAACCAGCGATACAATTTCGCAAGCACAAAACCTATATGTGATGTGTTAGCGCTATATGATAGAGTTTGATTGTAGAGCTTGTATATAAGTGTAGAGTGTCTGTCGAGATGAGGCCAGACATGGGATTAATATATATGGAGTCGATACTAAACCAGCGCAGTGGAAAACAAATAGGTAAAACATTGAGTATGGTGCAATTTGCAAATATTTGTAACATTTTGCTTTTTATTATTTTTTTTACGCATCTTCTGGGTGTTTTTTTTTATATAATGTGGTTTTTCCGGTAGTGTTAGTACATTGTGATTAAAATAATTCTTATTCTGCCTTAAATTACACCAGCTTTTAGTGAGCGCTTATTCAACAAGGCACGTAAGAATGTGTCGGCAGGTAAGAATCATTCATCCAATCTCTGCCTAAAAAATATAAAATAATGGACAAGCTTTTTTTAAGTACATCCCCAATTCAAAGGCTGTTTATGAAGGTCAGATCTGGGGTAATTTTATAAAAGTTGTCCAGTCACCATGGAAACCAATGGAATGTTCCTGCTGATGACATCACTTTTAGAACTTTACCCCAGAATCACCATGGAAACCAATGGAATGTTCCTGCTGATGACATCACTTTTAGAACTTTACCCCAGAATCACCATGGAAACCAATGGAATGTTCCAGCTGATGACATCACTTTTAGAACTTTACCCCAGAATCACTATGGAAACCAATAGAATGTCCCTGATGATTACATCACTTTTAGAACTTTACCCCAGTAACGAATCCAAGGAAGGACATTATTACAATATAACCTTCTGATTTTTCTTTTGGTGGAACCCAAATATCTTCCTGATTGGGGGTTATACATAAAAATGGTGCAAACGCCAATTTTAACATAAAGCGGCACTATTATTTCGTGCGGCAATTAAATAATGCTTTTTATGCATTATTTGAGGTGCAGTCGTAGCCCTGGCAAGGTGTTGGTATGTATAGAAAAGGTGCTGTTGTTTAAATCCCTTCTTGACATCCTTCCTACACACCAGCACCCCATGTAACCTCGCATGATATCCACTGTAGATATATAAGAACTAATGTTGCGGTAAAGTTCTAAAAGTGATGTAATCAGCTGGAACATTCCGTTGGTTTCCACAGTGACTGTGGAACATTCCATTGGTGTCCATGGCTACTGGTCCATGTTTAGATTCATCTTTTGCATTGTCTGTGAGCAGACCTTGTTATAAGTGATTCATTTTATGCAAGTCATGCTCTTAGTGATGTATTGTCCCTGCACAGGGGGAGAGTTTCTTTGAGGTTATGTGCCCCCAGTTTTCCCATGCCTCACTGTGCTCCACAGTAGAATTCTAGACCCGGCTACAGGCTGTCTCTTACACAGATCAGATGTAGAGGGTAGAAAAAGCCACATCCATTTATTAATAATTGACTCAACACCGACCGTTACAATGATGGAATAAACATAAATATTGTAATATTAAAACATAGACAATGACAATACATATACACAATAAGTGTGTGTGTGTGTGTATCTGATCAGCATGAGTGTGTATGTGTGTGTATCTGATCAGCATATGAGTGTGTGTGTGTGTATCTGATCAGCATATGAGTGTATGTGTGTGTCTGATCATCATATGAGTGTGTGTGTGTGTGTGTGTATCTGATCATCATATGAGTGTGTGTAACTGATCAGCATATGAGTGTATGTGTGTATCTGATCATCATATGAGTGTGTGTGTGTAACTGATCAGCATATGAGTGTGTGTGTGTAACTGATCATCATATGAGTGTATGTGTGTATCTGATCATCATATGAGTGTATGTGTGTATCTGATCATCATATGAGTGTATGTGTGTGTCTGATCATCATATGAGTGTATGTGTGTGTCTGATCATCATGAGTGTGTGTGTGTATCTGATCATCATATGAGTGTGTGTAACTGATCAGCATATGAGTGCGTGTGTGTTTCTGATCATCATATGAGTGTGTGTGTGTATCTGATCAGCATATGAGTGTGTGTGTGTGTATCTGATCAGCATATGTGTGTGTGTGTGTGTGTGTGTAACTGATCAGCATATGAGTGTGTGTGTGTATCTGATCATCATATGAGTGTATGTCTGTATCTGATCATCATATGAGTGTATGTGTGTGTCTGATCATCATGAATGTGTGTGTGTGTAACTGATCATCATATGAGTGTGTGTGTGTATCTGATCATCATATGAGTGTATGTGTGTATCTGATCATCATATGAGTGTGTGTAACTGATCAGCATATGAGTGCGTGTGTGTTTCTGATCATCATATGAGTGTGTGTGTGTATCTGATCAGCATATGAGTGTGTGTGTGTATCTGATCAGCATATGAGTGTGTGTGTGTTTCTGATCATCATATGAGTGTGTGTGTGTATCTGATCAGCATATGAGTGTGTGTGTGTGTATCTGATCAGCATATGTGTGTGTGTGTGTGTGTGTGTGTAACTGATCATCATATGAGTGTGTGTGTGTAACTGATCATCATATGAGTGTGTGTGTGTATCTGATCATCATATGACCAAGCCCTTTTGTTTATAGATATTGGTAGAATAATTATAAGACAAATAGAATTCAAGGAACTGTGAATTCCAAATTGTTGGAAATTAAGGCTGATATTATAATATGCTATTTATACAGTTTATTGTTATTAACGCTTGCATATATTTTATTTAATTCTGGGTGTCCGTGAGGGGCTCATGTTCGAGTTTTGCCTGAGGCCTCACAAAGTCCAGCCTCTGAGGAAAGAGCATTTCTTGTGCTTGAACACGGTGCAATACATTGCTCCACTCAGGGTGTAAAGGGTTAAACTGCTTCGCAAACCAGCCCCTCTGCTGCGGGGGTCTGCGCAAATCTGCATAGAAATACCCAGCAGGCTCCAGGCAAAGATGGAATGGGTCCCCACTGCACTGTTTAGCTTGATCCTATCTCAAAGCTAATTTAACGGCCGGGGCAGGTGCGATGTACCATCGGTACCCTTTTGGGGTCTTCTTGCAGCTCTGAGTTGGCTGCCCGCCACATACCACATGCAGCCTGCCAGCTCCAAGGAAATATATGGCCCTCTTACAGACCCTCTCGCCGTGTGAACAGGTGTTCCAGGATTTACAAAAACGCTCGCGCCGTCTATAAAAGTCTCACTGCGGTGGATTTATATTACAAAAACTACCATTAAATATTGACGGATGGGATTTTTTTTCTGGGACTTGGGGGGGAAAAAAATGTGAATTTTAGCACTTGAGTTTTATACCGGCAGAATAAATTCTGCTCTGACTGTCTCAGATCTTCCACCTGTGTCAGATTTCAGTTAATTGGATGCAGTTAGGGGCTCACCGGTGGGATCCAGTTAACTAGATGGCATTAGATCTCTCTCCGGGAGTCATTTTTATTATGTATTTAATCTTTGGCTTTACAAACGAATAAATCAGGAACAAAAAGGTTAAAGGACAACGGTCGGCAAAGAGTGTTTGAGCAAAAGATTGTATTAAGGGTTATATTTTACACAGAAATGATTTAATTTAAGAATGCAAATATAGTGTCTTATTGAGTGAGCCCTGTTTGCTCTGTATAGCTCTATCAGAGGACGGACATGTTGTATAGAATCTTTGCTCTGTATAGCTCTATCAGAGGACAGACATGTTGTATAGAATCTTTGCTCTGTATAGCTCTATCAGAGGACAGACATGTTGCATAGAATCTTTGCTCTGTATAGCTCTATCAGAGGACAGACATGTTGTATAGAATCTTTGCTCTGTATAGCTCTATCAGGGGGTGGATATGTTGTTTAGAATCTTGACTGGATAAAGCAACATCTGACCCAAGATTCTAAACAACATATCTGCCCCCTGATAGAGCTATACAGAGCAAAGATTCTAAACAACATGTCCGCCCCCTGATAGAGCTATACAGAGCAAAGATTCTAAACAACATGTCTGCCCCCTGATAGAGCTATACAGAGCAAAGATTCTAAACAACATGTCCGCCCCCTGATAGAGCTATAAAAAGCAAAGATTCTAAACAACATGTCTATCCCCTGATAGAGCTTTACAAAGCAAAGATTATAAACAACATGTCCGCCCCCTGATAGAGCTATAAAAAGCAAAGATTCTAAACAACATGTCTGCCCCCTGATAGAGCTATCCAGAGCAAATATTTTAAACAACATGTCCGTCCCCTGATAGAGCTATACAGAGCAAAGGTTCTAAACAACATGTCCGCCCCCTGATAGAGCTATACAGAGCAAAGATTCTAAACAAAATGTCCGCCCCCTGATAGAGCTATAAAAAGCAAAGATTCTAAACAACATGTCTATCCCCTGATAGAGCTTTACAAAGCAAAGAGTATAAACAACATGTCCGCCCCCTGATAGAGCTAAAAAAAGCAAAGATTATAAACAACATGTCTATCCCCTGATAGAGCTTTACAAAGCAAAGATTATAAACAACATGTCCGTACCCTGATAGAGCTATACAGAGCAAAGATTTGAAACAACATATTCGCCCACTGATAGAGCTATACAGAGCAAATATTCTAAACATGTCCTCCCCCTGATAGAGCTACACAGAGCAAAAATTCTAAACAACATGTCCAGCCCCTGATAGAGCTATACAGTACAAAGATTCTAAACAACACGTCCTCCCCCTGATAGAGCTATACAGAGCAAAGATTCTAAACAACATGTCCACCCCCAGATACAGCTATACAGAGCAAAGATTCTAAACAACATGTCCGCCCCCTGATAGCGCTATACAGAGCAAAGAGTCTAAACAACATGTCCACCACTAATAGAGCGATACAGAGCAAAGATTCTAAACAAAATGTCCTCCCCCTGATAGAGCTATACAGAGCAAAATTTCTAAACAACATATCCCCCCTGATAGAGCTATACAGAGGAAAGATTCTGAACAACATGTCCGCCCCCTGATAGAGCTATACAGAGGAAAGATTCTAAACAACATGTCCTCCCACTGATAGAGTTATACAGAGCAAAGATTCTAAACAACATGTCCGCATCCTGATAGAGCTATACAGAGCAAAGATTCTAAGCAACATGTCCATCCCTGATAGAGCTATACAGAGCAAGGATTCTAAACAACATGTCCGCCCCCTGATAGAGCTATACAGAGCAAAGATTCTAAACAACATGTCCGCCCCCTGATAGATCTATACAGAGCAAAGATTCTAAACAACATGTCCGCCCCCTGATAGAGCTATAAAAAGCAAAGATTCTAAACAACATGTCTATCCCCTGATAGAGCTTTACAAAGCAAAGATTATAAACAACATGTCCGCCCCCTGATAGAGCTATCCAGAGCAAATATTTTAAACAACATGTCCGCCCCCTGATAGAGCTATCCAGAGCAAATATTTTAAACAACATGTCCGCCCCCTGATAGAGCTATACAGAGCAAAGGTTCTAAACAACATGTCCGCCCCCTGATAGAGCTATACAGAGCAAAGATTCTAAACAACATGTCCGCCCCCTGATAGAGCTATACAGAGCAAAGATTCTAAACAACATGTCCGCCCCCTGATAGATCTATACAGAGCAAAGATTCTAAACAACATGTCCGCCCCCTGATAGAGCTATAAAAAGCAAAGATTCTAAACAACATGTCTATCCCCTGATAGAGCTTTACAAAGCAAAGATTATAAACAACATGTCCGCCCCCTGATAGAGCTATAAAAAGCAAAGATTCTAAACAACATGTCTGCCCCCTGATAGAGCTATCCAGAGCAAATATTTTAAACAACATGTCCGCCCCCTGATAGAGCTATACAGAGCAAAGATTCTAAACAAAATGTCCGCCCCCTGATAGAGCTATAAAAAGCAAAGATTCTAAACAACATGTCTATCCCCTGATAGAGCTTTACAAAGCAAAGATTATAAACAACATGTCCGCCCCCTGATAGAGCTATAAAAAGCAAAGATTCTAAACAACATGTCTATCCCCTGATAGAGCTTTACAAAGCAAAGATTATAAACAACATGTCCGCACCCTGATAGAGCTATACAGAGCAAAGATTTGAAACAACATATTCGCCCACTGATAGAGCTATACAGAGCAAATATTCTAAACATGTCCTCCCCCTGATAGAGCTACACAGAGCAAAAATTCTAAACAACATGTCCAGCCCCTGATAGAGCTATACAGAGCAAAGATTCTAAACAACACGTCCTCCCCCTGATAGAGCTATACAGAGCAAAGATTCTAAACAACATGTCCACCCCCAGATACAGCTATACAGAGCAAAGATTGTAAACAACATGTCCGCCCCCTGATAGCGCTATACAGACATAGGCGTGCTCAGCCTATTGCATTAGGGTGTGCACCCTAAAGCACAAACACACACGCCGCACACGGCGTCCCCCCCCCCCCCCATTATCATATTATTTTCCCATATCATGACATCACATGTTCCACCCCTTTCTCAGCATTTAAATTAAAAGAGAGTTAACAGAGTTACATGTTGCAATAAAGCCCCCTATTAAGAATGGTGGAGAATAAGTAACATAACTTAAGTCTCAATATGCCAGGATTATTCCCCTCAATACCCCAGGATTATGCTCCGCAATATGCCAGGATTTAGCCACCCAATATGCCAGGATTATTCCCCTCAATACCCCAGGATTATGCTCCGCAATATGCCAGGATTTAGCCACCCAATATGCCAGGATTATTCCCCTCAATACCCCAGGATTAAGCTCCGCAATATGCCAGGATTTAGCCACCCAATATGCCAGGATTATTCCCCTCAATATGCCAGGATTATTCCCCACAATATGCCAGGATTTAGCCACCCAATATGCCAGGATTATTCCCCTCAATATCCCAGGATTATGCCGCTCAATATGCCAGGATTATTCCCCACAATATGCCAGGATTATTCCCCACAATATGCCAGGATTTAGCCACCCAATATGCCAGGATTATTCCCCTCAATATCCCAGGATTATGCCCCTCAATATCCCAGGATTATGCCCCTCAATACCCCAGGATTATTCCCTTCAATATGCCAGGATTTAGCCACCCAATATGCCAGGATTATTCCCCTCAATATCCCAGGATTATGCCCCTCAATGTCCCATTATTATGCCCCTCAATACCCCAGGATTATGCCCCTCAATATGCCAGGATTAAGCCCCTCAATATCCCAGGATTATGCCACCCAATATGACAGGATTATGCCCCTCAATATGCCAGGACTTTCCCCAGCAATATGCCAGGACTTTCCCCCAAAATAAGCCTGGAGCCACCCAATATGCCAGCCAGGCCTTCTTTCCTTTACTTACCTCGTCGCTGCTGCTGCTGCTGCTCTGTCTCCGGTGCTGGGCCGCCTGTGACTGAGAGGGAAGCGTTGTGCGCTCCCCTCCAGCCAATGCGCTTTCAATAAAGTTTAAAAAAAAAAAACTTTACTGAATGCGCATTGGCTGGAGGGGAGCGCACAACGCTTCCCTCTCAGCCACAGGCGGCCCAGCACCGGAGACGCAGCGACGCCGACGAGGTAAGTAAGGAGGAGGATTTTTTTTTTTTTTTTTGGAAGCAGGGTTCCGGCGCCCCCAGCCAAGATGCGCCCTAGGCAGCTGCCTAGGTCGCCTTACTGGTGGCGCCGGCCCTGGATTAGGGTGTGCCCAGGCACACCCGGCACACCCCGTGCGCACGCCTATGTATACAGAGCAAAGAGTCTAAACAACATGTCCACCCCTGATAGAGCGATACAGAGCAAAGATTCTAAACAACATGTCCGCCCCCTGATAGAGCTATACAGAGCAAAGATTCTAAACAAAATGTCCTCCCCCTGATAGAGCGATACAGAGCAAAGATTCTAAACAAAATGTCCTCCCCCTGATAGAGCTATACAGAGCAAAATTTCTAAACAACATATCCCCCCTGATAGAGCTATACAGAGGAAAGATTCTGAACAACATGTCCACCCACTGATAGAGTTATACAGAGCAAAGATTCTAAACAACATGTCCGCATCCTGATAGAGCTATACAGAGCAAAGATTCTAAGCAACATGTCCATCCCTGATAGAGCTATACAGAGCAAAGATTCTACACAACATGTCCGCCCCCTGATAGAGCTATACAGAGCAAAGATTCTAAACAACATGTCAATCCCTGATAGAGCTATACAGAGCAAAGATTCTACACAACATGTCCACCCCCTGATGGAGCTATACAGAGCATATATTCTACACAACATGTCCATCCCTGATAGAGCTATACAGAGCAAAGATTCTAAACAACATGTCCGCCCCTGATAGAGATATACAGAGCAAAGATTCTAAACAACATGTCCGCCCCCTGATAGAGCTATACAGAGCAAAGATTCTACACAACATGTCCATCCCTGATAGAGCTTTACCTTAATAAGGTACTTTAATTCTTCTGCTGTCCTAGTAGATCCAAATATCAGATTATTTTTTAACCCTGTTTAATTCCCACAATGACTTCAGATTCCTCAGATTAGTAAACAATATAATATTTTTATATCCCTATTTACTAATATAATCCACTGAAAAAAATCCTACCTGCCCCAGCAGCCGTGCTTCTGGTTATTTATATATTTCAAAAGTGAGGAGGAAACAAATGACATAATAATAATAAAACTGTGTGCGCAAAATAGAGATATTCAGAGAGAGCAGGTTAATCACCGGTTAGAGAGACAACAGACAGCGCAAGGAAGTGGTTTTGTACTGGGCAGATGGCAGCCCCGGTGATTGCTTAACGCTGCATGTTTGCATCTGACAGATAGAGCAGGTTGTGCCCGAGGCCTACAGCCGTTGTCAGCTGCTACCTGCGCTGAGGTGGGATAATGTGTGGATCTCACACTCGCTGTCTGGAAGCTACACTAGCTTGCAACATCGCCCCGACAAGCAGTGGGAGCAGGAGGGCTGTGTGTGTCACCCTAGCCCGTGTCAGGTGCTGTGTCATGTAATAAAAGGTGACAGGATCACCTCCAGGCACCCAAATCAGAGAAGGGAACCTGCTACAGGAGGAACGAGCTAACCAAACATCTGCTCCCCTTCTATATACACAGGAAGAATGGGAGACAGAGATAATGTGACAACTATTCACTAAAAGATGAGCTGAGGAGAGATAAACATTTCATGTCACTGATGTAACTATACATTGTGCAGGGCCTGGTGAGCTATTCTATATATTCTATACATTGTGCAGGGCCTGGTGAGCTATTCTATATATTCTATACATTGTGCAGGGCCTGGTGAGCTATTCTATATATTCTATACATTGTGCAGGGTCTGGTGAGTTTCTCCTGCTAGAAGAACAGAGTTGGTCCTGTATAATGCATTGTTATAACGTAACAGTGTGTAAAGATGTAACTCTGCATTATCCATGACCAGCTGAGCTCTTCTATATATTCTTCTATACATTGTGCAGGGTCTGGTGAGTTTCTCCTGCTAGAAGAACAGAGTTGGTCCTGTATAATGCATTGTTATATAGTTACATTGTGTAAAGATGTAACTCTGCATTATCCATGGCCAGCTGAGCTCTTCTATATATTCTTCTATACATTGTGCAGGGTCTGGTGAGTTTCTCCTGCTAGAAGAACAGAGTTGGTCCTGTATAATGCATTGTTATAAAGTGACAGTGTGTAAAGATGTAACTCTGCATTATCCATGGCTAGCTGAGCTCTTCTATACATTCTTCTATACATTGTGCAGGGTCAGGTGAGTTTCTCCTGCTAGAAGAACAGAGTTGGCCCTGTATAATGCATTGTTATAAAGTGACAGTGTGTAAAGATGTAACTCTGCATTATCCATGGCCAGCTGAGCTCTTCTATACATTCTTCTATACATTGTGCAGGGTCAGGTGAGTTTCTCCTGCTAGAAGAACAGAGTTGGTCCTGTATAATGCATTGTTATAAAGTGACATTGTGTAAAGATGTAACTCTGCATTATCCATGGCTAGCTGAGCTCTTCTATATATTCTTCTATACATTGTGCAGGGCCTGGTGAGTTTCTCCTGCTAGAAGAACAGAGTTGTTCCTGTATAATGCATTGTTATAAAGTGACAGTGTGTAAAGATGTAACTCTGCATTATCCATGGCCAGCTAAGCTCTTCTATATATTCTTCTATACATTGTGCAGGGTCTGGTGAGTTTCTCCTGCTAGAAGAACAGAGTTGGTCCTGTATAATGCATTGTTATAAAGTGACAGTGTGTAAAGATGTAACTCTGCATTATCCATGGCCAGCTAAGCTCTTCTATATATTCTTCTATACATTGTGCAGGGTCTGGTGAGTTTCTCCTTCTAGAAGAACAGAGTTGGCCCTGTATAATGCATTGTTATAAAGTGACAGTGTGTAAAGATGTAACTCTGCATTATCCATGGCCAGCTGAGCTCTTCTATATATTCTTCTATACATTGTGCAGGGTCTGGTGAGTTTCTCCTGCTAGAAGAACAGAGTTGGCCCTGTATAATGCATTGTTATAAAGTGACAGTGTGTAAAGATGTAACTCTGCATTATCCATGGCCAGCTGAGCCCTTCTATATATTCCTATATACATTGTGCAGGGCCTGGTGAGTTTCTCCTGCTAGAAGAACAGAGTTGGCCCTGTATAATGCATTGTTATAAAGTGACAGTGTGTAAAGATGTAACTCTGCATTATCCATGGCCAGCTGAGCTCTTCTATATATTCTTCTATACATTGTGCAGGGCCTGGTGAGTTTCTCCTGCTAGAAGAACAGAGTTGGTCCTGTATAATGCATTGTTATAAAGTGACAGTGTGTAAAGATGTAACTCTGCATTATCCATGACCATCTGAGCTCTTCTATATATTCTATACATTGTGCAGGGTCTGGTGAGTTTCTCCTGCTAGAAGAACAGAGTTGGCCCTGTATAATGCATTGTTATAAAGTGACAGTGTGTAAAGATGTAACTCTGCATTATCCATGGCCAGCTGAGCTCTTCTATATATTCTTCTATACATTGTGCAGGGTCTGGTGAGTTTCTCCTGCTAGAAGAACAGAGTTGGCCCTGTATAATGCATTGTTATAAAGTGACAGTGTGTAATGATGTAACTCTGCATTATCCATGGCCAGCTGAGCTCTTCTATATATTCTTCTATACATTGCGCAGGGTCTGGTGAGTTTCTCCTGCTAGAAGAACAGAGTTGGCCCTGTATAATGCATTGTTATAAAGTGACAGTGTGTAAAGATGTAACTCTGCATTATCCATGGCCAGCTGAGCTCTTCTATATATTCTTCTATACATTGTGCAGTGTCTGGTGAGTTTCTCCTGCTAGAAGAACAGAGTTGGTCCTGTATAATGCATTGTTATATAATGACAGTGTGTAAAGATGTAACTCTGCATTATCCATGGCCAGCTGAGCTCTTCTATGTAGTCTTCTATACATTGTGCAGGGTCTGGTGAGTTTCTCCTGCTAGAAGAACAGAGTTGGCCCTGTATAATGCATTGTTATAAAGTGACAGTGTGTAAAGATGTAACTCTGTATTATCAATGGCCAGCTGAGCTCTTCTATATATTCTTCTATACATTGTGCAGGGCCTGGTGAGTTTCTCCTGCTAGAAGAACAGAGTTGGTCCTGTATAATGTATTGTTATAAAATGACAGTGTGTAAAGATGTAACTCTGCATTATCCATGGCCAGCTGAGCTCTTCTATATATTCTTCTATACATTGTGCAGGGTCTGGTGAGTTTCTCCTGCTAGAAGAACAGAGTTGGTCCTGTATAATGTATTGTTATAAAGTGACAGTGTGTAAAGATGTAACTCTGCATTATCCATGGCCAGCTGAGCTCTTCTATATATTCTTCTATACATTGTGCAGGGTCTGGTGAGTTTCTCCTGCTAGATGTGTATGTGTGAAGGGGTGTGTATGTTTAAGTGTCATGTCTGGGGGGAGTGACGGGGAGGGGTCAGAGTTTATATAAGTGGCTTCCCCAGTGTCATCCGGCAGCCATCTTAGAAATCCGGACACAGTGGAGTAATTTTCCCGCCCACCCTTCCCCTTTTATTTATTTATATTTGTGATTTGTTAACCTTGTTTTCTTTTGTCGCAGCAGGCGGGGTTGTCCTTGCCAATCCAGTTTTAACGTGGAGGGATTGAAGCATATGGAAGGATCGGGTGGCCCCTCCTCTTACCTCTAGTGGTAGGAAGGAACAGAAAACGGCCGTGCCCACCGAGCTATTAGCCGGCTGGTGGTTAGCATCAGGTTTAAAAGCAAATGTCAAGTTGTGTGGTCGAGGGGGGAGGGGTTTTAACCCCAGTGGGCCTTTAATTCAAAGGGTTAATGGATAATGTTGGATGATTGGCAAGGACGGGGGTATAACTGTATTTGCACTATGTTTTTTGGTTCATGTTATTTATATATTTATATATATTAAAGTTATAAAGTTTTAATAATAAAATGGAGATTAGTTTTGGTCATACAGTTATTTATATGTTTAATAAAGAAAGCTGTGGCTTATTTAACTCCAGCAATGTCCTATGTCTTTATTGGGGTCCGGGGTATGGGATATATGTAGTAACATTACCTTCTACTACATACATGACCCACAGCTCTTGGAATTTTGCGAATGATAGAGGTTAGCTGGATCTCACAGGTGCGGATAGGAAAAGACGAGGAGGTCGGAGGAGATGAAGTAGAACATTCCCTTGTTAAATAACAGATTAACTGCATCAGGCAGCAGACAGTCGTATTCATAGGGCCGCACTGATCACTTGATTGTTGTGAATTATTCAACATAGGGCTTTATTCCTGAACAAGAGAACTGCAGGGAATTGAGAAGGGAATGTCAAACTTAAGGCCAAAGAGTTGGAAAAATGACCACCTGATCTGAGATTTTTTTTTCCAACTCGTCTAGTTTGGCCTTAAGTTTGACATTCCCTTATCACATCCCACAATTCTCTCCTTCCTGAATAAAGCCCCCGAAAAAAGTGTTAAATCAGTTACGTCCTGTGTTATTTCATGACATAAAAACCCCCAAGCAGAGGCACAACCCCCGTTACTATTTCTCTGTGTAATACAATAATTGACCAGCCTAATGTGGCTCATTGAATATCCGACATGAATGCATTAATCAGTGCAGCATCAACACAGAACTCTTGGCTTTATTATCTATTAAGACATTAACAATTATTTTGAACAATACTGGGCAGGGAGGAAAGTCACCTTATTACATAAGACTGTCATTGCCACTCTAATCAGAGAGTTAAAGGGTCAATTCATCCCACAGCGTCCCACGTATATATTTTTCGGTACGTGCTGTACCACACAAAGTAAAGAAAAACAAACAGACCTTTCTGATCACTTTTATTAAAAATCACACATACAGTGTAATAGATGTAATGCTGTCGCTATAGTAACAGTCCTGCCTCTCTCTCCGAGCCCGCCTCTCTCCAAGCCCCGCCTCTCTCTCCAAGCCCCTCCTCATTGTCTGTCATTGAATTTAACAGCCCCGGAGAAATTCTATTCAATGTAAAACTACAGGAGAACCGTGACTTGTTTAAAAGTAAAATTAAGTACATTTCACAGAGATTAAACACATGTACAATATCTGGGAAATAAGTCAGGTGGAACTGGTCCCTTTCATTCCCAAAACATATCCTCAGTGGGTTTTAGGGAAATACGAATATTTACAAATCACAGCAATCCTTCAAAAATAAACCAATAAGTGCAGTTATTTTTACCAGAATAGCAATGAATGAAAAAATATACAGGAAGTTTACTTTCTCGTGTTAAAAGTTTCCAAAGACATTTCTGCAATCAGCTGGAATATATTTCCCTTATGAAGATTTAGAAATGAATAAATGCCTTTGCCGTTTACAGTTATGATTTGCCTGCCGTGCGTCAAATCTCCAAATCTAATCTGTGCTTTTAACACAAACTGTGACTATAATATACAGGGGGGGGCTACTCTCCCCCCTCCTCCCCTCCAAAAACTACAGGTAATTGGAGAAAAAAAAAAAATCATCCCAAATGAGACTACAGTGGTCTTCTAACAAAAACTTTATAAGGCAACAGAAAAGTCAGGAAATCTGGATTATTTCTAATGCTTTCAATTCTATAGAAAACATGCTCTTTATTACAGAAGACTCAGACGGTCTGATCATCAGTTTGCAGGTCTGTGCAAGGGTTCTGCTATCTTAGAGGCATGCAGAGCATTGGCTGAGAGATGCTCTGCAGGTGCACAATGCAATGAACTCTTTAACGGTATGCTGTATCTTGTTTTTCGAGGACTGTATGTTTGTCTGCTCTCCTCTTACATCGGGAGGTGCAAGAAGCCTTCAGTGAATTGTTTATGGCTGTATTTTGGGTTCTGCAACAGCCAATTAAGCATTATTATTTGATAGCATTCAAAGTCAATGCCAGAAGGCAGCCCTTTTAAGGTGTAAAGGCAAAAAAAAAAAAATGTAAAGATTCCAGTCATTTGATGCATAATTGATTGGCTTTATGTGCGTATCTGCAAGTAGCGAGATCCATTGAGCCTTGATACATTCTATAATAAAAGCGCATCAAAATACAACAGCGACATTATGACCGGAGGTTATATAAACGAGGTGAAATGCGAAATAGAAAAAAATAAATAAATACAAAATAATAAAAAATTATGGCAATAAAAATGAAAGCACCAAATATACTTTTTTTTAATGAGCATCCACAACAGGGAGAGACAGAAAATGAGAAGCAAAACAGGGAATTAGAATACAAAAAAAAAAAAAAAAAAGAACAGAAACAAAACAAAAACAAGGCTTTGTGAAGGAAACAGGGAAAAAATAAATGTGCTGACAACAGGGGAAAAAACAGATCTGCTTCTCAGAAGAAGTTGTGTGAATTTGTGAGCGATAGCTGGGCTGGTCCACCTCGTTGGCGTGCTCGGATTGCAAAATACTTTATATATGTATAGTTTTTATTTTTTTTTTATTTTTTATTTCTGGGAGTTTTTGTTGTCATGTCAGACACCACAAAGGCCAACAGTGCTCTCGGCCGGACATTTTAAGAATTGGGGAGAGGTTTATCATGTACGGCAACCCTATCTACGAGGTCCCCTGCTCCAATTAACCTTTATTTATAAAGTCTCTAAAAAAGAAACTAGCACCCAGATTGCACTCAAAGAACTTACCCCAGCACCCAGATTGCACTCAAAGGACTTACCCCAGCACCCAGATTGCACTCAAAGGACTTACTCCAGCACCCATATTGCACTCAAATAACTTACCCCAGCACCCATATTGCACTCAAAGGACTTACCCCAGCACCCAGATTGCACTCAAAGGACTTACTCCAGCACCCATATTGCACTCAAATAACTTACCCCAGCACCCAGATTGCACTCAAAGGACTTACCCCAGCACCCAGATTGCACTCAAAGGACTTACCCCAGCACCCATATTGCACTCAAAGGACTTACCCCAGCACCCAGATTGCACTCAAAGGACTTACCCCAGCACCCAGATTGCACTGAAAGTACTTACGCCAGCACCCAGATTGCACTCAAAGGACTTACCCCAGCACCCAGATTGCACTGAAAGTACTTACGCCAGCACCCAGATTGCACTCAAAGGACTTACCCCAGCACCACAATTGCACTCAAAGGACTTACCCCAGTACCCAGATTGCACTCAACGGACTTACCCCAGCACCCAGATTGCACTGAAAGTACTTACGCCAGCACCCAGATTGCACTCAAAGGACTTACCCCAGCACCACAATTGCCCTCAAAGGACTTACCCCAGCACCCAGATTACACTCAAAGGACTTACTCCAGCACCCACAATACATTCACATGACTTACCCCAGCATTCAGGACTTATCCAAACATAGATTGCACTAAAAAAACTTGCCCCAGCACTGTGATGGCCCCACAGGAGAGGACCCAGAATCTGATCTCTATCTCCCCTCATGTGTGCAATCTCTCTCTCTCCCCTCTCATTTATGTAACCTCTCCCTCCCCTCATTTTTGTAGTCTCTGTCCTCTCCTACCTCATGTGTGTAGTTATTTCTCTCCCCTGTGTGTAGTCTTTATCTCCCCTCTCATTTTTGTAGTCTCTCTCTCTCCCCTCTCCCCATTGTTTTAGGAGAGGAGAGATCTTGCATTGGTCTAGAAGAGGAGAGATCTTATATTGTTCTAGGCAAGGAGAAATCTTGTATTTTTATAGGAGAGGAGAGATCTTGCATTGTTCCAGGAGAGGAGAGATCTTGTATTTTTATAGGAGAGGAGAGATCTTGTATTGGTCTAGGAGAGGAGAGATCTTGCATTGTTCCAGGAGAGGAGAGATCTTGTATTTTTATAGGAGAAGAGAGATCTTGTATTGTAATGGGAGAGGAGACATTTTGTATTGTTCTAGGAGAGGAGAGATCTTATATTGTTCCAGGGGAGAAGAGATCTTGCATTTTTCTAGAAGAGGAGAAATCTTATATTGTTCTAGGCAAGGAGAAATCTTGTATTTTTATAGGAGAAGAGAGATCTTGTATTGGTCTAGGAGAGGAGAGATCTTGTATTGTTATAGGAGAGGAGAGATCTTGTATTGGTCTAGGAGAGGACAGATCTTGCATTGTTCCAGGAGAGGAGAGATCTTGTATTGTAATGGGAGAGGAGAGATTTTGTATTGTTATAGGAGAGGGGAAATATTATATTAGTCTTGGAGAGGAGAGATCTTGCATTGTTCTAGAAGAGGATAGATCTTATATTGTTCCAGGAGAGGAGAGATCTTATTTTGTTCTAGGAGAGGAGAGATCTTGCAATGTTCTAGGAGAGATCTGTTTTTGTTATAGGAGAGGAGAAATCTTATATTAGTCTTGGAGAGGAGAGCTCTTGCATTGTTCTAGAAGAGGATAGATCTTATATTGTTCTAGGAGAGGAGAGATCTTGCATTGTTCTAGGAGAGGAGAGATTTGTTATTGTGATAGGAGAGGAGAGATCTTGTATTGTTCTAGGACAGGGGTGTCCAAGTTTTTTCTGTGGTGGGCCACTTCACCAAAAATGTATGTGAGCATGGGCCACATTCATTTTTCAATCAAAGAAAGTTATGTATATATTTATATACTGTGTGTGTGTGTAATTAATTTATATATATATATATATATATATATATATATATATATATATATATATATATATATACAGTAATGTGCAGCGTGCGAGTGTATCATATACCTGCACAACCACACATTTTTTCTTTGTTTTCGTTTTTGAACGGGGATGAGATCTTCAGACCCCTCCTCCATACAGTTACACTGACACACACACACTTTCACACAGTTACACTGACACACACACTTGCACACAGTACTTTAGCACTGTGAATTAGCTGACCCTAATTAGGCCTGTTTAGAACATCTTTTTAACTGTACTGTTCACCAGATATGTATATTTTATCCAAAGGCCAATAAAGACTTATAGGCAGCCATGTCACAGAACCACCTGTAGGATCTGCTCAAGGAGCTGAGTTTGATGGTTGCCTTGAACCTCTTGACAGTTGCAGCTAGGATCACGGTTTGGTCATTTTAAATTGGACAGAAATAGTCTTCTAATCAAAACTTTGCTTTGGTCCCTCATTAACACACACTTGCACACAGTCACACTTACACACACACTTCCATACAGTCACACTGACACACACACTTCCATACAGTCACACTGACACACACACTTCCATACAGTCACACTGACACACACACTTCCATACAGTCACACTGACACACACACTTCCATACAGTCACACTGACACACACACTTGGATACAGTCACACTTGCATGCATACAGTACCTGCACAAACACACAGTTTTTCTTTCTTTTTATCTTTTTTGAACAGGGCTGAGATATTCAGACCCCTCCTCCACACAGATCCACACTTACACACAGTTACACTGACACACACTAACTTACATACAGATCCACACTTACACTAACACACACACTTACATACAGTCACTCTTACATACACCCAGTACCTGCCCAACTGCAAAGTTTTTTTTTTTTTCGGGGCTGAGATCTTCAGACCCCTCCTACGGTTTTCAATGCGTGAAGTACACGCTGCTGGTCCGCTTCTCCCTTCCCTCTGACCCTTGCGCTGACCTCATGCGCAGGGTAGAGGAGGGGTTGTGCGCACAGGCGTTAGGAGCAATGTGTAGGGAACTTTGTTCCCTAACGCTCCTTCCGCACGGACCAACAGTTGGAGGTGCGGCTACCGCTGCTGAGCCCACGCGGCCGCACCTCGCTGCCAGGCGGGCCGCTTTTGGCCCGCGGGCCGCACGTTGGACGCCCCTGTTCTAGGTGATGAGAGATCTTGCATTGTTCCAGGAGAGGAGAGATCTTATATTGCTCTAGGAGAGGGGAGATCTTGTATTGTTCAAGGAAAGGAGAGATCTTATATTGTTCTAGGAGAGGAGAGATCTTTTTTTGTTTTAGGAGAGGAGAGATCTTGTATTGGTCTAGGAGAGGAGAGATTTTGCATTGTTCTTGGAGAGGAGAGACCTTGAATTGTTCTAGAAAAGAAGGGATCTTGCATTGTACTATGAGAGGAGAGATCTTGTGTCGTTATGGGACAGGAGAAATTTTGGAGATCTTGCATTGGTCTAGGAGATGAGAGATTTTTGAGATCTTGTATTGTTCTAGGAGAGGAGAGATCTTGTATTGTTCTAGGAGAGGGGAGATCTTGTATTGTTCCAGGAGAGGAGAGATCTTGCATTGTTCTGAAGAGGAGAGATCTTATATTGTTCTACGCGAGGAGAGATCTTGCATTGTTCTAGAAGAGGAGAGATCTTGTTTTGTTATAGGAGAGGAGAGATCTTGCATTGTTCTAGGAGAGGAGAGATCTAGCATTGTTCTAGAAGAGAAGAGATTGTGTATTTTTCTAGGAGAGATCTTGTATTGTTCTAGGAGAGGAGAGATCTTGCATTGTTCTAGGAGAGGAGAGATCTTGCATTGTTCTAGGAGATGAGAGATCTTGTATTGTTCTAGGAGAAGAGAGATCTTGTATTGTTCTAGAAGAAGAGAGATCTTGTATTGTTCTAGGAGATGAGAGATCTTGTATTGTTCTAGGAGATGAGAGATCTTGCATTGTTCTAGGAGATGAGAGATCTTGCATTGTTCTAGGAGATGAGAGATCTTGTTTTGTTCTAGGAGAAGAGAGATCTTGTATTGTTCTAGGAGAGGAGAGATCTTGTATTGTTCTAGGAGAGGGGAGATCTTATATTAGTCTAGGAGAGGAGAGATCTTGTATTGTTCTAGGAGAGGAGAGATCTTGCATTGTTCTAGGAGAGGAGAGATCTTGCATTGTTCTAGAAGAGGAAAGATCTTATATTGTTCCAGGAGAGTAGAGATCTTATTTTGTTCTAATAGAGGAGAGATCTTGCATTGTTCTAGGAGAAATCTGTTATTGTTCTAGGAGAGGAGAGATCTTTTTTTGTTTCAGGAGAGGAGAGATCTTGTATTGGTCTAGGAGAGGAGATATTTTGCATTGTTCTTGGAGAGGAGAGACCTTGAATTGTTCTAGAAAAGAAGGGATCTTGAATTGTACTATGAGAGGAGAGATCTTGTGTCGTTATGGGACAGGAGATATTTTGGAGATCTTGCATTGGTCTAGGAGATGAGAGATCTTGCATAGTTCTAGGAGAGGAGAGATTTTTGAGATCTTGTATTGTTCTAGGAGAGGAGAGATCTTGTATTGTTCTAGGAGAGTAGAGATCTTGTATAGTTCCAGGAGAGGAGAGATCTTGCATTGTTCTAGGAGAGGAGAGATCTTGTATTGTTATAGAAGAGGAGAGATCTTGTATTGTTCTAGGAGAGGAGAGATCTTGTAATGTTATAGGAGAGGAGAGATCTTGTATTGTTATAGGAGAGGAGAGATCTTGTATTGTTATAGGAGAGGAGAGATCTTGCATTGTTCTAGAAGAGGAGAGATCTTGTATTGTTCTAGGAGATGAGAGATCTTGCATTGTTCTAGGAGAGGAGAGATCTTGCATTGTTCTAGGAGAGGAGAGATCTTGCATAGTTCTAGGAGAGGAGAGATTTTTGAGATCTTGTATTGTCCTAGGAGAGGAGAGATCTTGTATTGTTATAGGAGAGGAGAGATCTTGCATTGTTCTAGAAGAGGAGAGATCTTGTAATGTTCTAGGAGAGGAGAGATCTTGCATTGTTCTAGGAGAGGAGAGATCTTGCATTGTTCTAGGAGAAGAGAGATCTTGTATTGTTCTAGAAGAAGAGAGATCTTGTATTGTTCTAGGAGATGAGAGATCTTGCATTGTTCTAGGAAATGAGAGATCTTGCATTGTTCTAAGAGAAAAGAGATCTTGTATTGTTCTAGGAGAGGAGAGATCTTGTATTGTTCTAGGAGAGGAGAGATCTTGTATTGTTCTAGGAGAGGAGAGATCTTGTATTGTTCTAGGAGAGGAGAGATATTGTATTGTTCTAGGAGAGGAGAGATCTTGTATTGTTATAGGAGAGGAGAGATCTTGTATTGTTATAGGAAAGGTGAGATCTTGTATTGTTTTTGGAGAGGAGAGATCTTGTAATGTTATAGGAGAGGAGAGATCTTGTATTGTTATAGGAGAGGAGAGATCTTGTAGTGTTATAGGAGAGGAGAGATCTTGTATTGTTATAGGAGAGGAGAGATCTTGTATTGTTATAGGAGAGGAGAGATCTTGTATTGTTATAGGAGAGGAGAGATCTTGTATTGTTATAGGAGAGGAGAGATTTTGTATTGTTATAGGAGAGGAGAGATCTTGTATTGTTATAGGAGAGGTGAGATCTTGTATTGTTATAGGAGAGGAGAGATCTTGTATTGTTCTAGGAGAGGTGAGATCTTGTATTGTTATAGGAGAGGTGAGATCTTGTATTGTTATAGGAGAGGAGAGATCTTGTATTGTTATAGGAGAGGAGAGGTCTTGTATTGTTATAGGAGAGGTGAGATCTTGTATTGTTATAGGAGAGGAGAGATCTTGTATTGTTATAGGAGAGGAGAGATCTTGTATTGTTCTAGGAGATGAGAGATCTTGCATTGTTCTAGGAAATGAGAGATCTTGCATTGTTCTAAGAGAAAAGAGATCTTGTATTGTTATAGGAGAGGAGAGATCTTGTAATGTTATAGGAGAGGAGAGATCTTGTATTGTTATAGGAGAGGAGAGATCTTGTATTGTTATAGGAGAGGAGAGATCTTGTATTGTTATAGGAGAGGAGAGATCTTGTATTGTTATAGGAGAGGTGAGATCTTGTATTGTTATAGGAGAGGAGAGATCTTGTATTGTTATAGGAGAGGAGAGATCTTGTATTGTTATAGGAGAGGAGAGATCTTGTATTGTTATAGGAGAGGAGAGATCTTGTATTGTTATAGGAGAGGTGAGATCTTGTATTGTTATAGGAGAGGAGATATCTTGTATTGTTATAGGAGAGGAGAGATCTTGTATTGTTATAGGAGAGGAGAGATCTTGTATTGTTATAGGAGAGGAGAGATCTTGTATTGTTATAGGAGAGGAGAGATCTTGTATTGTTATAGGAGAGGAGAGATTTTGTATTGTTATAGGAGAGGAGAGATCTTGTATTGTTATAGGAGAGGTGAGATCTTGTATTGTTATAGGAGAGGAGAGATCTTGTATTGTTCTAGGAGAGGTGAGATCTTGTATTGTTATAGGAGAGGTGAGATCTTGTATTGTTATAGGAGAGGAGAGATCTTGTATTGTTATAGGAGAGGAGAGGTCTTGTATTGTTATAGGAGAGGTGAGATCTTGTATTGTTATAGGAGAGGAGAGATCTTGTATTGTTATAGGAGAGGAGAGATCTTGTATTGTTCTAGGAGATGAGAGATCTTGCATTGTTCTAGGAAATGAGAGATCTTGCATTGTTCTAAGAGAAAAGAGATCTTGTATTGTTCTAGGAGAGGAGAGATCTTGTATTGTTCTAGGAGAGGAGAGATCTTGTATTGTTCTAGGAGAGGAGAGATCTTGTATTGTTCTAGGAGAGGAGAGATATTGTATTGTTCTAGGAGAGGAGAGATCTTGTATTGTTATAGGAGAGGAGAGATCTTGTATTGTTATAGGAGAGGTGAGATCTTGTATTGTTATAGGAGAGGAGAGATCTTGTAATGTTATAGGAGAGGAGAGATCTTGTATTGTTATAGGAGAGGAGAGATCTTGTATTGTTATAGGAGAGGAGAGATCTTGTATTGTTATAGGAGAGGAGAGATCTTGTATTGTTATAGGAGAGGAGAGATCTTGTATTGTTATAGGAGAGGTGAGATCTTGTATTGTTATAGGAGAGGAGAGATCTTGTATTGTTATAGGAGAGGAGAGATCTTGTATTGTTATAGGAGAGGTGAGATCTTGTATTGTTATAGGAGAGGAGAGATCTTGTATTGTTCTAGGAGAGGTGAGATCTTGTATTGTTATAGGAGAGGAGAGATCTTGTATTGTTATAGGAGAGGAGAGATCTTGTATTGTTATAGGAGAGGAGAGGTCTTGTATTGTTATAGGAGAGGAGAGATCTTGTATTGTTATAGGAGAGGGGAGATCTTGTATTGTTATAGGAGAGGAGAGATCTTGTATTGTTCTAAGAGAAAAGAGATCTTGTATTGTTATAGGAGAGGAGAGATCTTGTATTGTTATAGGAGAGGTGAGATCTTGTATTGTTATAGGAGAGGAGATATCTTGTATTGTTATAGGAGAGGAGAGATCTTGTAATGTTATAGGAGAGGAGAGATCTTGTATTGTTATAGGAGAGGAGAGATCTTGTATTGTTATAGGAGAGGAGAGATCTTGTATTGTTATAGGAGAGGAGAGATCTTGTATTGTTATAGGAGAGGAGAGATCTTGTATTGTTATAGGAGAGGTGAGATCTTGTATTGTTATAGGAGAGGAGAGATCTTGTATTGTTATAGGAGAGGAGAGATCTTGTATTGTTATAGGAGAGGAGAGATCTTGTATTGTTATAGGAGAGGAGAGATCTTGTATTGTTATAGGAGAGGTGAGATCTTGTATTGTTATAGGAGAGGAGATATCTTGTATTGTTATAGGAGAGGAGAGATCTTGTAATGTTATAGGAGAGGAGAGATCTTGTATTGTTATGGGAGAGGGGAGATCTTGTATTGTTATAGGAGAGGAGAGATCTTGTATTGTTATAGGAGAGAAGAGATCTTGTATTGTTATAGGATAGGATTTTTCCAATTGTGTTAGTTTGGCCTACGGTGTGAAATTCGCTTGTCAATTTCCTGTGATTCCCTCTTTCATGAATGGAGCCTTTAATCGTGCGTTTGCTGTAATTCTTCTAACACAGTATCTATATTGGTTAATGATATTTTTAATTCTCTACATTCACAGTCCAGGCAGTGTCGCCGATTAGTCTCTTTAATCTTGGAATTTAGTCATTTCTAATATTACAAATCTCCCAGATTTTCAAGAGAATTAGACCACAGTGTTCATGGGAGTTTGGATTATAGCTGAATTTGGGAATTTGGGCAACGTCTTTGGTCTTATGTTTGCAATTCACTTCTCAATTCCCTTTATCATGAATAAAGCCCATATCCGGTCACTATGAGCGAAGCACATTGTCAGAGGCTCATCTAACTCTACAGTTTATTCTTCGACTATCTTGAGACCAGGCAAGCTAGGAAACGGTTAACGTATCCCATAGGGGGGCAGGTAAGTGTACAGAAGAGACAAAAACAGCAGAGAACACGATCTTAGCATTAAATCAATCTCCAAACCCCAGAAACGACGGTAAAAAGAAAGAAAAGGTAACATTTGAACTCAGAATGGAGCGTGGCTGTCACACAGTATATTTGTGATGCATCTCCTGGTGCTTTGTCAGTACGGATGAACACATCCACACCTGGGACTTACAAAGGAATATCAATCAATCTCATAGATTAGCAATCACAGCCACTGCTTCAGCCACTGATGAAGGCTTTCACACCCGCTATCCCCAACACCAGCCCTCTTTCATACCGCAGAAGTTAAAAGGGAGAAATAAATAACCAATCCCGGGGCTAGAAAATGGATTGAACAATCAGCCGGGAGGCTTTCTGTTTGGTGATAAGAAGCCAGCACTCCGTGGGCCATGACTTGTAGGAATAATTATAGCTGTTATACTATAACGTGACAGAATAAAGGACTGTTACATTCTGAGACACTGAAACTCATTCATGCATTCCTGTATTACTTGAAAGGGGTTAAAACAAATTGTGTGTGTGTGTGTGTGGGGGGAGGGGGGGGGGTGTTGGCCATGATGGGTGTGCGTTTATCGAAAAGCTGTCATTGGAGGGACTGTGGGGGGTCTATCTTCACAAACCTGTCAATTCTGTACACGAGAAATATTCTTTTTTGTCATTTAATATTTTATTTTGTTTATAAATAAGTTATCGTTACATTATATTTGATTAATTACTTAATTGACTAATATATAAACAAGAAAAAAGCAAACAAAAAAAAAATACCGTATTTTCCGGCGTATAAGACGACTGGGCAAATAAGACGACCCAACCCCAACTTTTGAAAAGATTTTCCTGGGTTAAAAAGTCGTCTTATACGCCGGAAAATACGGTAATAAAAATAAAAGAACACAAAAAAGATATCTTGTTTTTTTCTCTGTCCTGTTCAGTTAGCTTTTCTCGTTTCTTCCACTCCTCTTCTTCCATTCCTTCTCTCTTCCAGTTTTCTAATTGTCATTCTTTTTTATTTTTTTAATCTTTCTCTTCTTTTCCTTTATGTTTTCCTTTTTTTCCCCTACTTCTCTCTTTATTAATGTGCCCTCCTCTTTCTCGAAAGTGGGGCGTCAGTTAAACATTGATACTTTAAAATCGAGGCATTTATTGTAAGGAGTTTGCATTCTTAATTGTACTATTACAAAACTGTATAATGCGAATGCTGAAAAATGATCTATAGATTATGTTAGTAGAACTGCAGAAAATAAGAGAAGAATGTGTTTTAAATATGTCTGTAGTGTTTATTATATCATCAGCTGTGCACAATTTCCAATGAAAAGTAGTTCATTTGCATACCGTGCCACTCGTGATGTCATAAACAGGAGACCCCTTTCAAACACATGTTCTTGATCTATGCATTTGCTGCATTTCAATGTATAGAGTTTTAAGTTCCTTTAAATGTAAAAATAGATAAATTGCTAAGAGAAATCAGCGAGGTGGAGGGAGATACAGAAACCTTTGTAATGTTTGACGACACTAAAAACTAGTTTTCACAAATCGGGTGGAAAAAATGGTTTTATCAAAACAATACAAAAAAAACCCATTTTAGTAAATAGTAATAAATGGAGATGATATAATCAGGGCTTTGGGTGGATATTAATTGTACAGACGTAACTTTATAATTCAATTTTACAAATAAACACAGGATCACATTTTTCACATTCATATTTTTCTACTTTAAAGAGCGTGTAAACCCTCTGTCACCTAAACACTGCTCATACTGTGACTGTATCACCTAAACACTGCTCATACTGTGACTGTATCACCTAAACACTGCTCATACTGTGACTGTATCACCTAAACACTGCTTATACTGTGACTGTATCACCCAAACACTGCTTATACTGTGACTGTATCACCCAAACACTGCTTATACTGTGACTGTATCACCCAAACACTGCTTATACTGTGACTGTATCACCTAAACACTGCTCATACTGTGACTGTATCACCTAAACACTGCTTATACTGTGACTGTATCACCTAAACACTGCTTATACTGTGACTGTATCAACTAAACACTGCTTATACTGTGACTGTATCACCCAAACACTTCTTATACTGTGACTGTATCACCTAAACCCTGCTTATACTGTGACGGTATCACCCAAACACTGCTTATACTGTGACTGTATCACCCAAACACTGCTTATACTGTGACTGTATCACCTAAACACTGCTTATACTGTGACTGTATCACCTAAACACTGCTTATACTGTGACTGTATCACCCAAACACTGCTTATACTGTGACTGTGTCACCCAAACACTGCTTATACTGTGACTGTATCACCTAAAAACTGCTTAAACTGTGACTGTATCACCCAAACACTGCTCATACTGTGACTGTATCACCCAAACACTGCTTATACTGTGACCGTGTCACCCAAACACTGCTTATACTGTGACTGTATCACCCAAACACTGCTTATACTGTGACTGTATCACCCAAACACTACTTATACTGTTACTGTATCATCTAAACACTGCTTATACTGTGACTGTATCACCCAAACACTGCTTATACTGTGACTGTATCACCTAAACACTGCTTATACTGTGACTGTATCACCCAAACACTGCTTATACTGTGACTGTATCACCCAAACACTGCTTATACTGTGACTGTATCACCTAAACACTTCTTATACTGTGACTGTATCACCTAAACACTGCTTATACTGTGACTGTATCACCCAAACACTGCTTATACTGTGACTGTATCACCTAAACACTGCTTATACTGTGACTGTATCACCTAAACACTGCTTATACTGTGACTGTATCACCTAAACACTGCTTATACTGTGACTGTATCACCCAAACACTGCTTATACTGTGACTGTATCACCTAAACACTGCTTATACTGTGACGGTATCACCCAAACACTGCTTATACTGTGACTGTATCACCTAAACACTGCTTATACTGTGACTGTATCACCTAAACACTGCTCATACTGTGACTATCACCCAAACACTGCTTATACTGTGGCTGTGTCACCCAAACACGGCTTATACTGTGACTGTATCACCTAAACACTGCTTATACTGTGACTGTATCACCCAAACACTGCTTATACTGTGACTGTATCACCTAAACACTGCTTATACTGTGACTGTATCACCTAAACACTGCTCATACTGTGACTATCACCCAAACACTGCTTATACTGTGGCTGTGTCACCCAAACACGGCTTATACTGTGACTGTATCACCTAAACACTGCTTATACTGTGACTGTATCACCCAAACACTGCTTATACTGTGACTGTATCATCTAAACACTGCTTATACTGTGACTGTATCAGCTAAACACTGCATATACTGTGACTGTATCACCTAAACACTGCTTATACTGTGACTGTATCACCTAAACACTGCTTATACTGTGACTGTATCACCTAAACACTGCTTATACTGTGACTGTATCACCCAAACACTGCTTATACTGTGACTGTATCACCTAAACACTGCTTATACTGTGACTGTATCACCTAAACACTGCATATACTGTGACTGTATCACCCAAACACTACTTATACTGTTACTGTATCATCTAAACACTGCTTATACAGTGACTGTATCACCCAAACACTGCTTATACTGTGACTGTATCACCCAAACACTGCTTATACTGTGACTGTATCACCTAAACACTGCTTATACTGTGACTGTATCACCCAAATACTGCTTATACTGTGACTGTATCACCCAAACACTGCTTATACTGTGACTGCATCACCCAAACACTGCTTATACTGTGACTGTATCACCTAAACACTGCTTATACTGTGACTGTATCATCTAAACACTGCTTATACTGTGACTGTATCACCTAAACACTGCTTATACTGTGACTGTATCACCCAAGCACTGCTTATACTGTGACTTTATCACCTAAACACTGCTTATACTGTGACTGTATCACCCAAACACCGCTTATACTGTGACTGTATCACCCAAGCACTGCTTATACTGTGACTTTATCACCTAAACACTGCTTATACTGTGACTGTATCACCCAAGCACTGCTTATACTGTGACTGTATCATCTAAACACTGCTTATACTGTGACTGTATCACCTAAACACTGCTTATACTGTGACTGTATCACCCAAGCACTGCTTATACTGTGACTTTATCACCTAAACACTGCTTATACTGTGACTGTATCACCCAAGCACTGCTTATACTGTGACTGTATCACCCAAGCACTGCTTATACTGTGACTGTATCACCTAAACACTACTTATACTGTGACTGTATCACCCAAACACTGCTTATACTGTGACTGTATCACCTAAACACTGCTTATACTGTGACTGTATCACCCAAACACCGCTTATACTGTGACTGTATCACCCAAGCACTGCTTATACTGTGACTTTATCACCTAAACACTGCTTATACTGTGACTGTATCACCCAAGCACTGCTTATACTGTGACTGTATCACCCAAGCACTGCTTATACTGTGACTGTATCACCTAAACACTACTTATACTGTGACTGTATCACCCAAACACTGCTTATACTGTGACTGTATCACCTAAACACTGCTTATACTGTGACTGTATCACCCAAACACTGCTTATACTGTGACTGTATCACCTAAACACTGCTTATACTGTGACTGTATCACCCAAACACCGCTTATACTGTGACTGTATCACCCAAACACTGCTTATACTGTGACTGTATTGCCCAAACACTGCTTATACTGTGACTGTTTCACCTTAACACTGCTTATACTGTGACTGTATCACCCAAACACTGTTCATACTGTGAATTTAGAGAATAACAGATGATGAAAATGATTTATATATTTTATTAGCAGAATTGTTGCAAATGCATAAAATGAAATGAAATAAACGTGTCTGGGTCGTCCCCTGCTTATGCCATTAAATGTGGCTTGATTTGCAAATTAACTCATTATCACTGGGATAGGTGTAATTTGCATATCAAGAAACATGGTGATGTCATAAGCTGGAGACGCCACAGACACATTTAAAATGTCTCTTAATTTATGGATTTGCTGCAGTTCTGTAACACAATGTATAGATCATGTTCCTACATGTGCAACTGCTGCCTCATTACAATAGTATTTGTGAGCAGTGGACAGATATTGCACCTTCCGAGATGACAGCTGGCGACTGCCTCTTGGCCCATTGATGGTGTGCGGGAATGTTAATAGCACCTAGACAATACCGTAGCTGAGTTGAGATGGTTCCCTACCCTGATGGAGGAGTCTTCCCCATCACAGACCCCAGACATCAATCAGTATCGTCAGGTCGCAGAGGTTTCCGAAAGCGACTTGTACCATTAGAAGCATCATTCTTAAGCCCTCTTAATGAGTCTAAAGTGGGATTCTGTGGGATTAATAATTGCAAAGGAGGTTTTAGTCTCCTTTAGTTAACTGGTATGAGCTTGTTTTGGGGAGGGTGGCTACGGCTGGGGCACTTTTAAGGTGCCTTTAATAGTACGAGTGAACACACGTGTAGCTGTAAATATACATGCGGTGTTTACTTGGAACAAGTAAACCCTTTTTCCCTTTAAACAAACCAAGGGTTAAAGAAAACGTTACTTGTCTTTTTTTTTTTAACTTTGATGCCAAATTGTAGACGTCAAAACATTTTTTTTTTTCACTCCTGTTTTGTTTACAAATTTTCTAGATATATGCGTATTTTGGTCCTTTGGTGAAAAAGGACTAACTGGAAATCTTTAAGGTTTTACCTAGCGCCCCCCCCCCCCCCCCCTCCTGTAGATCACTGTAAAGAGAGCATCATTTCCATCTCGCCCCCTATTTATATCTGGTCTCATCCCGAGCACGTGGATTGCATTGTGCCGTCTCTTTCTCTAGCGAGCTTTCTGAGTTATTAAACATCATGCCGCTCGATAAGAATGAGACGGAGGAGGAAAGTTATACGACCCATGTAGGGGGAGCTCCTCTCACGAGTGCTTGAAGGAAATGTGTCATTAGCTGTGACAATGGCAGATTTTATAAATGCGATCTCGTCCGTTATAACAATCTCCGTACAGCAAGCCGCGGGAAGCGTAAATCACCCGGTAAGATACCTAGGCTAAGGCAACACGTGGCAGCTACAGCAGCAGCTCACCAGGGGGGCCAACATAATTAGCAGTGATTTATGCGCCCACCGAAGTCTCAGTCGTGGGTTACAGAACCGACTCATAGCCACCTTTCTCAGCAAGTAAATCAATCACTGCTAATTTCTCTTGATTCCCACCGTGCATCTCACCCTTCTCATCCACGGAGCACTATAGGAGTTTTACGGTAATCCACACCTGAGTGTTCCAGGGAATAAAGGGGCTAGTAAAGTTTTCTTTTTACTTTTGCTTCACTAAGAGAAGCCAACGTTGAAAAACCTGGTTCCACCAGCTTGGAATAAGCCGGGAGTGCATGTTTGCAGGCAGAGTTCATTGTGACACTGGCGCATGCTAAGCTGACCAGCGCGGGGGCTTGCGGGGTCTATCAAGCCCCGGTCACCTCTCTTTGCTAGTGCAGAAACAGACCTTTTCACAACCACGGAAAAATTGACGTACTGATTCGTATACTGTATAAATAGTCAGGTGTATAAGATTATTGATTCCATCTCGTCCGATGCACACAAAGTGTAATGATGCTAAAGTGTGGGCAGTTTTGGAGTCCAACAGTTGGGTGCTTCTGTCATTTGCAACCACCCTTTGTTTTCCATGGTGGAGAAAAAGGACATATCACTTAGAAAAGTGGGTGTTGTTTCTATAGAGTGGGCAGAGTTACAAACCATGGGCTCCCTCCACCCAGAGAGTATGAGCTCCACCCCAGAGGCGGCTCTAGACTTTGTGAGGCCTTAGGCGAAAGTCGAACATGAGGCCCTCACGGACACACATTATTAAATAAAATATATGCAAGTGATAATAAAAATGAACTGTAGAAATAGCATATTTCAAGATCAGACTCAAATCCCAGCTTCTAGAAATGAACAGCTCCTAGAATTTTATTTGTCTCATAATTATTCTACAAACATCTATAAACATTTGGTATAGATAAAATTGTGTGCGGCTGACTAACTCACATTGTTATTGCTGTGTCCTAAATGTGAACACTAACACATATCACACAGTCATTCATAGACACACTCAGTGAGCACACACTGACTCACAGACACACTCAGTCAGCACACAATCACACTCAGCCAGCACACACTCACAGATACACTCAGCCAGCACACACTGACTCACAGACACACTCAGCCAGCACACACTGACTCACAGACACACTCAGAAAGCACACAATCACACACTAACAGAAACACTCAGCCAGAAGGAAAGGTGCTCAATGTTGAAAGTGGTCTCACAGACCACGTTGTGCTAGAAGATTGGCACTTTGTTCTTCCTCACAGCACCGGATGCTCGGTGATTTAGCCATTCAATATGCCAGGACTTTGCCACTCTATGCCAGGATTGTGCCACTCAATCTGCCAGGATTTTGACCCTTAATATGCCAGGATTTTGACCCTCATTATGCCACAATTTTGCCCCTCACAAATCCTAGAATTTTGCCTCTCAATATGCCAGGATTTTGCCACTGTATGCCAGGATATTGCCCCTCATAATGCCACTATTTTGCCCCTCACAATGCCAGGATTTAGCCTCTCACTATGCCAGGATTTTGCCCCTCATTATGCCAGAATTTTGCCCCTCACAATGCCAGAATTTGGCCTCTCACTATGCCAGGATTTTGACCCTCATTATGCCAGAATTTTGCTCCTCACAATGCCAGAATTTTGCCTCTCAATATGCCAGGATTTTGACACTGTATGCCAGGATATTGCCCCTCATAATGCCACTATTTTGCCCCTCACAATGCCAGGATTTTGCCACTCTGTGCCAGGATTTTGCCCCTCATTATGCCAGAATTTTGCCCCTCACAATGCCAGAATTTTGCCTCTCAATATGCCAGGATTTTGCCCCTCACTATGCCAGGATATTGCCTCTCACAATGCCAGAATTTTGCCCCTCATTATGCCAGATTTGCCTCTCAATATGCCAGGATTTTGCCACTGTATGCCAGGATATTGCCTCTCACTATGCCAGGATTTTGCCCCTCACCTCATTATGCCAGGATTTTGCCCCACACTGTGCCAATATTTAGCCACTCATTGTGCCAGGCTTTGCTCGTTTGTACCACCCTCCTCCCCCCTCCCTAGTACTTACCTCCATGCTGCTCTCCGGTGTTTCCTCCGTGCATCTTCTCTCCTGCACGGAGGAAGGAAGTTCCGGTCGCGTTTTTTTGTTTTTTTTTAAACTTTATTGAAGCTGCGCGGGTTCAATAAAGTTTAAAAAAAACACGCGATCGGAGCTTCCTTCCTCCGTGCAGGAGAGAAGATGCATGGAGGAAACGTCCCAGGTTAGTGTAACAGGGAGATTAACGGCAGCGTTAAGCTCCCTGATACATCAAAGGCAATAAGGTGAGTTAGGCAGCCGCGAGGCCCCCGTGAGTGCGAGGCCTTACGCGGCTGCCTAACTCGCCTAATTAGAGAGCCGCCTCTGCTCCACCCACAGGATAATCTGGCACATTCCCAGCTAGAGCTATATCCAGGTACCCATGTTGTTACTGATGGGCAAATTAATGATGTTCTGCTGGTCTTCACAGACCTCATAGTGACTGGCTACCACCCACAAGATGCGTCGAGTCCAAAAGATGGCTGTAGGGGAGATTGGGTGTAAAATGATGTGCGACAGACATCCTCTGACACAGTGATCCATAGATAATATGCTAGAAGGTTTGCAGACGACCAATGGGAGCCGAGCGAATATTAGGTTCTAAAAAAAAATAAGTAATGGACCTAATTGTACAAACAAAGCTTTCGGAAATTGCAAAGTGTGAAATGATGAGACGTTAATAGTAAAACGTAGGTGGATTTATTGTTGTTGCTACATTTGTAGCGTTATAAATGGTCAATTTATTTAATAGCGCCATGTGTTTGTGAGCGGTTTAAATGGAGCTTGCTCAGTGCACGACGCCTTTTAATGTTTTATTTCCTTTTACGGTTCACTATCTTTTAATAGGGACACAAATGCTTCCTCTGAGCTTGTAGAGCTTTTTTTTTTTGTAGCTCTATCTCAGGAGGCATCTCAGAGGTCTCAGAAGTGTTTGCCTCAGGAGAGATGGTTCCACCAGAGAGGACTGGTCTTTCTGGCACCAAAAAAAACGAAAGTAAATGAAAACTGCTGGAACTTTAAAGTGCATCTGAAGTTCACAGCGTGGCACGCGGCGCACGCGATTACTAAGAAACTACTAATTCATTGTGTTCAACATTTTCTGTAGGCCCAGTATATAATATATTAAGCAATTAATTCATTTTTTTATCTTCTCACCATCCTTCAACTAACAACCACATTAACCCTGTCTTAAAAGACAGTTGTTAAAAAGTTGCATCGGGTTCAGGCATTTAAAATAGAAATAATTTATTGAAAGAATTTTAAAAAAGTACCTTGTTGAGCTCTCTCTACTCTGTATAGCTCTATCAGGGGGCGGACATGTTTTTTAGAACTTTGCTCTGTGTAGCTCTATCAGGGGGCGGACATGTTGTTTAGAATCTTTGCTCTGTATAGCTCTATCAGGGGCGGACATGTTGTTTAGAATCTTTGCTCTCTATAGCTCTATCAGGGGGCAGACATGTTTTTTAGAACTTTGCTCTGTGTAGCTCTGTCATGGGGATGACATGTTGTTTAGAATCTGTGCTCTGTGTAGCTCTATCAGGGGGCTGACATGTTGTTTAGAATATTTGATCTGTATAGCTATAACGGGGGTGGCATGTTGTTTAGAATCTGTGCTCTGTATAGCTCTATCAGGGGACAGAAATATTGTTTAGAATCTTTTGTTCTGTATCGCTCTATGGGGGGGCAGACATGTTGTTTTGAATCTATACTCTTTATAGAAATATCAGTGACAGATATGTTATTTAGAATCTTTTCTCTGTGTAGCTCTATCAAGGCAGAAATGTTGTTTAGAATCTTTGCTCTGTATAGCTCTATCAGGGGATGGACATGTTCTTTAGAATCTTTGCTCTGTATAGCTTTATCGGGGGGGATGACATGTTGTTTACAATCTTTGCTCTGTATAGCTCTATCATGGGACAGAAATGTTGTTTAGAATCTTTGTTCTGTAACGATCTATGGGGGGCAGACACGTTGTTTAGAATCTGTACTCTATATAGCTCTATGAGGGGGTGGACATTTTGTTTAGAATCTTTGCTCTGTTTAGCTCTTTCAGGGGGCCGGTATGTTGTTTAGAATATTTGCTCTCTATAGCTCTATTCAGGCAGACATGTTGTTTAGAATCTTTGCTCTGTATAGCTCTATCCGTGCAGACATGTTATTTAGAATCTGTGCTCTGTATAGCTATATCAGGGACAGATATGTTGTTTTTAAATCGTTGCTCTGTATGGGTCTGTCAAGGGGCAGACATGTTGTTTAGAATATTTGCTCTGTATAGCTCCCAGGGGCCAGACATGTTGTTTAGAATCTTTGCTCTATATAGCTCTATCAGGCAGTGGACCTATATGATTAGAACATTTGCTTTGTATAGCTCTATCAAGGAAATTTTTTTGTTTAGAATCTTTGTTCTGTATAGCTCTCTCAGGGAGCAGACATGTTGTTTAGAATCTTTGCTCTGTATAGCTCTATCAGGGGGCGGACATGTTTTTAGAATCTTTGCTCTGTACAGCTCTATCAGGGGCAGACATGTTGTTTAGAATCTTTTCTCTGTATAGCTCTATCAGGGGAAAGACCTGTTCAATTAGAATATTTGCTTTGTCTATCGAGGCAGATATGCTATTTAGAATCTTTGCTGTGTATAGCTCTTTCAGGGGGCGGACATGTTGTTTAGAATGTTTGCTCTGTATAGCTCTATCAGGAGGGTGGACATGTTGTTTAGAATCTTTGCTCTATATAGCTCTATCAGGGGGCGGACATGTTGTTTAGAATCTTTGCTCTGTACAGCTCTATCAGGGGCAGACATGTTGTTTAGAATCTTTTCTCTGTATAGCTCTATCAGGGGAAAGACCTGTTCAATTAGAATATTTGCTTTGTCTATCGAGGCAGATATGTTATTTAGAATCTTTGCTGTGTATAGCTCTTTCAGGGGGCGGACATGTTGTTTAGAATGTTTGCTCTGTATAGCTCTATCAGGAGGGTGGACATGTTGTTTAGAATCTTTGCTCTATATAGCTCTATCAGGGGGCGGACATGTTGTTTAGAATCTTTGCTCTGTATAGTTCTGTCAGGAGGGTGGACATGTTGTTTAGAATCTTTGCTCTGTATAGCTCTATCAGGGGGTGGACATGTTGTTTAGAATCTTTGCTCTGTATAGCTCTATCAGGAGGGTGGACATGTTGTTGAATCTTTGCTCTATATAGCTCTATCAGGAGGGTGGACATGTTGTTTAAAATATTTGCTCTGTATAGCTCTATCATGAGGTGAACATGTTGTTAAGAATCTTTGCTCTGTATAGCTCTATCAGGGGGTGGACATGATGTTTAGAATCTTTGCTCTGTATAGCTCCATCAGGGGGCGGACATGTTGTTTAGAATATTTGCTTTGTATAGCTCTATCAGGGGGCTGACATGATGTTTAGAATATTTGCTCTCTATAGCTCTATCAGGGGGCGGACATGTTTAGAATCTTTGGCCATGTAGGTCAGATGAAGGCTGTTCTGATCCAGCTTAAACACTGGGACATGTCACACTGTCAGTATTGGTAACACACGGTCTGGAGCTGTGCAGTCATCTAACTCCGCTTATTAAGTCCTCACACCCTTTTTGTTCTCTAAATATAAATTTGGCCAGTATGGATCATTATCAATAATTCCATGACTTTATGTTGTCCATTGTGGGAAATTAAACGGTCTATCTCCCAGATAGAGCAAGTCGACCTAGACGTCTCTGACATCAGCCTCCCACACGTCATGAACAGACCTGTACCAGACCAACCTTCACCCCTTTGCGACGCTAGGACGTTCTATGCCATGCTGATTGAAGAGTGTCTAAAAGAAGCTATGACGGCATAGAATGTCTTAGCATTAAACAGCTCATGGCGGCATCGTTGTAGGGGACTACAGTTGGATTCTACCACTGCAGGGACTTGCAGTGGGATCCTACCTGTCAGATGAGGCCACTTTGTATGGGGTCTAGTAGAAAACGTATACCGTATGCTAGCAACGGCTGCGGGGTCTGTGAAGTAAAACTCTTCCATTATCTCCTGGACTCTCTCAACGCTGGGTGATCCATACTCATTACAAACGAACAAAGCCAAATGAAAGAGTGGATCTTGCAGAAAGAATCATCCAATGTGGAGTAGTTATGCCAAAGTAGAAAAGGTGTTTGATCGATGGTTTGAAGGCACACACAGGAAACAAGTGATACTGGCTTTACACGTTTTGTGTCTTACCGGCACTTAGTCATAAGCATACACAGCGAGGTTAACACACGTGTTATATGCTAATTGCAAAATCAGTTGTTAATTAATCCAACATGGCTGAACCGCACTGTGGTTAAGAAAGATCTTAATTTTTACAACATTAATGTGCAAACATTCAGATAAGAATACAATGGTGCAAATGTGAATGAAAACTAGTGATTAATTGCTAGACTAGAGGGAATCTGAAACTTATACTTCATTCACTTATACTTTTTAGAGAGATCCAAGGGGCCCAGGTTAAACAATCAGATTCGGAATTAATAATGCAACTATTAGATCTATCCAATCTATAGATGTGTGACATAGTAACTTGTATTCATTTTGAATTTTTATTTCTTATATAATATTGTTATGGTTTATTTTATCATTATATGAAAGGCGTTCATATGTATCAATATATATTACTGTCACAGAAGTTGCATGGATCTATCGGTTAAAAAATTCAGTGACATCATGGTTAGAGTTTAGACCCTTCAGAAATCTGGCTTGCAGAGTAAAAATCCAGTATATCCCACATTTGCACTCAACCCTAAAAATATTACCCTTTCTTGGTGGTATTTTATTTTTCTCAATCAATTGGTACTTAAGAAAAGATGAGTCCGAGTTACAGCAATTCAAAAAAATGTCTGCGAATGGGTGCATTGGATTTTTCATCGGAGATGTCCTACAGGTGCTCTCTTACTCTTTCGTTCACTGGGCGGGTTGTTCGTCCAACATATTGTTTTGTACACTGTGAGCCAGTTGGTAAATATATAACATAATTGGTATTACAATGATAGAAACCGTTATACTTGTAATCCAAACCTGTATCGCTGGAAATTCAATTGCTTCCTGGTGAAACATGGCTACAGCTTTTACAGATTCTTGTACCACATCGGAACATCCCCTTTACATTAAGCCAAGTGTCCGAGACTATCTTATTAACATCTGGTAGATGGCTAGGGGAAAGTTTACTACCCTCTGCCTATCTTAGCGCACACGGATTTATACACTGGGTCTAAATATAAAACTGGGAGATGTTTCTTAACAATTTGTTTGATGTTATCGAAATCTACACTGTAGTTTGTAAAAAAAGAACGCATTATTTGAGTTTGTCTCTTTATCATAATTTCTTTCTTTCCCTTTTTCTTTTTTTGAGATCTTAGTATCCAAATGTAACATAGTAACATAGTAATTTAGGTTGAAAAAAGACACAAGTCCATCAAGTTCAACCCTTCTACCTATCATTTCAGCGTTTTGATCCAAAAGAAGGCAAAAAAAAAAAACCCTAAGGAAACTTTTTCGAATGTTGCCTCCTAGGGGGAAAAAAATTCCTTCTTGACTCCAAAAGGGCAATCAGATTTCTCCTTGGATCAAAAAGCTCTATTATTAATGCTGATTCTATTATTAATAGCCCTGTATGTTCTGCTTTTCTAAAAAAAAACATCCAGACCATTTTTAAATGCATCTATTGTGGTTTATAGCACTACCTCTCTTGGCAGTGAGTTCCATAATTTTATTGTCCTTATCGTAAAGAATCCCTTCCTTTGCTGTCTATGAAATCTTTGCTGTTCCAGTCTCAGGGGGTGACCTCTTGTTCTTTGTACATTTCTATTAATGAACAGGTCCCTGGAGAGCTCTTTATATTGGCCCTGCACATATTTATATAATGTTATCATATCCCCTCTGAGACGCCTTTTTTCTAAAGTAAATAAATGCAATTTTTTAAGTCTCTCTTCATAACTAAGATCCTCCAATCCCCTTATTAATTTTGTAGCTCTCCTTTGCACTTTTTCTAGTTCCTTAATATCCTTTTTAAGGACTGGTGCCCAGAACTGTACTGCATATTCAAGGTGAGGTCTTACCATTGATTTGTAAAGAGGCAAGATGATATCCTCCTCCCGTGAATCTATACCTCGTTTTATACATGCCAATATCTTATTGGCCCTTGCAGCTGCTGACTGGCATTGGGCACTGTTGCCAAGTTTGTCATCTACAATGATTCCTAAATCCTTTTTGTTAGTAGTTTTTCCCAGGGAAATACCATTTAACGTATATGTTGCTTTGTTATTATTTTTCCCATAATGCATAACTTTACATTTGTCTATATTGAACCTCTTTTGCCACTTTCTTGCCCAGTCCCCCACTCTGTCCAAATCTTCCTGTAAAGAAAAAACATCAAGATTAGTCTTTATTACCTTACCTAATTGTGTGTCATCAGCAAACACTGAGACATGGCACTCAGCACAACGTGGGAGATCATTAATAAACATATTAAAAAGAAGAGGGCCCAAAACAGAATGTGAATCTAAATTTAGGAGACTTTCTCTTGATCTAGCCTTTGCAGTGTAATATCCCTTTTTGATACAGGCTAAAGAATAACCTCTTTGTTTTAATCTTTGTGAAAGAGCCTTAGAGCCAATCTCAAATAGGGAATCTTTGGAATCTCTGACATAGATACTGAATCCAATCCTGGCTACCAGAAGTACCTCTATCTGTTACCAAGGATGGCTCTACACAATTCCAATCAGATGCAGAACATACATTTATCTCTGGTCTCAAACCAGGACCCAAATCAACAGCATTATCCTGTAACAAATTAAAGTCAGAATCCCCACCAGCGGACATGGCTGCCGAGACAGGAGATCATGAATCTCTAAAAAGATTTATTCTAATGAAGTATGTTTCGGATTCCCTCTAGTCTAGCAATTAATGACTAGTTTTAATTCACATTTGCACCATTGTATTCTTCTCTGTATGTTTGCACAGTAATGTTGTAAAAATGAAGTTCTTTCTTAACCACAGTGAGGTTCACCCACATTGGATTAATTAAGAACTGATTTCACAATTAGTATATAACATGTGTGTTAACCTCGCTCTGTATGCTCATGACTAAGTGCAGATAAGGCAAGAAAAGCGTAAATTTAGTGTTATAAACGCATTTTATTTAGTCTAGTTTTGGACTTATACACAGATTTCACTTAAATAGCAATATGTGTCTATGTATGTATGTATATATACTGGACCTATTTATATAAAGGGTTATATGTGGGGGGTATATGCAGGTGGCTGGTGGTCTAAGCAACTGTGTTTCCAGGTAAACATGCTGGCTATTGTTCAAGACTGGACTGCAAACAACATGGAGTCTGACAGTTTGACAGTCTGGTCACCTGACAAATGTTACTATGTAAAAGCTGTACCAACAAGGGCCTGCATGTAAAGAGATACACAGGAAAGAGATTTCAGAACTCTCCTGAAGCTTCAACAATGGACATCACATAAGAAGCTGCTGCTGAAGCCAGTCTTTCTACCCGAGTTCTCCTGGCACTGTAACATCTAAGTATCAGCTTTTATTATATTTTACTTTACTTTATTTTACTTGAATATAGTTAGCTATTCTTGTTTATATTAATAGATTGAGTATTTTAGCATTGTTTTTTTGTATAACCTATAGTAGATATTGTTGTAGAGTTATCATTAAACTTTTTTATGCTTTAACCTATTCAAGTGTGTGGATATTCTGTTATTTGGTTATTGAATATAACTCTGTAATAATACCTTATGGAATAATATAATTGTTCTATGTTATATTATTTCCATTTGTACATTTGTTGTTGAGGTAATGCTCTTTTGGATCCTGTTGTTATGTGTATGTGGTCAGGAACAAAATGTGTTGTTTTGGTGCTTGCGTAGTCGGGGATGCAAGCACCATGCGTCACACAGTGTTTATAGGGCATGGCCTCAACATCGCGGACACGAGACTCAGATATTAGGGATGGAACAAAAGGGGGTACAGCATGTACCATACACCCGACATGCTCTCATTTTAGCTAAATGCTCAGATCCCAACTAAATGCTCTGAACCCAACTAAATGCTCAGATCCCAACTAAATGCTCTAATCCCAACTAAATGCTCTGATCCCAACTAAATGCTCTGATCCAAACTAAATACTCTGATCCAAACTAAATGCTCTGATACCAACTAAACATTCTAATCCCAACTAAATACTCTGATCCCAACTAAAAACTCTGATCCCAACTAAATGTTCTGATCCCAACTAAACATTCTAATCCCAACTAAATGCTCTGATCCCAACTGAATGCTGTGATCCCAACTAAATGCTCTGATCCCAACTAAATGCTCTGATCCCAACTAAATACTCTGATCCCAACTAAATGCTCTGATCCCAACTAAATGCTCTGATCCCAACTAAATACTCTGATCCCAACTAAACATTCTAATCCCAACTAAATGCTCTGATCCCAACTAAATGCTCTGATCCCAACTAAATACTCTAATCCCAACTAAATACTCTGATCCCAACTAAATGCTCTGATCCCAACTAAATACTCTGATCCCAACTAAATGCTCTGATCCCAACGAAATGCTCTGATCCCAACTTAATGCTCTGATCCCCCCTAAATACTCTGATCCCAACTAAATGCTCTGATCCCAACTAAATGCTCTGATCCCAACTAAATGCTCTGATCCCAACTAAATACTCTGATCCCAACTAAATACTCTGATCCCAACTAAATACTCTGATCCCAACTAAATGCTCTGATCCCAACTAAATACTCTGATCCCAACTAAATGCTCTGATCCCAACTAAACATTCTAATCCCAACTAAATGCTCTGATCCCAACTAAATGCTCTGATCCCAACTAAATGTTCTGATCCCAACTAAATACTAAGATCCCAACTAAATGCTCTGATCCCAACTAAATACTCTGATCCCAACTAAATACTCTGATCCCAACTAAATGTTCTGATCCCAACTAAACATTCTAATCCCAACTAAATGCTCTGATCCCAACTAAATGCTCTGATCCCAACTAAATACTCTAATCCAAACTAAATACTCTGATCCCAACTAAATACTCTGATCCCAACTAAATACTCTGATCCCAACTAAACATTCTAATCCCAACTAAATGCTCTGATCCCAACTAAACATTCTAATCCCAACTAAATGCTCTGATCCCAACTAAATACTCTGATCCCAACTAAACATTCTAATCCCAACTAAATACTCTGATCCCAACTAAATGCTCTGATCCCAACTAAATGCTCTGATCCCAACTTAATGCTCTGATCCCCCCTAAATACTCTGATCCCAACTAAATGCTCTGATCCCAACTAAATGCTCTGATCCCAACTAAATGCTCTGATCCCAACTAAATACTCTGATCCCAACTAAATACTCTGATCCCAACTAAATGCTCTGATCCCAACTAAACATTCTAATCCCAACTAAATGCTCTGATCCCAACTAAATACTCTGATCCCAACTAAACATTCTAATCCCAACTAAATACTCTGATCCCAACTAAATGCTCTGATCCCAACTAAATACTCTGATCCCAACTAAATGCTCTGATCCCAACTAAATACTCTGATCCCAACTAAATGCTCTGATCCCAACTAAACATTCTAATCCCAACTAAATGCTCTGATCCCAACTAAATGCTCTGATCCCAACTAAATGTTCTGATCCCAACTAAATACTATGATCCCAACTAAATGCTCTGATCCCAACTAAATACTCTGATCCCAACTAAATACGCTGATCCCAACTAAATGTTCTGATCCCAACTAAACATTCTAATCCCAACTAAATGCTCTGATCCCAACTAAATGCTCTGATCCCAACTAAATGCTCTGATCCCAACTATATACTCTGATCCCAACTAAATGCTCTGATCCCAACTATATACTCTGATACCAACTAAACATTCTAATCCCAACTAAATGCTCTGATCCCAACTAAATGCTCTGATCCCAACTAAATACTCTAATCCAAACTAAATACTCTGATCCCAACTAAATACTCTGATCCCAACTAAATACTCTGATCCCAACTAAACATTCTAATCCCAACTAAATGCTCTGATCCCAACTAAATGCTCTGATCCCAACTAAATACTCTGATCCCAACTAAATACTCTGATCCCAACTAAACATTCTAATCCCAACTAAATGCTCTGATCCCAACTAAATGCTCTGATCCCAACTAAATACTCTGATCCCAACTAAATGCTCTGATCCCAACTAAATACTCTAATCCAAACTAAATACTCTGATCCCAACTAAATACTCTGATCCCAACTAAATACTCTGATCCCAACTAAATGTTCTGATCCCAACTAAACATTCTAATCCCAACTAAATGCTCTGATCCCAACTAAATACTCTGATCCCAACTAAACATTCTAATCCCAACTAAATACTCTGATCCCAACTAAATGCTCTGATCCCAACTAAATGCTCTGATCCCAACTAAATGCTCTGATCCCAACTTAATGCTCTGATCCCCCCTAAATACTGTGATCCCAACTAAATGCTCTGATCCCAATTAAATGCTCTGATCCCAACTAAATGCTCTGATCCCAACTAAATACTCTGATCCCAACTAAATACTCTGATCCCAACTAAATGCTCTGATCCCAACTAAACATTCTAATCCCAACTAAATGCTCTGATCCCAACTAAATGCTCTGATCCCAACTAAATGCTCTGATCCCAACTAAATACTATGATCCCAACTAAATACTCTGATCCCAACTAAATACTCTGATCCCAACTAAATGCTCTGATCCCAACTAAATACTCTGATCCCAACTAAACATTCTAATCCCAACTAAATACTCTGATCCCAACTAAATGCTCTGATCCCAACTAAATGCTCTGATCCCAACTTAATGCTCTGATCCCCCCTAAATACTCTGATCCCAACTAAATGCTCTGATCCCAATTAAATGCTCTGATCCCAACTAAATGCTCTGATCCCAACTAAATACTCTGATCCCAACTAAATAATCTGATCCCAACTAAATGCTCTGATCCCAACTAAACATTCTAATCCCAACTAAATGCTCTGATCCCAACTAAATGCTCTGATCCCAACTAAATGCTCTGATCCCAACTAAATACTCTGATCCCAACTAAATACTCTGATCCCAACTAAATACTCTGATCCCAACTAAATGCTCTGATCCCAACTAAACATTCTAATCCCAACTAAATGCTCTGATCCCAACTAAATACTCTGATCCCAACTAAACATTCTAATGCCAACTAAATACTCTGATCCCAACTAAATGCTCTGATCCCAACTAAATACTCTGATCCCAACTAAATGCTCTGATCCCAACTAAATACTCTGATCCCAACTAAACATTCTAATCCCAACTAAATACTCTGATCCCAACTAAATGCTCTGATCCCAACTAAATACTCTGATCCCAACTAAATGCTCTGATCCCAACTAAATACTCCGATCCCAACTAAATGCTCTGATCCCAACTAAACATTCTAATCCCAACTAAATGCTCTGATCCCAACTAAATGCTCTGATCCCAACTAAATTTTCTGATCCCAACTAAATACTATGATCCCAACTAAATGCTCTGATCCCAACTAAATACTCTGATCCCAACTAAATACTCTGATCCCAACTAAATGTTCTGATCCCAACTAAACATTCTAATCCCAACTAAATGCTCTGATCCCAACTAAATGCCCTGATCCCAACTAAATGCTCTCATCCCAACTATATACTCTGATCCCAACTAAACATTCTAATCCCAACTAAATGCTCTGATCCCAACTAAATACTCTAATCCCAACTAAATACTCTGATCCCAACTAAATGCTCTGATCCCAACTAAATACTCTGATCCCAACTAAATGCTCTGATCCCAACTAAATACTCTGATCCCAACTAAATGCTCTGATCCCAACTAAATGCTCTGATCCCAACTAAACATTCTAATCCCAACTAAATGCTCTGATCCCAACTAAATGCTCTGATCCCAACTAAATGCTCTGATCCCAACTATATACTCTGATCCCAACTAAACATTCTAATCCCAACTAAATGCTATGATCCCAACTAAATGCTCTGATCCCAACTAAATACTCTAATCCAAACTAAATACTCTGATCCCAACTAAATACTCTGATCCCAACTAAATGCTCTGATCCCAACGTAATGCTCTGATCCCAAGTAAATGCTCTTATCCCAACTAAATACTCTGATCCCAACTAAATACTCTGATCCCAACTGAATGCTCTGATCCCAACTAAACATTCTAATCCCAACAAAATGCTCTGATCCCAACTAAATGCTCTGATCCCAACTAAATACTATGATCCCAACTAAATGCTCTGATCCCAACTAAATGCTCTGATCCCAACTAAATACTCTGATCCCAACTAAATGCTCTGATCCCAACTAAACATTCTAATCCCAACTAAATGCTCTGATCCCAACTAAATGCTCTGATCCCAACTAAATACTCTGATCCCAACTAAATACTATGATCCCAACTAAATGCTCTGATCCCAACTAAATACTCTGATCCCAACTAAACATTCTAATCCCAACTAAATACTCTGATCCCAACTAAATGCTCTGATCCCAACTAAATACTCTGATCCCAACTAAATGCTCTGATCCCAATTAAATACTCTGATCCCAACTAAACATTCTAATCCCAACTAAATACTCTGATCCCAACTAAATGCTCTGATCCCAACTAAATACTCTGATCCCAACTAAATGCTCTGATCCCAACTAAATACTCTGATCCCAACTAAATGCTCTGATCCCAACTAAATGCTCTGATCCCAACTAAATACTCTGATCCCAACTAAATACTCTGATCCCAACTAAATGCTCTGATCCCAACTAAATGCTCTGATCCCAACTAAACATTCTAATCCCAACTAAATGCTCTGATCCCTACTAAATGCTCTGATCCCAACTAAATGTTCTGATCCCAACTAAATACTATGATCCCAACTAAATGCTCTGATCTTAACTAAATACTCTGATCCCAACTAAATACTATGATCCCAACTAAATACTCTGATCCCAACTAAACATTCTAATCCCAACTAAATGCTCTGATCCCAACTAAATGCTCTGATCCCAACTAAATACTCTGATCCCAACTAAACATTCTAATCCCAACTAAATACTCTGATCCCAACTAAATGCTCTGATCCCAACTAAATACTCTGATCCCAACTAAATGCTCTGATCCCAACTAAATACTCCGATCCCAACTAAATGCTCTGATCCCAACTAAACATTCTAATCCCAACTAAATGCTCTGATCCCAACTAAATGTTCTGATCCCAACTAAATACTATGATCCCAACTAAATGCTCTGATCCCAACTAAATACTCTGATCCCAACTAAATACTCTGATCCCAACTAAATGTTCTGATCCCAACTAAACATTCTAATCCCAACTAAATGCTCTGATCCCAACTAAATGCCCTGATCCCAACTAAATGCTCTCATCCCAACTATATACTCTGATCCCAACTAAACATTCTAATCCCAACTAAATGCTCTGATCCCAACTAAATGCTCTGATCCCAACTAAATACTCTAATCCCAACTAAATACTCTGATCCCAACTAAATGCTCTGATCCCAACTAAATACTCTGATCCCAACTAAATGCTCTGATCCCAACTAAATACTCTGATCCCAACTAAATGCTCTGATCCCAACTAAATGCTCTGATCCCAACTAAACATTCTAATCCCAACTAAATGCTCTGATCCCAACTAAATGCTCTGATCCCAACTAAATGCTCTGATCCCAACTATATACTCTGATCCCAACTAAACATTCTAATCCCAACTAAATGCTATGATCCCAACTAAATGCTCTGATCCCAACTAAATACTCTAATCCAAACTAAATACTCTGATCCCAACTAAATGCTCTGATCCCAACGTAATGCTCTGATCCCAAGTAAATACTCTTATCCCAACTAAATACTCTGATCCCAACTAAATACTCTGATCCCAACTAAATGCTCTGATCCCAACTAAACATTCTAATCCCAACTAAATGCTCTGATCCCAACTAAATGCTCTGATCCCAGCTAAATGCTCTGATCCCAACTAAATACTATGATCCCAACTAAATGCTCTGATCCCAACTAAATACTCTGATCCCAACTAAATGCTCTGATCCCAACTAAACATTCTAATCCCAACTAAATGCTCTGATCCCAACTAAATGCTCTGATCCCAACTAAATACTCTGATCCCAACTAAATACTATGATCCCAACTAAATGCTCTGATCCCAACTAAATACTCTGATCCCAACTAAATGCTCTGATCCCAACTAAACATTCTAATCCCAACTAAATACTCTGATCCCAACTAAATGCTCTGATCCCAACTAAATACTCTGATCCCAACTAAATGCTCTGATCCCAACTAAATACTCTGATCCCAACTAAACATTCTAATCCCAACTAAATACTCTGATCCCAACTAAATGCTCTGATCCCAACTAAATACTCTGATCCCAACTAAATGCTCTGATCCCAACTAAATACTCTGATCCCAACTAAATGCTCTGATCCCAACTAAATACTCTGATCCCAACTAAATACTCTGATCCCAACTAAATACTCTGATCCCAACTAAATGCTCTGATCCCAACTAAATGCTCTGATCCCAACTAAACATTCTAATCCCAACTAAATGCTCTGATCCCTACTAAATGTTCTGATCCCAACTAAATACTATGATCCCAACTAAATGCTCTGATCTTAACTAAATACTCTGATCCCAACTAAATACTATGATCCCAACTAAATACTCTGATCCCAACTAAACATTCTAATCCCAACTAAATGCTCTGATCCCAACTAAATGCTCTGATCCCAACTAAATGCTCTGATCCCAACTATATACTCTGATCCCAACTAAACATTCTAATCCCAACTAAATGCTCTGATCCCAACTAAATGCTCTGATCCCAACTAAATACTCTAATCCAAACTAAATACTCTGATCCCAACTAAATGCTCTGATCCCAACTTAATGCTCTGATCCCAACTAAATACACTGATCCCAACTAAATGTTCTGATCCCAACTAAACATTCTAATCCCAACTAAATGCTCTGATCCCAACTGAATGCTGTGATCCCAACTAAATGCTCTGATCCCAACTAAATGCTCTGATCCCAACTAAATACTCTGATCCCAACTAAATGCTCTGATCCCAACTAAATGCTCTGATCCCAACTAAATACTCTGATCCCAACTAAACATTCTAATCCCAACTAAATGCTCTGATCCCAACTAAATGCTCTGATCCCAACTAAATACTCTAATCCCAACTAAATACTCTGATCCCAACTAAATGCTCTGATCCCAACTAAATACTCTGATCCCAACTAAATGCTCTGATCCCAACGAAATGCTCTGATCCCAACTTAATGCTCTGATCCCCCCTAAATACTCTGATCCCAACTAAATGCTCTGATCCCAACTAAATGCTCTGATCCCAACTAAATGCTCTGATCCCAACTAAATACTCTGATCCCAACTAAATACTCTGATCCCAACTAAATACTCTGATCCCAACTAAATGCTCTGATCCCAACTAAATACTCTGATCCCAACTAAATGCTCTGATCCCAACTAAACATTCTAATCCCAACTAAATGCTCTGATCCCAACTAAATGCTCTGATCCCAACTAAATGTTCTGATCCCAACTAAATACTAAGATCCCAACTAAATGCTCTGATCCCAACTAAATACTCTGATCCCAACTAAATACTCTGATCCCAACTAAATGTTCTGATCCCAACTAAACATTCTAATCCCAACTAAATGCTCTGATCCCAACTAAATGCTCTGATCCCAACTAAATACTCTAATCCAAACTAAATACTCTGATCCCAACTAAATACTCTGATCCCAACTAAATACTCTGATCCCAACTAAACATTCTAATCCCAACTAAATGCTCTGATCCCAACTAAACATTCTAATCCCAACTAAATGCTCTGATCCCAACTAAATACTCTGATCCCAACTAAACATTCTAATCCCAACTAAATACTCTGATCCCAACTAAATGCTCTGATCCCAACTAAATGCTCTGATCCCAACTTAATGCTCTGATCCCCCCTAAATACTCTGATCCCAACTAAATGCTCTGATCCCAACTAAATGCTCTGATCCCAACTAAATGCTCTGATCCCAACTAAATGCTCTGATCCCAACTAAACATTCTAATCCCAACTAAATGCTCTGATCCCAACTAAATGCTCCGATCCCAACTAAATGCTCTGATCCCAACTAAATGCTCTGATCCCAACTAAATACTATGATCCCAACTAAATGCTCTGATCCCAACTAAATACTCTGATCCCAACTAAATGCTCTGATCTCAACTAAACATTCTAATCCCAACTAAATGCTCTGATCCCAACTAAATATTCTGATCCCAACTAAATACTCTGATCCCAACTAAATGCTCTGATCCCAACTAAATGCTCTAATCCCAACTAAATGCTCTGATCCCAACTAAATACTCTGATCCCAACTAAATGCTCTGATCCCAACTAAATTCTCTGATCCCAACTAAATACTCTGATCCCAAATAAATGCTCTGATCCCAACTAAATACTCTTATCCCAACTAAATGCTCTGATCACAACTAAATGCTCTGATCCCAACTAAACATTCTAATCCCAACTAAATGCTCTGATCCCAACTAAATACTCTGATCCCAACTAAATAATCTGATCCCAACTAAATACTCTGATCCCAACTAAATGCTCTAATCCCAACTAAATGCTCTGATCCCAACTAAATACTCTGATCCCAACTAAATGCTCTGATCCCAACTAAATACTCTGATCCTAACTAAACATTCTAATCCCAACTAAATACACTGATCCCAACTAAATGCTCTAATCCCAACTAAATGCTCTGATCCCAACTAAATGCTCTAATCCCAACTAAATGCTCTGATCCCAACTAAATACTCTGATCCTAACTAAACATTCTAATCCCAACTAAATACTCTGATCCCAACTAAATGCTCTAATCCCAACTAAATGCTCTGATCCCAACTAAATACTCTGATCCTAACTAAACATTCTAATCCCAACTAAATACTCTGATCCCAACTAAATGCTCTAATCCCAACTAAATGCTCTGATCCCAACTAAATGCTCTAATCCCAACTAAATGCTCTGATCCCAACTAAATGCTCTGATCCCAACTAAATGCTCTAATCCCAACTAAATGCTCTGATCCCAACTAAATACTCTGATCCCAACTAAATGCTCTAATCCCAACTAAATGCTCTGATCCCAACTAAACATTCTAATCCCAACTAAATACTCTGATCCCAACTAAATGCTCTAATCCCAACTAAATGCTCTGATCCCACCTAAATACTCTGATCCCAACTAAATGCTCTAATCCCAACTAAATGCTCTGATCCCAACTAAATGCTCTGATCCCAACTAAATACTCTAATCCCAACTAAATACTCTGATCCCAACTAAATGCTCTGATCCCAACGTAATGCTCTGATCCCAAGTAAATGCTCTTATCCCAACTAAATACTCTGATCCCAACTAAATACTCTGATCCCAACTGAATGCTCTGATCCCAACTAAACATTCTAATCCCAACTAAATACTCTGATCCCAACTAAATGCTCTGATCCCAACTAAATACTCTGATCCCAACTAAATGCTCTGATCCCAACTAAATACTCTGATCCCAACTAAACATTCTAATCCCAACTAAATACTCTGATCCCAACTAAATGCTCTGATCCCAACTAAATACTCTGATCCCAACTAAATGCTCTGATCCCAACTAAATACTCTGATCCCAACTAAATGCTCTGATCCCAACTAAATGCTCTGATCCCAACTAAATACTCTGATCCCAACTAAATACTCTGATCCCAACTAAATACTCTGATCCCAACTAAATGCTCTGATCCCAACTAAATGCTCTGATCCAAACTAAACATTCTAATCCCAACTAAATGCTCTGATCCCTACTAAATGCTCTGATCCCAACTAAATGTTCTGATCCCAACTAAATACTATGATCCCAACTAAATGCTCTGATCTTAACTAAATACTCTGATCCCAACTAAATACTATGATCCCAACTAAATACTCTGATCCCAACTAAACATTCTAATCCCAACTAAATGCTCTGATCCCAACTAAATGCTCTGATCCCAACTAAATACTCTGATCCCAACTAAACATTCTAATCCCAACTAAATACTCTGATCCCAACTAAATGCTCTGATCCCAACTAAATACTCTGATCCCAACTAAATACTCCGATCCCAACTAAATGCTCTGATCCCAACTAAACATTCTAATCCCAACTAAATGCTCTGATCCCAACTAAATGTTCTGATCCCAACTAAATACTATGATCCCAACTAAATGCTCTGATCCCAACTAAATACTCTGATCCCAACTAAATACTCTGATCCCAACTAAATGTTCTGATCCCAACTAAACATTCTAATCCCAACTAAATGCTCTGATCCCAACTAAATGCCCTGATCCCAACTAAATGCTCTCATCCCAACTATATACTCTGATCCCAACTAAACATTCTAATCCCAACTAAATGCTCTGATCCCAACTAAATGCTCTGATCCCAACTAAATACTCTAATCCCAACTAAATACTCTGATCCCAACTAAATGCTCTGATCCCAACTAAATACTCTGATCCCAACTAAATGCTCTGATCCCAACTAAATACTCTGATCCCAACTAAATGCTCTGATCCCAACTAAATGCTCTGATCCCAACTAAACATTCTAATCCCAACTAAATGCTCTGATCCCAACTAAATGCTCTGATCCCAACTAAATGCTCTGATCCCAACTATATACTCTGATCCCAACTAAACATTCTAATCCCAACTAAATGCTATGATCCCAACTAAATGCTCTGATCCCAACTAAATACTCTAATCCAAACTAAATACTCTGATCCCAACTAAATACTCTGATCCCAACTAAATGCTCTGATCCCAACGTAATGCTCTGATCCCAAGTAAATGCTCTTATCCCAACTAAATACTCTGATCCCAACTAAATACTCTGATCCCAACTAAATGCTCTGATCCCAACTAAACATTCTAATCCCAACTAAATGCTCTGATCCCAACTAAATGCTCTGATCCCAGCTAAATGCTCTGATCCCAACTAAATACTATGATCCCAACTAAATGCTCTGATCCCAACTAAATACTCTGATCCCAACTAAATGCTCTGATCCCAACTAAACATTCTAATCCCAACTAAATGCTCTGATCCCAACTAAATGCTCTGATCCCAACTAAATACTCTGATCCCAACTAAATACTATGATCCCAACTAAATGCTCTGATCCCAACTAAATACTCTGATCCCAACTAAATGCTCTGATCCCAACTAAACATTCTAATCCCAACTAAATACTCTGATCCCAACTAAATGCTCTGATCCCAACTAAATACTCTGATCCCAACTAAATGCTCTGATCCCAACTAAATACTCTGATCCCAACTAAACATTCTAATCCCAACTAAATACTCTGATCCCAACTAAATGCTCTGATCCCAACTAAATACTCTGATCCCAACTAAATGCTCTGATCCCAACTAAATACTCTGATCCCAACTAAATGCTCTGATCCCAACTAAATGCTCTGATCCCAACTAAATGCTCTGATCCCAACTAAACATTCTAATCCCAACTAAATGCTCTGATCCCTACTAAATGCTCTGATCCCAACTAAATGTTCTGATCCCAACTAAATACTATGATCCCAACTAAATGCTGTGATCTTAACTAAATACTCTGATCCCAACTAAATACTATGATCCCAACTAAATACTCTGATCCCAACTAAACATTCTAATCCCAACTAAATGCTCTGATCCCAACTAAATGCTCTGATCCCAACTAAATGCTCTGATCCCAACTATATACTCTGATCCCAACTAAACATTCTAATCCCAACTAAATGCTCTGATCCCAACTAAATGCTCTGATCCCAACTAAATACTCTAATCCAAACTAAATACTCTGATCCCAACTAAATGCTCTGATCCCAACTAAACATTCTAATCCCAACTAAATGCTCTGATCCCAACTACATGCTCTGATCCCAACTAAATGCTCTGATCCCAACTAAATACTATGATCCCAACTAAATACTCTGATCCCAACTAAACATTCAAATCCCAACTAAATACTCTGATCCAAACTAAATGCTCTGATCCCAACTAAATACTATGATCCCAACTAAATGCTCTGATCCCAACTAAATACTCTGATCCCAACTAAATGCTCTGATCCCAACTAAACATTCTAATCCCAACTAAATGCTCTGATCCCAACTAAATGCTCTGATCCCAACTAAATACTCTGATCCCAACTAAATACTCTGATCCCAACTAAATGCTTTGATCCCAACTAAATGCTCTGATCCCAACTAAATGCTCTAATCCCAACTAAACATTCTAATCCCAACTAAATGCTCTGATCCCAACTAAACATTCTAATCCCAACTAAATGCTCTGATCCCAACTAAATACTCTGATCCCAACTAAATACTCTGATCCCAACTAAATGCTTTGATCCCAACTAAATGCTCTGATCCCAACTAAATGCTCTGATCCCAACTAAACATTCTAATCCCAACTAAATACTCTGATCCCAACTAAATGCTCTGATCACAACTAAATGCTTTGATCCCAACTTAATGCTCTGATCCCAACTAAATACTCTGATCCCAACTAAATGCTCTGATCCCAACTAAATGCTCTGATCCCAACTAAATACTCTGATCCCAACTAAATACTCTGATCCCAACTAAATGCTCTGATCACAACTAAATGCTCTGATCACAACTAAATGCTTTGATCCCAACTTAATGCTCTGATCCCAACTAAATACTCTGATCCCAACTAAATGCTCTGATCCCAACTAAATGCTCTGATCCCAACTAAATACTCTGATCCCAACTAAATGCTCTGATCCCAACTAAATGCTCTGATCCCAACTAAATGCTCTGATCCCAACTATATACTCTGATCCCAACTAAATGCTCTGATCCCAACTAAATGCTCCGATCCCAACTAAATGCTCTGATCCCAACTAAATACTCTGATCCCAACTAAATGCTCTGATCCCAACTAAACATTCTAATCCCAACTAAATGCTCTGATCCCAACTAAATGCTCCGATCCCAACTAAATGCTCTGATCCCAACTAAATGCTCTGATCCCAACTAAATACTATGATCCCAACTAAATGCTCTGATCCCAACTAAATACTCTGATCCCAACTAAATGCTCTGATCTCAACTAAACATTCTAATCCCAACTAAATGCTCTGATCCCAACTAAATATTCTGATCCCAACTAAATACTCTGATCCCAACTAAATGCTCTGATCCCAACTAAATGCTCTAATCCCAACTAAATGCTCTGATCCCAACTAAATACTCTGATCCCAACTAAATGCTCTGATCCCAACTAAATTCTCTGATCCCAACTAAATACTCTGATCCCAAATAAATGCTCTGATCCCAACTAAATACTCTTATCCCAACTAAATGCTCTGATCACAACTAAATGCTCTGATCCCAACTAAACATTCTAATCCCAACTAAATGCTCTGATCCCAACTAAATACTCTGATCCCAACTAAATAATCTGATCCCAACTAAATACTCTGATCCCAACTAAATGCTCTAATCCCAACTAAATGCTCTGATCCCAACTAAATACTCTGATCCCAACTAAATACTCTGATCCTAACTAAACATTCTAATCCCAACTAAATACACTGATCCCAACTAAATGCTCTAATCCCAACTAAATGCTCTGATCCCAACTAAATGCTCTAATCCCAACTAAATGCGCTGATCCCAACTAAATACTCTGATCCTAACTAAACATTCTAATCCCAACTAAATACTCTGATCCCAACTAAATGCTCTAATCCCAACTAAATGCTCTGATCCCAACTAAATACTCTGATCCTAACTAAACATTCTAATCCCAACTAAATACTCTGATCCCAACTAAATGCTCTAATCCCAACTAAATGCTCTGATCCCAACTAAATGCTCTAATCCCAACTAAATGCTCTGATCCCAACTAAATGCTCTGATCCCAACTAAATGCTCTAATCCCAACTAAATGCTCTGATCCCAACTAAATACTCTGATCCCAACTAAATGCTCTAATCCCAACTAAATGCTCTGATCCCAACTAAACATTCTAATCCCAACTAAATACTCTGATCCCAACTAAATGCTCTAATCCCAACTAAATGCTCTGATCCCAACTAAATGCTCTAATCCCAACTAAATGCTCTGATCCCAACTAAATGCTCTGATCCCAACTAAATACTCTAATCCCAACTAAATACTCTGATCCCAACTAAATGCTCTGATCCCAACTAAATACTCTGATCCCAACTAAATGCTCTGATCCCAACTAAATACTCTGATCCCAACTAAACATTCTAATCCCAACTAAATGCTCTGATCCCAACTAAATGCTCTGATCCCAACTAAATACTCTGATCCCAACTAAACATTCTAATCCCAACTAAATGCTCTGATCCCAACTAAATGTTTTGATCCCAACTAAATACTCTGATCCCAACTAAATACTCTGTTCCCAACTAAATGCTCTGATCCCAACTAAACATTCTAATCCCAACTAAATACTCTGATCCCAACTAAATGCTCTAATCCCAACTAAATGCTCTGATCCCAACTAAATGCTCTAATCCCAACTAAATACTCTGATCCCAACTAAATGCTCTGATCCCAACTAAATACTCTGATCCCAACTAAATGCTCTGATCCCAACTAAATGCTCTGATCCCAACTAAACATTCTAATCCCAACTAAATGCTCTGATCCCAACTAAATACTCTGATCCCAACTAAATGCTCTGATCCCAACTAAATACTCTAATCCCAACTAAATGCTCTGATCCCAACTAAATACTCTGATCCCAACTAAATGCTCTGATCCCAACTAAATGCTCTGATCCCAACTAAATACTCTGATCCCAACTAAATACTCTGATCCCAACTAAATGCTCTGATCCCAACTAAACTTTCTAATCCCAACTAAATGCTCTGATCCCAACTAAATACTCTGATCCCAACTAAATGCTTTGATCCCAACTAAATACTCTGATCCCAACTAAATGCTCGGATCCCAACTAAATGCTCGGATCCCAACTAAATTCTCTTTTTCCATTTTTTTTAGATGTACGCACAATGTACTGGCAGTTTGATGACATGTATAGACAAGTGCAAGAAAAAAGAAGCGACATCAGCTGGTTTGCCAATTCTGAGGATGGTAGAAAGACATAAAGATCAGAGTTTCTACTTTAAAATGTGCTTTTTTATTGCAGGAAGTTGTAAAACTGCATTGTCCACTTGTCTTCTGCTAAAACAGCTCCTGACGCATTTCTCATACATGTATTTATTTTTCTCTACATCTTTTCTATGCTGTATTTATCAAAAAACATTATTTTACGACACTGTCGATAGTACTGCCGCTTTTAGAATAATACAGTATTATAACGGTGGGAAAATTCTAGCCCATTATTCTATGTGGTTTTTTTTTTGTAAACTAAAATAATAAAATATATCTCATTTCTTCACCCTGTAAAAATAATAATTCCCTCCCAGGTTTGCATATATGTATACAATTATTTTCTGTATCTATATGTTTAGAAATGAACACTTATGACTGGGGAATACTAAAATATAGCACTTTATTTGCAAAGATTGTATATGTGGAGATAAACCTTACTATTTACTGGGATAACTGATCCCTAATCCATAACATAGGCCAAAAGCAAATTTTTGCAGATTGACATAATACCAAGTATGTTTGGGGACTGAGTTGAATATTAATTATCACACTGAGTGTAGGCTTGTTATTATAGGCCAACTATAGTGTAATTGTTAAGGTCTAACAAGGACCCTACACATTTTTTTGCATCTCAATTTACCATCCATCTTCTGTGACAGCACATTTCTTGCTATGCTACATTGTTTGGCTTTGAATCTACATAACAATGTCCACTGAGCTAAGGGTATGGACCCACAGTACAGTTTAGGACCAGGCAATTCATTACAAGTACATGGTAAATCATGGTAAGAAGCTCAATTTTATCAGGTGTCAAGATGGAAAATAGAGTTAAGAAAAGGCTTCCAAAATGAATTTCGACCAATCCACAGAAAAACCTATAATTGGGAAAATGTCCTGAGAAATCAGAAGACATTTACCAGCTCAGTGGCTCGGCAATTTGGTGACTAAACTTGAAGACCACAGTGTTCTTTGTTCGTCTGCTGTGTACATCTACGGTTGAGGAGTATCTGCTTACACATCATGGCCATCAACAGATCGACCACACTGGAGATCTCACCACAAAAAACTAAATTGGGCACGTCAACCATGAGCAACAGTGCCATGTCCCAAGACAGATGGCCATGATGAACACCAATGTTATTCTGCTCCTATTCATTTTCCGTGCGGTCCCTTTGTGGCCTACCCTCATCATTCATCATCTTCTGAAGCCCAGCACACAAACCCGATCTTTGAGCTTAGACGCTTGGGTGCTGCAGTTACTATCTATACCATCTTTTGGGAGAAGGAAGCCTCCAAGATCTCATTTATCATCTTTAAAACTCCTACGCCGGTTGAGTTGCTCAGGTGCAGAATGCACCCTTCCTAAAGGTCGGCAGAAAGGTTGGGGATATCCCAATTAATTCATCAACGTCTATCTGCATCTCCGCGTTGAACAGCAGTGTTATGGCATGACTATCCGTATCGCCCTCTGGTTTGTCATAAAACCATGTGGTAGAACATCCATCATCTCCTATCCTTCCCGCACCCCTGCGCCGCAGCGGCACTACGCTAACAAAGATCTTGAAGTTAGCGGGGGTGAAGAACGCTGACACATTTATCATCTTCGAAAGTCCTCCTCATGGCTCACACTTGGCAGCTCATTCATCACCGGCATTAAAGAAGAACGCCATCTTGCCAGAATCTTGCATAAAAAATTAACCGGTGATTTTGCCATGACGGCAGAAGAGTCTCCCCTCTCGGAATGCTACAGGTTAAATAACGCATATTAATGTGGCCCCACTGCTACAATAGCTACTTGACTCACTTCTCGTACGCCGATTACTACAGCTGTTCCTTATAATTACTTGTAATGCTTTAAATAGATCTACCTTTCTTAGGACTTCCTATTTCACAGTCCTTTACTCCAATGTCTCATCAGCTTTGGTTCCAGACCTTTGTTTTTACTGCCTACAGATAATAATTACTTGATCCATTAACTCCTGAATTGAATTTGTGCCTGCTCTAGACAAACTATATGCTTTGTCATTTGTACGTCTTCAGTCTTTATTTCGGATGTAACGTGTAAATTACCACTTCTAGCTACTGACTTTAGTCACAGGAACATACAGAGACGATTACTTGACCGGCAGTTGTTCCGGAGATTAACTTTCAAATGAGATAGCAAGACAATACAAACATGTCATCTGTTCTCATTGGCTGGTTAGCACAAGACGGGCATCGCACTTCCAAAATGAGTGCGGGACCACAGCGGGAAACATAAGCATGTCATTATGGTTCCACAACTGCCTTGGTGATAAATACTCCTTCCTGTGTCGATTGCGGATAATGTTTTTTTGTCTTCTTGCAAAAGACGTGGAAGTATCCAATATATCTCTTCTTCAGGCCCATCTGTTATCTGCCACAAAACATTCCCTGGACATGGTAAACTGTTTAAAATATTATACCCACTTCAGTGCTTACAGCAGCCGACTCGTGGCTTGGTATGTAGAGGAGTATGTCGGCGGAGTTGGAATATGGTTATAAATATTCAATTAACGGAGACAGATAAAAATAAAATAGCCAGATTCACAAGATCAGAGAAGGGCAGAGCGTACTGGGGCTGTTTAATGGTTTGTTTAATCACAGACTTTTGAAATATAAACTCTGCCGGCGAACTTTTCATGTACAAGAGCCCACACGTCTGCAAAGAGCCCATACGTCTGCAAAGAGCCCATACGTCTGCAAAGAGCCCATACGTCTGCAAAGAGCCCATTCGTCTGCAAAGAGCCCATACGTCTGCAAAGAGCCCATACATCTGCAAAGAGCCCATACATCTGCAAAGAGCCCATACGTCTGCAAAGAGCCCATACGTCTGCAAAGAGCCCATACGTCTGCACAGACCCTGCTCAGACCAGGGAACCAAACCTTTTTAACAGCTGCAATCCAGCAACCCCCAGGAGGAAAGCCAGCAAAAATTGCCTGGAGTCAATCCACGGCTGGTATTATTTTTAAGACCAGTGTTATATTTAGGTTGTGTACTGTCCTAGGCCTGCCTAAATTAATTCTAGACAAATGTTACCTGCTTGACTGCTTTGTGCCAACTTGTTTACTGGTTGTTTCGTGGAGGTGGGATATTGGTATGCCATGATGTTGGACTAGGCCCCTTACTTCCAATGAGGGGAAATCTTAATGTTACAGCACACCAAGACATTTTGGACGATGCTCTGCTTCAAACTTTGCGGGAATAGTTTAGGGAAGGCCTTTCTCTATTTCAGCATGACTGTCCCCAGCAACAAAGCAAGTTCCATAAAGCCATGGGATTGGAAGAACTTGAATGACCCACACAGAGCCCTGATCTCAAAACCAGTGAACACCTTTGGGAAGAACAGAAACAGAGAATCAAGCCGGGCCATCTCGTCCAACATCAGTGCCTGACCTCACAAATGGTCTACTGGATGAATGGGGGGAAATTCCCACAAAAACACTACAAAATCAGGGCAAAAGCCTTCCCAGGAGAGTGGAAGCTGTTACATCTGTAAATGTTACATCTGCAATGTCATACAAGCCCCTGTTGGTGTAATGGTCAGGTGTCTAATACATTTGTCCATATAGTCTATTTTCTAGCACCACCTCTTCAGGCAGTGAATTCCACATCTTTAATGTTCTTACCGTGAAAAATCCCTTCCGCTGTCGCAGACTAACTCTCCTTTTTTCAAGTCCCTTTGTACTGTCACTGTACATATGTATTTAACATAGCCATATCCCCTCTAAGGTGCTGTTTGGTACTTTCCTGTATTTCCTTCAAATAGAACAACATTCTGCAGCAATAACTGAGATATTCAAAGGTTGGCTATACCTACAGTGTCTGAAATCAATCAATAAATGCTGCTTCAAGTAAAGTAAACAGATCTGTCTGATAATTTTTTCACTAACACTTCCTGTCCCCTAAACACTGCATATCAAGTGTCGCCAAACTCCTCCTCTTGCATTCCAAGCAATTGAAACTCTTGAGTGAAACATGAGAGAGGCTGATTCCACAGTAATGGCTAACGACAGCACCTTTTCAGAGAGGAACATAAAAACTTCTGCACAGATGAACAGATCATCTCCCGTGTACTCTCTATCACTGATGCCAATGAATTTAGAGGCCCTTTTGAAATTATTTATTGTTTGAAACTAAAGTACTTGTTTTAAAGTAAAGAAAAATAAGTGACATTTATGTACAACATTGTGGAACTGTCTCTTTAAAGTGAGGAACATTTCAAACAATGAGCAGGCCCCCTACCAAGCAACTGATTAGGGAACTCACTCCTGCTCATAGTACTGCTATATCAATTTTATATCTGAAATAGTGACATAAAATACAATAAATCCGGAGGACAGAGATGAACCCAGGCTCCATTAGACGTGATTGTATCTTCCTCCCCAGGTAATGAATTGGATGTTACTGTGACACTGATGAAATCAGGCAAACATCAGGCTGAATCCTTTTTTGCCTAAAATTGTTTATTACACTGGACAACATCTTTAAATGCTTAATCCCATTCATCTGTGGAACACAGTGCAGGGGACCGGAGTGGGTTCCCCTTTATCAGATGAGGCTCTCGTTCACGATTAAAGTCCTAGATGTTTCTTGTAATGAGTCAGATGGCCACGTCTAGTCACTGTGATTAAAACTAGAGATTGGTAAAGCCGAGGCCTGGGGGCTGCCATCTTGCACAGCCTGATTCCGTAGCAGCAGTGAGGAACCATCTCAGACATTGGCCTGTGCACTCACCAATCCCAGCAAACAGTCAGTACATGATAATCTCTTCCCCCTTTGCAGTGTCGTGTTTACAGTTGTAATTTATCTAATTCTTCACCTGTTTTGTAGGCTATTGTGCAATTGGGAAAATATACTGATACATATTAATGACAATACATGGGTAAACTTATGGCAAAGGGGCAAAAACTGTTTAGCGGCCAACGGTGCAACCTCACCAGCCAAAATGGCCGCTCTTGTAAACTTTTTTTGGGGGAACTTCCATCAATCTGATGGCATGGGAACAGAGAAGCTTTCCACGTTAAAAACGATTTGATCAAATGATACTATATATTTTTGTGGTTATGCGTCCATCTGAATTTCCATACTTATATGGGATGAACCTATAAAGATCAAATGAAGTATCAAACTTAATATTACATCCGCCGCCACTATGTTAAAGTAAAAATCACCCCGGGTGGGGATTAATAGAAGAAAAACTTAGGGAAAATGTTCAATATTTCTGTACGGATCCTAAAAAAAGAAATAGAGAAAACTTTGAAATGAGGTTGAGGTTAAGTTAAGCTGGGGTCTCGAGAACACTTCACGCAGTTTATGACACTTATGTAAAAATATATGCAGAGTAGACAGAGAATATCTGATTAATTTGGGATGAGACACTTGCCTCTAGTGTCCATTGATCTTGGATGCCACAAGGTATGAAATAAAACAAAACATTAAAAGCCTATACCAGTCCAACCAGCGAATCCCACTCCTCCCACCATGTCCCTTGATCTTCTTTTTTTTTCTCCCGGGGACTCCTTTATTTACTGCTAAAATCAATACGACTCATTCATTATTCACTCACCCCCCTCTCCCCTGCAGTAACACATTTTGGGATTCTTAACTGCCGGGAACAGCTTGTTAATATTCAGAGAGCTCAATCGGCTTATAAATGAAGGACATCCTTAAAGTCTGTATAATTGGACTGAGGTTCCTGTACTGTGACCTTGTCAAAAATCTATGCATGATCTTAACCGTCTCAGAAATGGAGAGAGAAAGAGAGAGAAAGAAAAAAAAATCAAACCTTTCTTTGAAACCGTAGCAATAGGAGAACACCTGTCAATAGTATCCATCTTACAATCGCGCGCAAAAAAAAATCTCACAAATCACATTCAGGGTCGTTGAATTGCATTCTGGGTAGCCCGAGGGTCGATACATTGAGATGAAGGTGGCGTGGTTCCCCAGGCCGTAAGGTGCACAAATAGAGAAGAGAAAAGTTGACATGTAGATACTTATGTGGTTTCACTGTTTAACAAGCTTGTGAATCATTTTTATTTAATAATGCATTGGGAGCATATTAAGCAGCCAACAGCGCTAACATTACCATATTCTAAAAATGGTACAAAAGCAACCTAATAAAAAAACCTCTTACAATGGTTTATTGATCACTAATTCTCTGGATGAGTCTACGTTACATTACCCTGGAATGCCCACCAGCAGAGATTGACCTATTATAAATATTAGTGTGGAGAACTCTACATTTTCAAAGCATTTATGGATTTTCCTAATTGGACACTTACCATACATGGCAAGTACTTTAAATTGCAGATTACTGTACATGCAGATGGGGAATTATCCTTATATATATATTTATAATAAACGGGTAGGGAATGCTCATAGTAAGAATTATCCAAGAGAATTAAGTTTATATAAAAAAAATTGTGTTAATCATTTTTAAAGATTTGTGAATATATATATATATATATATATATATATATATATATATATTACAACTAACACACATGATTGGTCTAAATTTTGCCCACAATGTTAGTAAATATTTTACAAGTGAATTAGGTCTATAAAAATTCTAATAATTATTATTTTCTATATATTGTTCAAGATGTGTAAATATATTTATTACGAACAGTCTCTAAATGTTGGTAAAAAAAAAAAACATTTTTGCTTTGAAAAAAATAATTTTTGTTTATAAATAATTCAATCAGGATGTGTAAATATACATATATATAAATATATTATTTTTTTTTCATTTAGTGGTTTTAGTGATTGCTCAGTGTTTTTTGCTAAATAACATTAGTTGCTAATGTATCCTCTCGTAAAGAGTAGTATAGGACATATGTCAATTTGTGCAAAATGCAAGCACAGTTCCATTTTTTTGTGAAGCGTGCACCATTGTGGAACATTGAATATTTTATAGTTATTTGAAAATAGGAAGAGGATTGTGCACAGGGTAAGAAAATAATTATATAATCAGACAGGAAACAAACCATTTCACTAATGTGTACTGGGTCATATCTAGTTTTCAAATTATTTCATATTTTTTTATTTTTTTATTTTTCAGGTAAAATAAATGTAAGATGAAATAAATTGCAACCATCCTCTATGTTGACAGTTACAATGTTTCCAACTCATAATGCCTGATTTCTGTAAGTTATTAGTTCATCACACTTTATATTTGCTTAGGTATTACTTCTTGGTGAAGTATAAAGGTAATCTGTTTTTAAATGCCTTGCTTAAATGTGTGTATATATATAAATTTGTATATATATCTATATCTATATATATCTATCTATATATCTATATATCTATATATCTATATATATATATATATATATATATATATATATATATATATATATATATAGATATATATATAAATATATATATATATATATATATATATATATATATATATATATATATATATATATATATATATATATATACATACACGTGTACAATAATATTGAAATGGCGTCCTTCTACTATATTGTTTGGATTGGTGCATTCATTAAAAATATTATCACTTAGCACTTGGAAAACTAGCAATGATCTAGTCAAGTATGTAATCTTATAAGTAAATAAAATAAAATAATAAATATCATTAAGACATATAAATGTTGCCTCTCCAATAAATGCACCAGATAAATGAACAGTTATTACAAACAAGAGTGACACAAAAAAACAAATATAATAATTTTTCTTGCAAAAAAAAAAATATATATATATATATATATATATTACCTGCTTCACAAACTGATTTATTTACCAATTCCTCCCAACTTTGGCTTCTACCAATACAAAAGATGAAATTAAAGGATACATCCAGTGGTTGTAGAGGGATTTGAAAACATGAGTTCTGTGTGTCTGCCTTGCAATAACACTTCAGCAAACTGACCCAATTGTGTCAGTGAAGTAATATAAATTAGATAATTAAAATAATCTCATAAAAGGAGTCAGTTAGCAGATGTACAAGTTAAATCCCATGTTGTAGATGCAAGGTAGTCCTCTGAATACATATGTGTGGGATATTGTTATCAGATCTATTGTTGATTTTGTAATCGCTACAACTTATATATTTATAGTAATTGCTCAATAAAACCTTATTGACATATTTTCGTCATTTCGATGACACACAAAGTATCGGTTTACAACCTTCTGGTATTTTAATTACAGGTTGTATGTTTATTACTACCGTACGTAAGAACAATAATTTTTCTGATATTTTTTTTTAAATCAATCTTATACAGTGAGTATACAATATTATTTCCTATATTAAGAAGCACTGTGAATATTTTCTCTTATGGATGAATTTAGCCTGAATATATGGTACATGTTAAAAATAATTATTTTATTAATAGATGATTTTTTTTTTTAAATTACAACTAATATTTATTTGTGGCTTAAGAGCTTTGTACAGCCATAAAAACGGCCTAAACCCCACTGTATTGACAAAATGACAGGATTGCAGTCTGGTGGCAAGTTTATCCATAGTGTTACAGATCAACCGTCGAGGGATGAGGAAGAAATCCCGAAAACCAAGATATTTAAGAAAATTGAGTTAAAAAATATAGTGATTAAAAATAAACAAAACACACTTTTTAATAGTAATTGTGGTATGAGACGGCTATTCATAAATAATAAAATACATGTGTGTGTGATGTTTGAGATTTGGACACAACTACTTACAGTAAATAATTCAAAATGAAGCATTAAAGAGGAAGTAATAATGGCAATTTGAAACAATTAATGGACTGATTTTCTTTTTCTTTTTTTTTAATCTACTTTTTAAATTATCTTTCTATCACGTTTGGTCTTCAAAATACAACTTATGTGGGAGGAGAAACTATGAAGTAGAAGATTTGCTTCCTGTATCTTTTTTCATTGTGGTACAGGGGGCTCCAATGCATTGTGAAACGTGGATGTGCTAAGTTTGTCGCAGGCTCAAATAATATGCAAAGGTGTAAAATCATGTCCGCCAGACAGATGTGAGCAGGCCGCAAATACAGTAACTTTATTCTGGTGTGAAGCATAGACAGCTTGATTTTATGTAGACTTCGTAAAGTCAGTTCCACTACCTGTATGGTAGGTCTTGTGTATATTATTTGTACCTGCAACAAGCGTAACCCAACCACATTTTTCTTTCCATATTAGTTAATACTTTAGTGGCATTTACTGACAATATGACCAATACAGAGCCATGTCCAACAGGAAAAACCTGCTCCACCATGGAAAAAAAGAAATGGAAGCAAATCTTCTACTTCTTGGTTTCTCCCCACCCACATTACAAGTAATATTGTATAAACAAAACATGATAGAAAGATTATTTCAAAGGAAAATAAATAAGCAAAGGATTGTACCATTTCATTCATTGCTTTAAACTGTCTTCATTACACCTTTATAATGATTCCGTTTGAATTATTTACTGTAAGTAGTTGTGGCCTGGTCACAAACATCATACATGCATTCATTTTATTATTTTAATATTCTGATATTATTATTGGAGGGGATTTCAACACAGAGCCCGATTGTAGATAGATTAGTACCGACCCGACCAACAGCAACTGACACACAAGACAGTGTAAGCCATCTACTTTATAATTACGGTTAATAGACCCATGGCGAATAGTACTAAAATTATTATTAAAATATGTGTTTTGTTTATTTTTAATCACTGTATTTTTTAACTCGACATTCACGAGGTTCCACTCAATACGGCCCCATAATCGGCCCTAAATTGGTGCCTCTTCATTTTTGGACTGATTTGGTTCACATCGGTACTCAATTTTCAAGTCCTGATGTTCCTTCAGATATGTCTGCAATTGCCGATTCCATTGCCGATCTCTACCGACACTGAACGCAGCCAAAAGGCACCAAAACCAAGTTGTAATTTGTATCCTCCCCGTAGAAGTTAATGAGAGGACGTCAGCTATAGCCGAAATAGTCATGGCAGTCATGAAAGGGGCCAAAGTAAAAGAAAAGTAAACATATATTAAACACTAAAATATTTATGTACAATTTTAATTTTTTTTAATGTTATATTGTATAAAAGTATATTTACATTAATATAATATTTTCTAAATTTTAATAAAACATATTTAATATTATTTTATGTTCATTTAGTTTATTTTCCAACACGCAGAAATACATGAGTTACATCCGATGAAAATTTGTATATTTCAAGTGCTTGCCAAATTGGCAACGGAGTGAGTGACAGCTGGCGTCTGTCTCCTGGATGTATTTACGGGGTTTATGTGCTCTCTCTGTTCGGAGAACACAAACCCCAGAAATACACAACGTGGGTGCTCGGTGCTAGGTGTGTTGGGCACACCTGGCACATATGGAGCATCCGCCACTGGACTCAACCTTCTCTGCCTGTTATCAGGAAAGTTGGGCAAACTAAGGGGAAAACGGAGGCCAGGGATATGACAGCACAGCAATTAAACAGCATAACATTAATAAAAACTGCTAGAAACTATAACTTCTAAATATAAAAGTGTAACAAAGTGGCTTCAGTCTGGCACAAAAAAAAAGATGGTAATTCTCTGGTGTGATGTAAGGTGTGAATTCTGTCCTTCTTCTTGACATGTCGTGCAAATGGAGACCCCTAGGAGTAGGTGATATCTGCCTCCCTTCGGGCCAGGGTGGTGAATGCCTGCAGAATCGTCCAGGAACAATAATATTAAGTTTAATAGGGGTACTGCTGGAGCATAGCATATATTGGGTCTGAGAGTTCATTGACCCCATAACATGTCACTCTTGGTGAATCCTATCAATTGCCATCAAATACCACCTCTTGGTCCAAAGTCTTCATATTTCCACTATATCTGTGCATAGTGGTTGTATTGGATTCTCACTGATGACCACCATATCTTTTTTTGGAGGCTAGGAGGTGGAAAGCTTCCTTCCAATCCTAAGTGTGGGGTCAGTAGGCTGCGGGATCCGGTGTTCCAGGGGGCTAAGTGGCCATCTTGGACAGGCCTATTACTCTGCTGGGACTTGGAGGTGGATGTTTCAAGGTTTGTTTCTCCTTTTCAGTTTTTGGGATGTGTGTGGATTTGATCTGTTTATCTATGTCAGCAATCTTGTGGTTATTGACTATATATTGTTATATATAGTTAATGCTGAGGAGCTTCGGTATGACATGTTTTCCATCATGGCAAACAAAAAAAGCTTATTTATACTTTTAAACAAGTTCTAGTTCTTCTGTAGTGTTACATCAAAATTAATTCCACGGGGCTTCTAAATTCAGTGACATCCAATAAGGAGGAGCTTGGAGAGAGGGGCAGGACTGTTACTATGGCCACATCATTGACTCTGTTATTCTTTATGTTCTGTTTTTACAGACAGGATGAGTTGAGGAAAAGGTGCTGCTTTTTTTTCCTTTACTTTAAATAATTCAGTAAATGCTTAAATAAAAATATTTCTTTTCAGATAGTTCAAATCAAGTAGCCAAGTTAAGTGCATTTGGTGCAGTCAATGGACCTAGACGATACAAAAATTATTAAACAATTGTTCTGATTAATGTTTGTTTTTACTGAATCTTTGACCATAAAAAAGTAAATTTATATAATAGAAATATAATTGGCTGTGGAATATTAATGGGCATAACAGTGGCATAATAATGGGCGGACTAACAGTGGCATATTAATGGGCAGACTAACAGTGGCATATTAATAGGCAAATTGGCTGTAGTATATATATATATTGGCAAATTTGCTGTGGTATATTAATGGGCATATTGGCTGTGGCATAATAATGGACAAATTGGCTGTGGAATAATAATGGGCAAATAGTGGCATATTAATGGGCATCTTGGCTGTGGGCAAATATTGGCATATTAATGGGCAAACTGGCTGTGGGACTACATTGGCAAGACTGGTTGTAAAATGTCAAGTCTGGTCTTGTATTAACAAGTCTGAGGTGCAGATTGACAGGTCGGAGGGTCAGACTGGCAAGTTTGGGGATGTATTTTCAAGTCTATGGGGAAGATTGGCAAATATGGGGGCAGAATGGCAAGTCTGAGGGGCAGATTGACAAATAAAAGGACATCAAAACAATAAATGCATTTTCTCAGTCATAGGTTTTATTAAATACGGAAAACAATTGTTTACATGTGAATTATGAATTACTAGTAAACTTGTTTTGTTATGTAAGGTCATCTTATATTTACTGGGGGCATCACAAAACATGTAGGGGCCTATAATGTCTTAATCCAGCCCTGAGTAAACAGGATACATAACTGACATATGTTAAATCCATTTTTGCTGCAGCTCTGTAACACAATGTATAGATCCTGTTTGATTCTCTACATTCACATTACAAGCAATGTTCAGCTGATAGACTCCTTCTAATGTATGACGGTCTTTGCAATTCTACACTTGATGCCATTTTTCATTTTTTTGCCAACAGTTGTCTAATTTAGGGTTGGCGTCTCTCATATAATGGAACAGATAAAGAACGTGAAAAAAGAGGAAATCCTCATCTTCTTAAAGGAGAATTGTTTAATGAGCTGAAGGCTTTACCTGTTTAAGTAAAAGAAGTGCACTCGTTACAAATAGAAATACTTTAATGAAAGAATGTACGTAAAGCACTTTAGTAAACTCTTTGTGTGTAGATGACAGGAACAATAGAAGGACGACCATACAGGGGGATTGAGGAGAAGACATATGGTGTAAACAGCCACTGGTTTGTGAAGTTAGGTTCCAAATGTGGCGCTCCGCTCCGCTCCCACGCAATCCGTGACTGAACAAAATGTTCATGATAAATGGGTTGGCAGAAGAAATATTTTATGAAAAAATGAAGAAAGCTCACTGCTCGGGCACAACACCAAAGACGTTTCAATCAGAGTATGAACTTCTAAACAACTTCTAAATATTCTAAACAACATGTCCGCCCCCTGATAGAGCTATACAGAGCAAAGATTCTAAACAACATGTCCGCCCCCTGATAGAACTATACAGAGCAAAGATTCTAAACAACATGTCCGCCCCCTGATAGAACTATACAGAGCAAAGATTCTAAACAACATGTACACCCTTTGATAGAGCTACACAGAGCACAGATTCTAAACAACATGTCTACCCCCTGATAGAGCTATACAGAGCAATGATTCTAAACAACATGTCCACCCCTGATAGAGCTATACAGAGCAAAGATTCTAAACAACATGTCCACCCCTGATAGAGCTATACAGAGCAATGATTCTAAACAACATGTCCGCCCCTGATAGAGCTATACAGAGCAAAGATTCTAAACAACATGTCCACCCCTGATAGAGCTATACAGAGCAAAGATTCTAAACAACATGTCTGGCCCCTGATAGAGCTATACAGGGCAAAGATTCTAAACAACATGTCCACCCACTGATAGAGCTATACAGAGTAAAGATTCTAAGCAACATGTCCGCCGCTGATAGAGCTATACAGAGCGAAGATTCTAAACAACATATCCGCCTCCTTATAGAGCTATACAGAGCAGAGACGGCTCAGTAAGGTTCTTTTTTTTTATATTCTTTCATTAAATAATTTCTATTTTAAATGCCTACACTTGATGCAAGCTTTCAGTTGGACGGAATTTATTTTCGGTGACATTTGCCCTTTAAGGTGTTGTTCTAGTTCCGATAACGATATGGTTAATATCTTGTTCCGGTGAGATGCGCGGTTCTGTCTGAGACATTCAGCCATTTGCCAAAATGAGACTTGGCAAAGCATCGAGTTATTCAATATCCAGCTCGTTATGTAAAAGCTTGGGGAGTTTGCAGGAGTCCTGTGTGTGTGATTTTCCACTGTAGAATATCCTTTTATTATGGCCATCAGCAAATTACATATTATAATTGTCGGTATTTGTTGGCAAAAACTTGCAGCTCATTAGAAGCCACAAGATAACAGTTAAAAATGAGTAGGAACACATTCATATGAGTCCTCAGCAAGGTTTGTCTGGATTTACCTCCGTATTTCCACTGTTCAGACAGGCAGTGTGTAAAATAGCAGGAAAAACAAACAAATAGTATAATGTCATAAAACACTTTATTACAAGAACATACACCAAAGTGCTTACTTGAAATATATGTGGAACAAACGTTTCTGATAACATACATAGTGCTGGAATCTGCTACACAATGATATATCCAACACCACATACAAAGGCCCAGCGTGAATGTACCCTAAAGTATATGTATGTACACCTCCTAAGAGAGGTCAAGGAATTGAAAGGCCCCAATAAAATTATATTCATTGGAAATGTACAGGAGAACAGTAAGGTGCAAATATGTTCATTTAAAACACACCAGAATCATGTAAAAACTTACAACGGTAACAAAAAAATTGTGTATGAATTTAATGAAGAATTGTATCAAATCTTTCCATCCAACAAATATCACTGAAACTTAAGAACTACAATATACCCCTTTGTACTATGGTTTTTCTTCCAGTGGACCTTTAATGGATAATAATTAGTCAATGGAAGCAAAGTTCAGTAAACAGAACATGATATAAAAGTGCAGTAATAAAAATCAGCTGGATATAATATTATAATATTAGCATTTGGTGTGCTTTTTATACAGTCTCCTATAAACCCTGTGTCGTACGCTGATCTCTGGTGGAACTCTTGAAGAAGCTTGGTCACCTTCCAAAACTTGTAGGGCCGGTGATGATTATACCTTGTGGTTAGGACTTTCCCAAGTGTAAGGACCCTGATGAAGGGGGGGGGGGGGAGAGAAATATTGTAGTATTTGACAACATATTTTTTCAGCAGCCTTATTAGTTCGATAACGAATGTAAATTATGACAGGAAGAGACAAACAACCACCCCACCACTCGCAAAAGTAGGTCCTTGATGAGAATTATAAAATCTATAGCTTTAGGTTGGACTAAGGGACATTAGAGATCCCAGGTGTCCAACTATGGTCCCCCAGCTGCTGCCGAACTATGAGTTCCTTAATTCTTCACTATCTTTCTAGAATAGCAGAGGATTATGGGAAATATAGTCCAGAACCCGTGGACCCCTAGGTCATTGACTGTGAGCAGTTCAAATGCCCCACACCACTGCAGTAACAACATCATTTAGTTTCATACATCCATTGAGATGTTACCTCCAAGGTCACACCCCTCTCCAGGCCAAGCTACTTCCGTGATTGGCGTAGCACCTTCCAAATTTAGCAAGGACTGTGCACATGTGGACTTGTGATCATCCTAGCGACAAATTACCAGGCGGAATGTAGCTATTCGGACCTCTCCTTATAAGATCCTTAACGTTTTAAGATCTAAGACAGGTTTGTTGATGTTTCTATTTTATTAGAAAGTGTTACTTATCCATCTCCTCCGTTGGTCTTCCCGCATTGTGGAACATTGTATCCTGGTTCTTGTTACTTGACCTGACCCCCTGGGGGGCTCCAAGCGCCATATCTACTGAGCAGTATATCTCCTCAAATAAAAGTAAGTTGCTTTAATTAGGGGACCATTCGGGATTCTCATTCCCATTACAGAGTTACTCTATGTCTGCTTTTCTTTGTTTTCTTTTTTGAACCATCTGACGATCAGTGGCCACAAAAATAGGAGAAAAATCAAAATGTAAGTGTGGCTCATGAGAGATACACGTTTGTTTCTTAAAGAGACATATACAGCACCTTGTTTCTTTAAAAAAGGATGAACTCCTTTAATCCATCCCAGTTACTCTGATTTATGGGGCATGATGAGGGAGCCAAAAATCTTTTGATTTTGGACAGGACTTGGCAGGTGCCTTGACATCTTGAATATCCTATAGCTGAATTCGAATTTAGTGGTGGGTTTCACATAGAAGAACGTGGCCCCCTGAAAATATCTCATGCAAGTGCACCATAATGGGCATCCTAAACACAGGCCAGTAGTAAAAAAATCAAATTGATTAGGGTTCGGCGGTGGCTGATATTCAATGCCGCTAAGATGCCATCTGCGTCCATAAGAAACAACCCTACCAATTGCAGGAATGGTTCTGATCAAAACAGAAATGCTGTAGAAAAAGTTTATCCCAGTGTGGATATGAGGAGATAGAAAGCACACTACAAAAGCTTTATTATCCTGTCTATGGCCATAAGGGTCGATTGCGCTCCACTCCTACTGTGGCTTGAGACCACATAAGTTGACTATTACTTCCAGGGGTGGGCGCCAACATTGCTCCTGAGTGGGGTCTGTGGTGGCCAAAGTTATGATGCTCTATAGACCTTTACAGACTACGCCGTGCCCATCCATGATTACTACTAGTAGCCAAGACTGGGAAACCAAGGATGGATTGTTATTTGGTACCTTGGCCAACTGAGAAGAACATGTTCATAGCCAACAGGGAGGTCTCTTATTTTTGTACAAATGTATACACTTTAATAGTAAAAATATGGCTTTAATCATTTATCATAAGCTAATAATAAGGATAAGAAGTTACAGAAATATTAGTCACAAATATAAACAAAATAATTCTCTCTACCAAGTATGAAGTCATGGTGGCTGTATGACCAATGAAACAATGAAAAACCAGCTCCAGTCCCAATGCCAAGTCAGTCTACTGGACATGTATGTTGTGTGTATTTTAACCTGTGAGCTAGATCGTGCCTTCTAATTTCCAGTGTTGTATTAGTGTTGTTTGTTCTATGTCTGTGGATGTGATCTGCACACATTTCTAACCTGGACTCTTTTCCGTTAAAATGGTGGCTTTTGGGACCAATGCCTCACCATTACTTCGAAAGCCTCCTTTTTTGTTTTCTAGAGAATTAATTACACTCTTGGAGAACATACCCGATGTTATATGTGTGCTCTTTATTATTATTATACAAGATATTAGAGGAACTTATCCTCATGTCTTGAATTAGTCAGTTTTATCCATTTTCTCTTTTTTTTGGAATACTTGGTGAAGGGATTTGTCTTTCGCCTGGTATGGTTTTTTTTTTTTCTTTCTTTTCTTTTCTTTTTTTGGGTAAAGAATATACATTTTGTTCATTTAGAGAGAGAGAAAAAAAGAGAGATAGATGACAAAAAAAAAACATCTAAAGATGTCAAGTTCCATTGTGAAGCAGTTGTTTAATAAATGATGCATTCCTCCATTCTCTGTACCTCTACATTATCATCTATTGTATCCCTTATTCATTGGAAATAAAAGTGTTATCACAGGAACTCATGATGAGATATCTGCATTGTAGAACGGCAGCCGGCTGCCAAATTGGGTCTTCTATCCTGAGGGTAAGACATTTCATCTTTAGCAAGTGGTTCTCAAACCAATGATAGGACTAAATCACACATGGCATGTTTGAAGATTCTTCTCAGCATCTTCTTGGATCGAGGATGCGACGATGGAATCCCATGGGGAAAAATATTGAAATTAACAAGGAATAAGATGATCGCTGGCCCTTGATTTCAAGAGTCCTACTATTAGGGGGACCGTTTGATATTTCGATATCACTTGCATTTATTTCCATTTCATGAAAGCTTTCGTTAGTCAGAGGAATTCATCATCTACTAACCTGTAGACCCAAAGACGAACCTTTCATTCTCACATCAACAGTACAGAGACAAACTTTCATCCGACTTACATTAGATACGTTCGTGTTTCATGGCTGTGAACAATTTATGTGTCTATGTATGGCGAAGGGTTTTACAGACGTGTTTAACTTTTCTTTGGTTGAAAATTGGATGGAAGGAAAATTATATATATATATATATTTTCTTTTTCTTATCTACTGTCCTTAAGGCAGACGAGGCTCTTCCGTGATTTGCCTAATGCTGACATCTCTTTCTTCTGCTTGGGGGGAAAAAAAAAAAAAAAAAAATCACAGCAGGGGATCCTAAAAATATGCCAAACGAAAAGGTCCCTGGCAGGTGCTTTTCCGATCTATTATGGTTTAACTTCAAGTCCACTTGTTAAGAAACTGGGTTTGTAATGTAAAGAGAACAAGAAAGTTAACTTTGTTGGCTGTTCGCATTAAGGAGATAGATAATGATTGCTCTCAGCCGGAATAAGAAGATGCTCCCCGATCTTGACATGCACGAGTCTGTCTGTATTTCATTCAAAGGTTATTTTTTCTATTTTACTGATATTTTTGCAAAGGTTTCTGGTCCTTTAATAATTTTTAATTACATTTCTGTGTTACTCCAGCTCAGTAATAAAAACTTCATATTGTGTTACAGGTGTATTATATCAAAATATTCTTTCTCTGCAGGTGGTGGAGACTTTGCCCTTCATTAACTCCTATTGTTTGTTCTTTTTTTGTTTGTTTTTGGTGTCTCCAGAAGTGGTACATTTATCCATTATTGTTGGTTGTCAGGGGCATTGCTAGATCAACAAATGATCGGGGGCTAGAGCCCAGATGAGCTCAGTCGTACACAGTCTCAAGCCGTCTCTCTCCCTCTCTTTCTCACGCACCCTGTCTCTCTCACACACACACCATCTCTCTCTCACACACACTCCATCTCTCTCTCTCTCTCTCTCTCTCTCACACACTCCGTCACTCTCTCACACACACCGTCTCTCTCTCACACACACTCCATCTCTCTCTCTCACACACCGTCTCTCTCTCTCTCTCTCTCTCACACACTCCATCACTCTCTCTCACACACCGTCTCTCTCTCTCTCTCTCACACACACCGTCTCTCTCTCACATACACCGTCTCTCTCTCACACACACTCCATCTCTCTCTCTCACACACCGTCTCTATCTCTCCCTCTCACACACACCGTCTCTCTCTCACACACACCGTCTCTCTCTCTCACACACACTCCATCTCTCTCTCTCTTTCTCTCTCTCTCTATCTCTCTCTCTCACACACTCCGTCTTTCTCTCACACTCTCCGTCTCTCTCTCTCACACAGCGTCTCTCTCTCTCTCTCTCTCTCTCTCTCTCACACACAGCGTCTCTCTCTCTCTCTCACACAGCGTCTCTCTCTCTCTATCTCACACAGCGTCTCTCTCTCACACACACTCCATCTCTCTCTCTCTCTCTCTCTCTCCCTCTCTCTGACACACTCCGTCTCTCTCTCTCTCTCACACACTCCATCTCTCTCTCTCACACACTCTGTCTCTCTCTCACACACTCCGTCTCTCTCTCTCTCTCTCTCTCTCTCTCACACACTCCATCTCTCTCTCACACTCTCCGTTTCTCTCTCTCACACAGCGTCTCTCTCTGTCACACACAGCCTCTCTCTCTCTCACACACACCGTCTCTCTCTCACACACACTCCATCTCTCTCTCTCACACACCGTCTCTCTCTCTCCCTCTCACACACACCGTCTCTCTCTCACACACACCGTCTCTCTCTCTCACACACACTCCATCTCTCTCTCTCTTTCTCTCTCTCTCTATCTCTCTCTCACACACTCCGTCTCTCTCTCACACTCTCCGTCTCTCTCTCTCTCACACAGCGTCTCTCTCTCTCTCTCTCTCTCACACACAGCGTCTCTCTCTCTCTCTCACACAGCGTCTCTCTCTCTCTATCTCACACAGCGTCTCTCTCTCACACACACTCCATCTCTCTCTCTCTCTCCCTCTCTCTGACACACTCCGTCTCTCTCTCTCACACACTCCATCTCTCTCTCTCACACACTCTGTCTCTCTCTCACACACTCCGTCTCTCTCTCTCTCTCTCTCTCTCACACACTCCATCTCTCTCTCACACTCTCCGTTTCTCTCTCTCACACAGCGTCTCTCTCTGTCACACACAGCCTCTCTCTCTCTCTCACACAGCGTCTCTCTCTCTCTATCTCACACAGCGTCTATATCTCTTTCTCACACACACATCCAGACACACACCATCATACACTTATGCAAAAACCCCGACACACACACATCCTGACACACACACCATCATACACTTATGCAAACACCCTGACACACACATCCTGACACACACACCCTCATACACTAATGCAAACACCCCGACACACACACTTACACACATTGAGTCACCCACACACGCAGACAATAACACACGTTAAATCCTTATAGCGTTGGTCCCCCTCCCTGCTAAATTACCTTTGTTTGCAGGGAGGAGGACTTTTCCGATGGGACACTTTCTTCTGCCGTATGTCACATCCGTATGTCACATCCGGCGCGCAGCCAGACTCACAGAGCGACGGGGCGGAGCTTGCACCTGTCGCGCTGTCAGTATGGCCAGGAGGTGCGGTCACCGCAGGCACTTGCCTGTGGGCCGCACCTCCAGGAGGAGGGGCTTACAGCAGCACGTCTCCTCCTCACCCCCGCACGAGCATAAACCTCCGATTCTGGGACTATGTCCCAGACGGGGGAAAGCTCAGCGGGGGAGATTTTTTATTTTTAACAGTGATAGCCCTGGAGTCTCGGGGCTAAAGTATACTTTGGCCCCAGGGTCTCCATTCGGGGCTATGCACTAGGGATTCGGGGTTTTTAGCCCCAGTAGTCCCCCCCTAGCGACGCTTCTGATGGGTGTTTTACATCACCTTCTCATCTGTAGGTTCAGAATTAGGTGTTTCCACCATTGGGCTTTATTTGTGAAATAGAGAATTGCAGGCAATTGACAAGGTGATGGTAAAACTAAGACCAATATAGCCGAATTTAGCTGGATGGGAAAATGTTCACATGTCGCCTACTTTGGACTTACGTTTGCAGTTCCATTCTCAATTCTTTGCATGCTTATTAGATGTGCCCAGTGGAAAATACATCATTTTCAAATATTTTGAAAGGTAGATTTGAGAATCTGGGATGATGAGTGTCTGTTGCATTTTCTTCTTTTGGTAGCAGTGTAGAGACAGGATGTCATGTCTAATTCAGATAGTGTGGCCCCCTGGGTGCTGTGCATGGAGGTCTGGCTAGACAGAGCACTGTATGTACTTACAGGAGATGCTGGCAGAGTGTTGGGACAAGGACAATGATCTCACAGTTTTGCTGATCTGATCACTGTAAATAATTCACTGGGGTAAACATGCACATTCATCTGTCCGTCACATCCGTCTGTCCGTCACATTCATCTGTCCGTCACATTCATCTGTCCGTCACTTCCATCTGTCCGACACATCCGTCTGTCCGTGACATCCATCTCTCCGTCACATCCATATGTCCATCACATTCATCCGTCCGTCACATTCATCTGTCCGTCACATTTATCTGTCCGTCACATCCATCTGTCCGTCACATTCATCTGTCCTTCACATTCATCTGTCCGTCACTTCCATCTGTCCGTCACATCCGTCTGTCCGTGACATCTGTCTGTCCGTCACATTCATCTGTCCTTCACATTTATCTGTCCGTCACATCCATCTGTCCGTCACATTCATCTGTCCTTCACATTCATCTGTCCGTCACTTCTATCTGTCCGTCACATCCGTCTGTCCGTGACATCTGTCTGTCCGTCACATTCATCTGTCCTTCACATTCACCTGTCTGTCACATTCATCGGTCCGTCACATCCATCTGTCCGTCACTTCCATCTGTCCGTGACATCTGTCTGTCCGTCACATCAATTTCTCCGTCCCATCCATCTGTCCATCACATTCGTCTGTCCGTCACATCAGTCTGTCCGTCACATCAGTCTGTCCGTCACATCAGTCTGTCCGTCACCTCAGTCTGTCCGTGCCATCTGTCTGTCCGTCACATCCGTCTGTCCATCACATTCGTCTGTCCATCACATTCGTCTGTCCATCACATCAGTCTGTCCGTCACATCAGTCTGTACATCACATCAGTTTGTCCGTCACCTCAGTCTGTCCGTGGCACCTGTCTGTCCGTCACATCTGTCTGTCCGTCACATCCATCTCCCCGTCACATCCGTCTGTCCGTCACATCCGTCTGTCCATCACATTCGTCTGTCCGTCACATCCGTCTGTCCGTCACATCCGTCTGTCCGTCACATCAGTCTGTCCGTCACATCCATCTGTCCATCACATCCGTCTGTCCATCACATCCGTCAGTCCATCACATTCATTTGCCCGTCACATCCGTCTGTCCGCCACATTAGTCTATCCATCACATCCCTCTGTCCGTCACATCCATCTGTCCATCACATCCGTCTGTCCATCTCAAACTCCGAAGAGGAATTTGGGTTGATCTGCTGTGACATTAGGCATTGCTGGGCGCATGGGTCACTGGGAAATTGGTATAATCAGTCCAACTCATTCCAACCAACTTAATCAGCATTTATAAGAATCGTCTTCAATTTCCTGCAGATTGTAAGCTCTCTGCTTATCTTAAATGACAACTGTCAGCAAAACATGAAGTTCTGTGTAATTGAAAGGCGGAGTGTAGGTAATTTAAATAGAAATGATTTAATGAAAGTATACAGATAAAGTATATTAGTCACCTAGTATAAATAAAAATAAAAATAAAAAACGCGGCCCTTTAAAAAAAAAAAGGCCGCGCTGGCAGGCAGAGACAGAGGTGAGAGGGGATCGGAAGATCCCCCCTCACCATCGCTCTGCCTGCCAGGCTCCCCGTGCAGTGTGCCGACACAGAAGTGTCGACAGTCACGTGACGGGCGCGCTGACGTCATACGCGCGCCCGGTCACGTGACCTGTCGGCACAATCGCTGACACTTGAAAAAGCCCTACTTTGGGGGTGAAACGCGTTGTGGACAAGAGGAGACTGCTACTGGGACTCTATATATGTACTGTTCAAGTGGATCTTTGAATGTAAGATTCTTTATATGTTTTTATTGGTATTAAAATCGTTGAAGCTAAATAGTCTCCTCCTTACCCTCTCTTATACTACTGCTGGGAGTACCTTCTGGGTCTGCTACCCTGAATAAGCTGCCTAGGATTCCTCTGTGAACCAGTTGGATCATTAATCCCTTGGTGGGCTCCCTGGATGCTGTATAGACTGAGCAGATCTCTGCTCAGGAAGATGTGAGTGTGTTCTCACTTATTATTTGTTATCAGCACTTTTATGTGATATACTACACTATATTATTTCTGTTCTGTTTTGTTTTATTTTTTTCACTTCGGATTGAATAGTGAGCTGATTTACTTTAAGGCTGATTTACTTTAAGGGTAACAATTTATTATTTATTTTTCCTGAGTTGTGTGTTTTGAAGTGTTGGGTCACAGCGCACGTTTTCACTTGTGTGTTGTTTTGATTTGTTTATTGCCAGGAGTGAGACACTGGTAGAATTTGCTGCAGCTGTTTCCACCACAATTGGGCGCAGTGTGTTTCTCTCTTGTTTCTAGTATAGGAGAGTACCAGAACATTTTATTCTCTAGTATGGGAGAGTACACGAACCTTTTATTCCCTAGTATAGGAGAGTACTGGAACCTTTCATTCTCTAGCATAAGAGAGTACCAGAACCTTTTATTCCCTAGTATAGGAGAATATTGAAACCTTTCATCACCTAGTATAGGAGAGTACCGGAACCTTTTATTCCCTAGTATAAGAGTGTACAGAACCTTTTATTCTCTAGTATAGGAGAGTGCCATAACCTTTTATTCCCTAGTATAAGAGTGTACAGAACCTTTTATTCTCTACTATAGGAGAGTGCCATAACCTTTTATTCCCTAGTATAGGAGAGTACTGGAACCTTTTATTCACTAGTATAAGAGTGTACAGAACCTTTTATTCTCTAGTATAGGAGAGTGCCAGAACCTTTTATTTCCTAGCATAGAAGAGTACTGCAAGCTTTTATTCCCTAGATTAAGAGAGTACCAGAACCTTTTATTCTCTAATATAGGAGAGTACCAGAACCTTTTATTCTCTAGTATAGGAGAGTGCCATAACCTTTTATTCCCTAGTATAAGAGTGTACAGAACCTTTTATTCTCTAGTATAGGAGAGTACCAGAATCTTTTATTCTCTAGTATAAGAGTGTACAGAACCTTTTATTCTCTAGTATAGGAGAGTACTGGAACCTTTTATTCCCTAGTATAGGAGAGTACTGGAAACTTTTATTCACTAGTATGGTAGAGTGCCAGAACCTTTTATTCCCTAGTGTAGGAGAGTACTGGAACCTTTTATTCCCCAGTATAGGAGAGTACCAGAACCTTTTATTCTCTAGTATAGGAGAGTACCAGAACCTTTTATTCTCTAGTATAGGAGAGTACCAGAATATTTTATTCTCTAGTTTAGGAGAGTACCAGGACCTTGTATTCCCCAATATAGGAGAATCCCGGAACCTGTTATTCCCAAGTATAGGAGAGTACCAGATCCTTTTATTCCATAGTAAAGGAGAGTACCAGAACCTTTTATTCTCTAGTATAGGAGAGTACTGGAACCTTTTATTCCCCTAGTATAGGTGAGTAACAGAACCTTTTATTCTCTAGTATAGGTGAATGCCAGAACCTTTTATTCACTAGTATAGGAGAGTACCGGAACCTTTTATTCTCTAGTATAGGAAAGTACCAGAACCTTTTATTCCCCTAGTATAGGAGAGTGCCAGAACCTTTTATTCTCTAGTATAGGTGAATGCCAGAACCTTTTATTCTCTAGTATAAGAGAGTAACAGAACTTTTTATACCCCAGTATAGGAGAGTACCAGAACCTTTTATTCCCTAGTATAGGAGAGTACAAGAACCTTTTATTCCCTAGTATAGGAGAGTACTGGAACCTTTTATTCCCTAGTATAAGAGTGTACAGAACCTTTTATTCTCTAGTATAGGAGAGTGCCAGAACCTTTTATTCCCTAGTATAAGAGTGTACAGAACCTTTTATTCTCTAGTATAGGAGAGTACCGGAACCTTTTATTCCCTAGTATAGGAGAGTACTGGAACCTTTTATTCTCTAGTATAAGAGTGTACAGAACCTTTTATTCCCTAGTATAGGAGAGTACCGGAACCTTTTATTCCCTAGTATAGGAGTGTACCGGATCCTTTTATTCTCTAGTATAGGAGAGTACCAGAACCTTTTATTCCCTAGTATAGGAGAGTACCAGAACCTTTTATACTCTAGCATAGGAGAGTACCGCAAGCTTTTATTCCCTAGTATAAGAGAGTGCCAGAACCTTTTATTCCCTAGTATAGGAGAGTACCAGAACCTTTTATACTCTAGCTTAGGAGAGTACCGCAAGCTTTTATTCCCTAGTATAAGAGAGTGCCAGAACCTTTTGTTCCCTAGTATAGGAGAGTACCGGAACCTTTTATTCCCTAGTATAGGAGAGTACCTGAACCTTTTATTCTCTAGTATAGGAGAGTACCAGAACCTATTATTCTCTAGTATAGAGAGTACCGGATCCTTTTATTCCATAGTATAGGAGAGTGCCAGAACCTTTTATTCTCTAGTATAGGAGTGTACCGGAACATTTTATTCTCTAGTATAGGAGAGTACCCGAACCTTTTATTCCCTAGTATAGGAGAGTACTGGAACCTTTTATTCTCTAGTATAAGAGTGTACAGAACCTTTTATTCTCTAGTATAGGAGAGTGCCAGAACCTTTTATTTCCTAGCATAGAAGAGTACCGCAAGCTTTTATTCTCTAGTATAGGAGAGTACCAGAACCTTTTATTCCCTGGTATAGGAGAGTGCCAGAACCTTTTATTCCCTAGTATAGGAGAGTACCGGAACCTTTTATTCCCTAGTATAGGAGAGTACCAGAACCTTTTATTCTCTAGTATAGGAGAGTACCAGAATCTTTTATTCTCTAGTTTAGGAGAGTACCAGGACCTTGTATTCCCCAATATAGGAGAGTCCCGGAACCTTTTATTCCCAAGTATAGGAGAGTACCAGATCCTTTTATTCCATAGTAAAGGAGATCACCAGAACCTTTTATTCTCTAGTATAGGAAAGTACCAGAACCTTTTATTCCCCTAGTATAGGTGGGTAACAGAACCTTTTATTCTCTAGTATAGGTGAATGCCAGAACCTTTTATTCCCTAGTATAAGAGTGTACAGAACCTTTTATTCTCTAGTATAGGTGAATGCCAGAACCTTTTATTCCCTAGTATAAGAGTGTACAGAACCTTTTATTCCCTAGTATAGGAGAGTACCGGAACCTTTTATTCCCTAGTATAGGAGAGTACCGGAACCTTTTATTCTCTAGTATAGGAGAGTACCTGAACCTTTTATACTCTAGCATAGGAGAGTACCGGATCCTTTTATTCCCTAGTATAGGAGAGTACCGGAACCTTTTATTCTCTAGTATAGGAGAGTACCCGAACCTTTTATTCCCTAGTATAGGAGAGTACCGGAACATTTTATTCTCTAGTATAGGAGAGTACCCGAACCTTTTATTCCCTAGTATAGGAGAGTACTGGAACCTTTTATTCTCTAGTATAAGAGTGTACAGAACCTTTTATTCTCTAGTATAGGAGAGTGCCAGAACCTTTTATTTCCTAGCATAGAAGAGTACCGCAAGCTTTTATTCTCTAGTATAGGAGAATATTGAAACCTTTCATCACCTAGTATAGGAGAGTACAGGAACCTTTTATTCCCTAGTATAAGAGTGTACAGAAACTTTTATTCTCTAGTATAGGAGAGTGCCAGAACCTTTTATTCCCTAGTATAAGAGTGTACAGAACCTTTTATTCTCTAGTATAGGAGAGTACCGGAACCTTTTATTCCCTAGTATAGGAGAGTACCAGAACCTTTTATTCCCTAGTATAGGAGAGTACCAGAACCTTTTATACTCTAGCATAGGAGAGTACCGCAAGCTTTTATTCCCTAGTATAAGAGAGTACCAGAACCTTTTATTCCCTAGTATAGGAGAGTACCAGAACCTTTTATTCTCTAGTATAGGAGAGTACCAGAACCTTTTGTTCCCTAGTATAGGAGAGTACCGGAACCTTTTATTCCCTAGTATAGGAGAGTACCTGAACCTTTTATTCTCTAGTATAGGAGAGTACCAGAACCTATTATTCTCTAGTATAGAAGAGTACCGGATCCTTTTATTCCCTAGTATAGGAGAGTGTCAGAACCTTTTATTCCCCTAGTATAGGTGTGTAACAGAACCTTTTATTCTCTAGTAAAGGGGAGAGTATCAGAACTTTTTACTCCCCAGTATAGGAGAGTACCAGAACATTTTATTCCCTAGTATAGAAGTGTAGTAGAACTTTTTACTCTCTAGTATAGGAGAGTACCGGAACCTTTTATTCCCTAGTATAGGAGAGTACCGGAACCTTTTATTCCCTAGTATAGGAGAGTACCGGAACATTTTTTTCGCTAGGATAGGAGAGTACTGGAACCTTTTATTCTCTAGTATAGGAGATTGCAAGAACCTTTTATTCACTAGTATAGGAGAGTACCAGAACCTTTTATCCCCTAGAATAGGAGAGTACCAGAACCTTTTATTCTCTATTATAGGAGAGTACCAGAACCTTTTATTCCCCAGTATAGGAGAGTACCATAACCTTTTATTCCCTAGTATAGAAGTGTAGTAGAACCTTTTATTCTCTAGTATAGGAGAGTACTGGAACCTTTTATTCTCTAGCATTGGAAAGTAAAGAACCTTTTCTTCTCTAGTATAGGAGAATATTGGAACCTTTAATTGCCCAGTATAGGAGAGTACCAAAACCTTTCATCACCTAGTATAGGAGAGGACCAGAACCTTTTATTCCCTAGTATAGGAGAGTACCAGAACCTTTTATTCACTAGTATAGGAGAGTACCAGAACCTTTTATTCCCCAGTATAGGAGAGTACCGGAACCTTTTATTCTCTAGTATAGGAGAGTGCCAAAACCTTTCATCACCTAGTATAGGAGAGTACCGGAACCTTTTATTCCCTAGTATAGGAGAGTACCAGAACCTTTTATTCACTAGTATAGGAGAGTACCAGAACCTTTTATTCCCCAGTATAGGAGAGTACCGGAACCTTTTATTCTCTAGTATAGGAGATTACCAGTACCTTTTATTCACTAGTATAGAAGAATACCTGAACCTTTATTCCCTAGTATAGGAGAGTACCGGAATCGTTTTTTCCCCTAATATAGGAGAGTACTGGAACATTTTATTCCATAGTATAGGAGAGTACCGGAACCTTTTATCCCCTAGAATAGGAGAGTACCATAATCTTTTATCCCCTAGTGTAGGAGACTACCGGAACCTTATATCCCCTAGTATAGGAGAGTACCGGAACCTTTTATTCCCTAGTATAGGAGAGTACCGGAACCTTTTATTCCCTAGTATAGGAGAGTACCGGAACCTTGTATTCCCCCATATATTAGAGTCCCGGAACCTTTTATTCCCTAGTATTGGAGAGTACCAGAACCTTTAATTCTCTAGTATAGGAGAGTACCTAATCCTTTTATTCCCTAGTATAGGAGAGTACCAGAACCTTTTTTTTCGCCAGGATAGGAGAGTGCCAGAACGTTTTATTCACTACTATAGGAGAGTACCGGAACCTTTTATTCTCTAGTATAGGAGAGTACCGGAACCTTTTATTCACTAGTATAAGAGAGTACCAGAAACTTTTTCCCCAGTATAGGAGAGTACCAGAACCTTTTATTCTCTAGTATAGGAGAGTACCAGAATCTTTTATTCTCTAGTATAGGAGAGTACTGGGACCTTGTATTCCCCAATATAGGAGAGTCCCAGAACCTTTTATTCCCAAGTATAGGAGAGTACCGGAACCTTTTATTCCCTAGAATAGGAGAGTACAGGAACCTCTTATTATCTAATATAGGAGAGTACCAGAACCTTGTATTCCCCCATATATTAGAGTCCCGGAACCTTTTATTCCCTAGTATAGGAGAGTACAGGAACCTTTAAATCTCTAGTATAGGAGAGTACCAGATCCTTTTATTCCATAGTATAGGAGAGTACCAAAACCTTTTTTATTCCCAGGATAGGAGAGTGCCAGAACCTTTTATTCACTACTATAGGAGAGTACCAGTACCTTTTATTCCCTAGTATAGGAGAGTACCATAACCTTTTATTCACTAGTATAAGAGAGTACCAGAAACTTTTTTCCCCAGTATAGGAGAGTACCAGAACCTTTTATTCCCCAGTATAGGTGGGTAACAGAACCTTTTATTCTCTAGTATAAGAGAGTACCAGAACCTTTAATTCCCCAGTATAGGAGAGTACCGGAACCTTTTATTCGCTAGGATAGGAGAGTACTGGAACCTTTTATTCCCTAGTATAGGAGAGTACCGGAACCTTTTATTCGCTAGGATAGGAGAGTACTGGAACCTTTTATCCCCTAGTGTAGGAGAGTACTGGAACCTTTTATTCACTAGCATAGGAAAGTACATAACCTTTTCTTCTCTAGTATAGGAGAATATTGGAATCTTTAATTGCCCAGTATAGCAGAGTACCAAAATCTTTCATCACCTAGTATAGGAGAGTCCCGGAACCTTTTATTCCCAAGTATAGGAGAGTACCGGAACCTTGTATTCCCCCATATATTAGAGTCCCGAAAACTTTTATTCACTAGTATAGGAGAGTACCAGAACCTTTAATTCTCTAGTATAGGAGAGTACCTGATCCTTTTATTCCCTAGTACAGGAGAGTACCAGAACCTTTTTTTCCCCCAGGATAGGAGAGTGCCGGAACCTTTTATTCACTACTATAGGAGAGTACCGGAACCTTTTATTCCCTAGAAAAGGAGAGTACCGGAACCTTTTATTCACTAGTATAAGAGAGTACCAGAAACCTTTTTCCCCAGTATAGGAGAGTACCAGAACCTTGTATTCTCTAGTATAGGAGAGTACCAGAATCTTTTATTCTCTAGTTTAGGAGATTACTGGGACCTTGTATTCCCCAATATAGGAGAGTCCCGGAACCTTTTATTCCCAAGTATAGGAGAGTACCAGAACCTTGTATTCCCCCATATATTAGAGTCCAGGAACCTTTTATTCCCTAGTATGGGAGAGTACCAGAACCTTTAAATCTCTAGTATAGTAGAGTACCAGATCCTTTTATTCCATAGTATAGGAGAGTACCAGAATCTTTTTTATTACCAGGATAGGAGAGTGCCAGAACCTTTTATTCACTACTATAGGAGAGTACCGGAACCTTTTATTCCCTAGTATAGGAGAGTACCAGAACCTTTAATTCTCTAGTATAGGAGAGTACCTGAACCTTTAATTCTCTAGTATAGGAGAGTACCAGATCCTTTTATTCCATAGTATAGGAGAGCACCAGAACCTTTTTTTCCCCAAGGATAGGAGAGTGCCAGAACCTTTTATTCAGTACTATAAGAGAGTACCAGAACCTTTTATTCCCTAGTATAGGAGAGTACCATAACCTTTTATTCCCTAGTATACGACAGTCCCGGAACCTTTTATGCCCAAGTATAAGAGAGTACCAGATCCTATTATTCCCTAGTATAGGAGATCACCAGAACCTTTTATTCTCTAGTATAGGAAAGTGCCAGAACCTTTTATTCCCCAGTATAAGTGGGTAACAGAACCTTTTATTCTCGAGTATAGGAGAGTACCAGAACCTTTTATTCCCCAGTATAGGAGAGTGCCAGAACCTTTTATTCCCTAGTATAGGAGAGTACCAGAACCTTTTATTCGCTAGGATAGGAGAGTACTGGAACCTTTTATTCTCTAGTATAGGAGATTACCAGAACCATTTATCCCCTAGAATAGGGCAATAACAGAACCTTTTATTCTCTAGTATAGGAGAGTACCAGAACCTTTTATTCCCTAGTATAGGAGAGTACCGGAACCTTTTATCCCCTAGTATAGGAGAGTACCGGAACCTTTTATTCCCTAGTATAGGAGAGTACCAGAACCTTTTATTCTCTAGTATAGGAGAGTACCAGAACCTTTTATTCCCTAGTATAGGAGAGTACCGGAACCTTTTATTCCCTAGTATAGGAGAGTACCAGAACCTTTTATTCTCTAGTATAGGAGAGTACTGGAACCTTTTATCCCCTAGTATAGGAGAGTACTGGAACCTTTTATCCTCTAGTATAGGAGAGTACTGGAACCTTTTATCCCATAGTATAGGAGAGTACCGGAACCTTTTATTCCCTAGTATAGGAGAGTACCAGAACCTTTTATTCTCTAGTATAGGAGAGTACTGGAACCTTTTATCCCCTAGTATAGGAGAGTACTGGAACCTTTTATCCCCTAGTATAGGAGAGTACTGGAACCTTTTATCCCCTAGTATAGGAGAGTACTGGAACCTTGTATCCCCTAGTATAGGAGAGTACTGGAACCTTTTATCCCATAGTATAGGAGAGTACCGGAACCTTTTATTCCCTAGTATAGGAGAGTACCGGAACCTTTTATTCCCTAGTATAGGAGAGTACCAGAACCGTTTATTCTCTAGTATAGGAGAGTACCGGAACCTTTTATTCCCTAGTATAGGAGAGTACCGGAACCTTTTATTCCCTAGTATAGGAGAGTACCAGAACCTTTTATCCCATAGTATAGGAGAGTACCGGAACCTTTTATTCCCTAGTATAGGAGAGTACCGGAACCTTTTATTCCCTAGTATAGGAGAGTACCAGAACCTTTTATCCCATAGTATAGGAGAGTGCCAGAACCTTTTATTCCCTAGTATAGGAGAGTACTGGAACCTTTTATCCCATAGTATAGGAGAGTACCAGATCCTTTTATCCCATAGTATAGGAGAGTACCAGAAGCATTTTCTCCCCAGTATAAGATATTATCAGAATATGTTATTCCTTTCATTTAGGAAACTAATATAATTTGTCTTCCCCATTACAAAGTTCTGTCATCTTGGATTTTTTTCTACAGTGCCATAGCACATATTTATGTAGCATTATATGTGAGGTAGAACCAAGGACACGCATCCAAAAGACACGTCATATAATTCTTTCCTATGTCTTGGAGTTAACAAGCCGGACACGACAGCTGCCTATGTAGATTTACATCTATGGTGATCCAAATGTATCATAATATAACGGTTCCCGGGATATCCCCTCAGCGTGTTGCATCTCTCATATTAATGGACCAGAGATGGGCTACGCAGGAGGCTACCTCCCATAACAAAGCTGTATCAGCTTTCCATTAATTAGTGTAGCTAGAAGGTGTGGCATGGCCTAATGGCTAAGTCCCAGGCCGGCCCAGTAGACTGCTTATGCGAAGTTCCATGGGAGGTTTGGGGTTTTTCCTATAGTCCCCCCCTCAATATTTATTTCCAGCATGGAACTCTATTCTCACAGTGCATCAGAAGAGAGAAAGGGAATGCTCCTGACAATAAGCCATCTTGACACATCAACAAGCTTTAATGGCCTGTCTTGGAGGGGACTTCCTTCATCAATATGGATATGCAGAGGGAGCCGGCTGGAAGTTAATTTCGAGCTTGCTTTTAAGTGCATTGTCTGTGCCATTTGGTCAGTAGAGTGTGGGGAAAAAAAAGCGTTGAATTGTGGGTGTTTGAGGAAAATGGCTAATGTGTCTAAAACTGGAAGATTTCATGTCACATCGCTGTCAGCAGGAGCGGAGCTAATCTGAAGGCTGCCAGCTCGATGTTAAAAGTCAAACAACAGTACGCCACAAATGTTTCTCCGCGCCCTACTTAAGAGGCTTTTATTTCAAGGCTTGGTGGACTAGCAAACGGACCCGGCGTCATTAAACTGACACTAAAAGTATAAAGAGATTATGTTTTGGATGCTGACTGACCTGTCTCTGTCACAGCAGCGAGTGTCAGACTGCGCCAGGAATAACATAACAACAACAAAGCTCCTCGTTTTCTTGTTCTGTAGGGCGTTGCTCGGAGAGGCCATTTTGCCAACCATGGCTGTCTTTTTATGTTAAGAGGAGGAAGAGGAGGGGTGCGTAGTGAGGAGTGGCAGTCAGAACACGTCCTTAGCAGATACCGGCCACTTTCCTAATTGAACATTTCGACAGTAAAAGATGCAGTTTAATGATGGGAGAAAAGGAAATTTCCCAGAGGAATTACGCCATACCAGATAGAACTCTCTGACCCAAAGAGCTTGCAATCTAACTTCAAACATGTTGACCCCAAAAAAAACACATTCTACCAGGATATTAGTGGCACTTTAGCTATGTTCTGTTGTTATATTTGTATAGGATTTTAGAAAATTGCAGCGGAAAGATTTCTTTTTGTTTTACAGTAATATAAAAATGTGAGGCTTTATTCAACAAAGAGGGAGTTGCAGGGAATTGAAAATGTAATTGCAAACGTAAGGTCACAGTAATCGAGATGGAAACAATCTCCTAATTTGGCTGAATTAAAAAAAAAAAAAAAATCTTGGACTGAGAAACATATTGGGCTTCGTGCTTACTGGACAGCTGTACTTTGTTGTGTTCTGGGATGAAAATGAGGTGGAGCTAAAATGGTGAGGGAGTCACGTGACAAGGCATTCCTGCCGGTTTGATGGGAGAGGACCCCAAAAAGGGACTGTTCTGGTAAATTTGGGACTGTTGGCAACTATGGGTTTGCTGATTTCCAGCTTATTGTACACAGAACAGGATGGCAGAGATTTGTAACACTTATTACAGAAAGAGCAACATCTCCAGCAAATCTGGGACAGATCCGTCAACATGGATTCATCAGACCGGAATCATTTCCTGACAGTCAAAGCTGGGAACTGCAATCCTGGGGTATCTCGGTTTTGTGCTGCCCTAGGCAGACACAATTTGGGAACCCCCCACCCACATTGCACACCTACGACATGCCCCATCACCCCATTACATGCCCCATCACCCCATTACATGCCCCATCACCCCATTACATGCCCCATCACCCATGTTGCACACCCACGACATGCCCCATAACCCAGTTACATGCCCAATCACCCCATTACATGTCCCATCACCCACATTGCACACACATTAAATGCCCAATCAACCCATTACATGCCCCATCACACACATTGCACACACATTAAATGCCCAATCACCCCATTACATGCCCCATCACCCACATTGCACACACATTAAATGCCTAGTCACCCCATTACATGCCCCATCACACACATTGCATACACACTAAATGTCCTGTCACCCCATTACATGCCCCTTCACCCACATTGCATACACACTAAATGCCCCATCCCCCCCATTACATTCCACCATCACCCCCATTACATACCCCCACCATGTCCATTACATGCCCCTTCACCCACATTGCATACACACTAAATGCCCCATCATCCCCATTACATTCCACCATCACCCCCATTACATACCCCCACCACGTCCATTACATGCCCCCATAACCCTGATTAATTGGAAGGAGCTCTGCTTCAGAGTCCAAAATGCATAGGTGAGAGAGGCTGTGATGTAGGGGGCCATATTATATTTCTGTCATTCAGGGACATAGTAAGTCGCGGATGAGATTACACACTCAGGCATAATATATCAGTGTATGTGACTGTACGTATAAGTCCTGATGTAGCCAGACAATACAGAAATACATTTTTACTGCCAGCTCCCAAGTCCCTCAGGCTTGCTAAGTGCTACCTCTTCCCCGAAAAGCAGGACAGACGTAGAGCTCAGTGGTGCCTCAAAAAATGTACAAAGCAGAATAGTTGACCTCATACAGACACATTCAAGCACATACAGTAACACATTCACACACACAGTCACATACACACAGTAACACACAGCAACACACACAGTGACACACACAAAATAACATACACACAAACTAACACACTCACAGTGACACACACATTAAAACACAGCGACACACACAGTAATACATAGTGACACACACATTGACACACACACAGTGACACACACAGTAACACACACAGTAACACACACACATAGTAACACACACAGTGACACACACAGTAAAACACATAGTAACACACACAGTGACACACAAAGTAACACACACACAGTGACACACACAGTAACACACAGTGACACACATACAGTGACACACACAGTATGGGTTTCTTACTTGGTGCTGCAGCAGCTTGCACTGAGCTCTGTGTGAAGGCAGGATTCAACCAATCATGAGAGGATTCTGAACACTCAGCCAATCAGAAGACTTGAGAAGCTTCTTCTGATTGGCTGACACCTCCTTTAAGCAGCCAATGACCCCGGATATAAAGTCCGATTGCGGGATTCTCCTGGGCAGTCGGGGTCATGTGGACACCGTACTGTGATGGGGGAGTCAGCGAGGGTCTCTCCTCTGACACATGCAGTCTATGGGGTCTGCGTGGAGGCCAAATACTGAGCACATCTTTCTATCCTAACCTACTGATCCCTCATTTGAGGAAGATGGCTGCCCGACAATACACTGCTCTCCAAATAATAATGAGCGCACATCTCCTGCTTTCACTAGTACATTTAAAAAACAGATTGAGTCTCACAACCCTGGAGATTTTTGTTGATGTTTTCTGAGTTTTATCTAAAATCCAGGAGTGAGAGGCAGAGATATATCATTAATATTTTAGCAGATCTTGTTCAGAAAACACAACACATTTTTCTTAAAGGATAACTGTTTGCAACACAATAAGTTCTTTTCATGGAAAGATGTATTGCTCTATCATGTTGTTTAGTATCCTTGCTCTGTATAGCTCTATCAGGGGGAGGACATGTTGTTTCAAATCTTTGCTCTGTATAGCTCTATCAGGGGGTGGACATGTTGTTTAGAATCTTTGCTCTGTATAGCTCTATCAGTGGAAGGACATGTTGTTTAGAATCTTTGCTCTGTATAGCTCTATCAGGGAGCGGGCTTGTTTTTTAGAATCTTTGCTCTGTAGAGCTCTATCAGGGGAAGGACATGTTGTTTAGAATCTTTGCTCTGTATAGCTCTATCAGGGAGCGGGCTTGTTGTTTAGAATCTTTGCTCTGTATAGCTCTATCAGGGGAAGGACATGTTGTTTAGAATCTTTGCTCTGTATAGCTCTATCAGGGGAAGGACATGTTGTTTAGAATCTTTGCTCTGTATAGCTCTATCAGGGGAAGGACATGTTGTTTAGAATCTTTGCTCTGTATAGGTCTATCAGGGGCAGACATGTTGTTTAGAATCTTTGCTCATTATAGCTCTATCAGGGGGTGGACATGTTGTTTAGAATCTTTCCTCTGTATAGCTCTATCGGGGGGCAGACATGTTGTTTAGAATCTTTGCTCTGTATAGCTCTATCAGGGGCTGGACATGTTGTTTATAATCTTTGCTCTGTATAGCTCTATCAGGAGATGGACTTGTTGTTTAGAATCTTTGCTCTGTATAGGTCTATCAGGGGCAGACATGTTGTTTAGAATCGTTGCTCTTTATAGCTCTCTCAGGGGACGGACATGTTGTTTAGACTCTTTGATTTTTATACCTCTATAAGAATAAGATTCTAAACAACATGTCCGCCCCCTGATAGAGCTATACAGAGCAAAGATTCTAAACAACATGTCCGCCCCCTGATAGAGCTATACAGAGCAAAGAATATAAACAAAATGTCTGCCCTCTGATAGAGCTGTACAGAGCAAGGAAGCTCAATAAGGTACTTTATTTGTATTCTTTCATTAAAACATGTCTATGTAAAATGGTTTCACTTCATCCAATCTTTCAATTAAACAGAAGGTAATGTTTTGTGGGGGGCTCCCAGTTGATGCCCCCATCTCACAGCTAGTCACGAGGTTAACCTTCCAGGAACAGGTGCTGATCAGCCAGGCTGCAGCCTCTGACTCTCTATGCCACGGAGCAGGCAGACCCTGTGTTCTCTGAACGTCTGTGGTTTGGGCTCCGCTGACAGCTGGAGTTGATTTCCTCAGACACATGCACTGATTTAGTAACTCTGCTCTCCCGCTACTCCGAGACCAGCAGATAAATGGTATCGCTTCAGGCAAGTGTTACAGTGAAAGATTCCCAGCTCTGCTTCCACATTGACGGATGAATACCCATCGTTCCCGACACTGCTACACCACGCCACCAAACCTAGGAGGCCACCACGGGCCACGGCACATTAACCACTGAACTGCCACGACCGTGACACATGGCGAAATGACACACAAAACATGTATGTCAAGGGTCTCTGTCAGTCCGATTACTGCTCATACTGTGAAAAAAAAAGAGAATTAAAAAAAGATCTATACATTGTGTTCGTAGAATTGCTGCAAATGACTAAACTAGGAGAAACGTGATTTAAATGTGTCTGTGGCTCCTGCTTATGACATCACTTGTGACGCAATATGCAAATTACACATTTCCCTTAGAAAATCAGTTTATTTGCATATCAGGCCACAGGTGATGTCATAAGCAGGAGCCTCGACGGACACAATTAAAACACAGTTTTGTCCAAATTTAGGCATTTGCTTGCTGTTTTGCTCACACAATACAAAGCACATATTGTCTACATTCACAGTAAAAATAATGTTTAGGTAACAGAAACCCCTTTAATATTGTCCTACGGACCATCTCTGACCCTGCCGTAGGGTTGCCACACTTTACCTGTCCCTAGTGAGAAGGAAGGCGAACGCCCCCAGTCTATTGATCTGTAACATGTTAGGGTGGGATATTAACACTCCACAGCTGACGTCAAATTAAATATCGCTACATTTCCTCATTAACCAGATTGCACACTTAATTAAGCTAATTTGATTGCGCTCTCTCATTCTGCAATATTGATCAAAACAGCCTTCCGTTATTAAATCTCCCTTTCACTTATGAATGGCTGGCGAAAAATCTGGATCTAATCAAATAAATAATATTACACATTTATACAATTAAATGATTAAAGCCAATTATGCTTAATTATTGACAATCATAGAAAATGATCCGGATATCAGGGGGATGAGAAAGTATGTTTTTCTGAAAGGGAGAACATTGTGTTAGGTCTTCAAACTATATACTATAATGACTACTAGTATACTGATAACACTGCGGCCTGATTACTAATGGGTGAGATGAATATTTCACTGCATACCTCCCAACATTTGCCCCTGGCTAATTTAGGCGTAGTGGGTGGAGCTTGAGAGGTTGAGTGGCAGCACCACCACGCATGTGCGCTTCTGCTGTCTCTCTGACCATCTACCAGGAGAAACTCACCAGACCCTGCACAATGTATAGAAGAATATATAGAAGAGCTCAGCTGGTCATGGATAATGCAGAGTTACATCTTTACACACTGTCACTTTATAACAATGCATTATACAGGACCAACTCTGTTCTTCTAGCAGGAGAAACTCACCAGACCCTGCACAATGTATAGAAGAATATATAGAAGAGCTCAGCTGGCCATGGATAATGCACAGTTATATCTTTACACACTGTCACTTTATAACAATGCATTATACAGGACCAACTCTGTTCTTCTAGCAGGAGAAACTCACCAGACCCTGCACAATGTATATAATATATAGAAGAGCTCAGCTGGCCATGGATAATGCACAGTTACATCATTACACACTGTCACTTTATAACAATGCATTATACAGGGCCAACTCTGTTCTTCTAGCAGGAAAAACTCACAGACCCTGCACAATGTATAGAAGAATATATAGAAGAGCTCAGCTGGCCAGGGATAATGCAGAGTTACATCTTTACACAAACACATGTACTAAACACATTAATGGGGGTCCTGTACTAAACACATTAATGGGGGTCATGTACTAAACACATTAATGGGGGTCATGTACTAAGCACATTAATGGGGGTCATGTACTAAACACATTAATGGGGGTCCTGTACTAAACACATTAATGGGGGTCCTGTACTAAACACATTAATGGGGGTCCTGTACTAAACACATTAATGGGGGTCATGTACTAAACACATTAATGGGGGTCCTGTACTAAACACATTAATGGGGGTCCTGTACTAAACACATTAATGGAGGCCATGTACTAAACACATTAATGGGGGTCATGTACTAAACACATTAATGGGGGTCATGTACTAAACACATTAATGGGGGTCCTGTACTAAACACATTAATGGGGGTCCTGTACTAAACACATTAATGGGGGTCAGGTACTAAACACATTAATGGGGGTCCTGTACTAAACACATTAATGGGGGTCCTGTACTAAACACATTAATGGGGGTCCTGTACTAAACACATTAATGGGGGTCCTGTACTAAACACATTAATGGAGGCCATGTACTAAACACATTAATGGAGGCCATGTACTAAACACATTAATGGGGGCCATGTACTAAACACATTAATGGAGGCCATGTACTAAACACATTAATGGGGGTCCTGTACTAAACACATTAATGGGGGTCCTGTACTAAACACATTAATGGGGGTCCTGTACTAAACAAATTAATGGGGGTCCTGTACTAAACACATTAATGGGGGTCATGTACTAAACACATTAATGGGGGTCCTGTACTAAACACATTAATGGGGGTCATGTACTAAACACATTAATGGGGGCCATGTACTAAACACATTAATGGGGGTCCTGTACTAAACACATTAATGGGGGTCATGTACTAAACACATTAATGGGGGTCATGTACTAAACACATTAATGGGGGTCCTGTACTAAACACATTAATGGGGGTCCTGTACTAAACACATTAATGGGGGTCCTGTAATAAACACATTAATGGGGGTCCTGTACTAAACACATTAATGGGGGTCCTGTACTAAACACATTAATGGGGGTCCTGTACTAAACACATTAATGGGGGTCATGTACTAAACACATTAATGGAGGCCATGTACTAAACACATTAATGGGGGTCCTGTACTAAACACATTAATGGGGGTCATGTACTAAACACATTAATGGGGGTCCTGTACTAAACACATTAATGGGGTCCTGTACTAAACACATTAATGGGGGTCATGTACTAAACACATTAATGGGGGTCATGTACTAAACACATTAATGGGGGTCATGTACTAAACACATTAATGGGGGGCCTGTACTAAACACATTAATGGGGGTCATGTACTAAACAAATTAATGGGGGTCCTGTACTAAACACATTAATGGGGGTCCTGTACTAAACACATTAATGGGGGTCCTGTACTAAACACATTAATGGGGGTCATGTACTAAACACATTAATGGGGGTCCTGTACTAAACACATTAATGGGGGTCATGTACTAAACACATTAATGGGGGCCATGTACTAAACACATTAATGGGGGTCCTGTACTAAACACATTAATGGGGGTCATGTACTAAACACATTAATGGGGGTCCTGTACTAAACACATTAATGGGGGTCCTGTACTAAACACATTAATGGGGGTCATGTACTAAACACATTAATGGGGGTCCTGTACTAAACACATTAATGGGGGTCATGTACTAAACACATTAATGGGGGTCCTGTACTAAACACATTAATGGGGGTCCTGTACTAAACACATTAATGGGGGTCCTGTACTAAACACATTAATGGGGGTCCTGTACTAAACACATTAATGGGGGTCCTGTACTAAACACATTAATGGGGGTCCTGTACTAAACACATTAATGGGGGTCATGTACTAAACACATTAATGGGGGTCCTGTACTAAACACATTAATGGGGGTCATGTACTAAACACATTAATGGGGGCCATGTACTAAACACATTAATGGGGGTCCTGTACTAAACACATTAATGGGGGTCATGTACTAAACACATTAATGGGGGTCCTGTACTTAACACATTAATGGAGGCCATGTACTAAACACATTAATGGGGGTCCTGTACTAAACACATTAATGGGGGTCCTGTACTAAACACATTAATGGGGGTCCTGTACTAAACACATTAATGGGGGTCCTGTACTAAACACATTAATGGGGGTCATGTACTAAACACATTAATGGAGGCCATGTACTAAACACATTAATGGGGGTCCTGTACTAAACACATTAATGGGGGTCATGTACTAAACACATTAATGGGGGTCATGTACTAAACACATTAATGGGGGGCCTGTACTAAACACATTAATGGGGGTCTGTACTAAACACATTAATGGGGGTCCTGTACTAAACACATTAATGGGGGTCCTGTACTAAACACATTAATGGGGGTCCTGTACTAAACACATTAATGGGGGTCCTGTACTAAACACATTAATGGGGGTCATGTACTAAACACATTAATGGGGGTCATGTACTAAACACATCAATGGGGGTCCTGTACTAAACACATTAATGGGGGTCATGTACTAAACACATTAATGGGGGTCCTGTACTAAACACATTAATGGGGGTCCTGTACTAAACACATTAATGGGGGTCATGTACTAAACACATTAATGGAGGCCATGTACTAAACACATTAATGGGGGTCATGTACTAAACACATTAATGGGGGTCCTGTACTAAACACATTAATGGGGGTCATGTACTAAACACATTAATGGGGGTCCTGTACTAAACACATTAATGGGGGTCATGTACTAAACACATTAATGGGGGTCATGTACTAAACACATTAATGGGGGTCATGTACTAAACACATTAATGGGGGTCCTGTACTAAACACATTAATGGGGGTCAGGTACTAAACACATTAATGGGGGTCCTGTACTAAACACATTAATGGGGGTCCTGTACTAAACACATTAATGGGGGTCCTGTACTAAACACATTAATGGGGGTCCTGTACTAAACACATTAATGGAGGCCATGTACTAAACACATTAATGGAGGCCATGTACTAAACACATTAATGGGGGCCATGTACTAAACACATTAATGGAGGCCATGTACTAAACACATTAATGGGGGTCCTGTACTAAACACATTAATGGTGGTCCTGTACTAAACACATTAATGGGGGTCCTGTACTAAACACATTAATGGGGGTCCTGTACTAAACACATTAATGGTGGTCCTGTACTAAACACATTAATGGGGGTCCTGTACTAAACACATTAATGGGGGTCCTGTACTAAACACATTAATGGGGGTCATGTACTAAACACATTAATGGGGGCCATGTACTAAACACATTAATGGGGGTCCTGTACTAAACACATTAATGGGGGTCATGTACTAAACACATTAATGGGGGTCCTGTACTTAACACATTAATGGAGGCCATGTACTAAACACATTAATGGGGGTCCTGTACTAAACACATTAATGGGGGTCCTGTACTAAACACATTAATGGGGGTCCTGTACTAAACACATTAATGGGGGTCATGTACTAAACACATTAATGGGGGTCCTGTACTAAACACATTAATGGGGGTCATGTACTAAACACATTAATGGGGGTCATGTACTAAACACATTAATGGGGGTCATGTACTAAACACATTAATGGGGGTCCTGTACTAAACACCTTAATGGGGGTCCTGTACTAAACACATTAATGGGGGTCAGGTACTAAACACATTAATGGGGGTCCTGTACTAAACACATTAATGGGGGTCAGGTACTAAACACATTAATGGGGGTCCTGTACTAAACACATTAATGGGGGTCCTGTACTAAACACATTAATGGGGGTCCTGTACTAAACACATTAATGGGGGTCCTGTACTAAACACATTAATGGAGGCCATGTACTAAACACATTAATGGAGGCCATGTACTAAACACATTAATGGGGGCCATGTACTAAACAAATTAATGGAGGCCATGTACTAAACACATTAATGGGGGTCCTGTACTAAACACATTAATGGTGGTCCTGTACTAAACACATTAATGGGGGTCCTGTACTAAACACATTAATGGGGGTCCTGTACTAAACACATTAATGGGGGTCCTGTACTAAACACATTAATGGTGGTCCTGTACTAAACACATTAATGGGGGTCCTGTACTAAACACATTAATGGGGGTCCTGTACTAAACACATTAATGGGGGTCATGTACTAAACACATTAATGGGGGCCATGTACTAAACACATTAATGGGGGTCCTGTACTAAACACATTAATGGGGGTCATGTACTAAACACATTAATGGGGGTCCTGTACTTAACACATTAATGGAGGCCATGTACTAAACACATTCATGGGGGTCCTGTACTAAACACATTAATGGGGGTCCTGTACTAAACACATTAATGGGGGTCCTGTACTAAACACATTAATGGGGGTCATGTACTAAACACATTAATGGGGGTCCTGTACTAAACACATTAATGGGGGTCATGTACTAAACACATTAATGGGGGTCATGTACTAAACACATTAATGGGGGTCATGTACTAAACACATTAATGGGGGTCCTGTACTAAACACCTTAATGGGGGTCCTGTACTAAACACATTAATGGGGGTCAGGTACTAAACACATTAATGGGGGTCCTGTACTAAACACATTAATGGGGGTCAGGTACTAAACACATTAATGGGGGTCATGTACTAAACACATTAATGGGGGTCCTGTACTTAACAAGTGCAGTGGGATAAAGTAGGTAAAACATGAGTAAGGAGCAGTTTGCGACTATTTGTAACATTTTGCGCTTGTTTTCCCTGATTTGCGCCTCTTCCATTTATTTTTATTTGGTGTGCATTTTTCTGGTAGCGCTAATAAATTATGATTATATTTGTGCACGCTAAAGAGTTTTGTGAATATTTTGTGAAAAATAATTCTTATTTGCGTGTGAAAATTACACCGGCTTTTATCGAGCGCTGTCAAAAAAGGTGGAAAAATATTTGCAAAATTGCCTGGTTTTATTCGCAATTTGCCCCTATGTACTATCTGAGTGTTAAATCTTTAGTACATTTCAAAAGGAGCAAAGAGCAAAAATAGTTTTGCACATTAAATATATTTGCATTTTTTTAGTACATGCCCCTCTGAGACATTTGCTGGGGCATTTCCGCTAACACACAGTAACTAAAATCTGACTTTGGAGGTTGAATTTTTATTTTGTGACTAAGTCAAATTCATTACCTGTTTATGACTTACAAACCCCCAAGCCCCCCCCCCCCCTCAATCTTCCCCCATGGAAAGTAATGGAGGTGAAATGACCGAAGCTCTTTTTGAGACTAAGTCAGACTCGGGGGCCGAATGAATGAAAGTCACCTTCCAAGTATTGGTTCCCCCCTCCCCCCTCAAGTATTGGTTCCCCCTCCCCCCTCCAAGTATTGGTTTCCCCCCTCCCCTTCCAAGTAATGGTTTCCCCCTCCCCTCCAAGTATTGGTTCCCCCCTCCCCAAGCCCTCCCTCCAAGCGGCACTCAAAGGGTTTACATAATAAAAGAGAAAACGACAATGATTTTAATGAGCTGCCGTTATAACACCGTAGTTGTAAATATAAAATGTAGCAGTAATTATGTTTTTAATTTCTGCTTTAGAATTCATTTTATAGGTGTTTTAATAAGCCATCCCATTGCTAAGTTAATGGGGTTTGCTGTGTTAAAGGGTCACTAGTGCTCCAAAGGATATCTGTGATTACAGCTGCCTGTGTATAACTTATCAGGGCCGGTGGAAGGACTTTTTGATACACAGGCGAAAGTGCTTTTTCTTGCCACCCCCCCATCTCATGACTCTTCCCATATCCCTTATCTATCCTCTCTCTCCCCATATCTCTGTTCCCTCCCCCCTCATCTGTTCTTTCCCTCTCCTCATCTGTTCTCGACCCCTTCTCTGCCCCATCTCTGTCCTTGACCCCTCCTCTCCCCATCTCTGTTCTCTTCCCCTCCTCCTCCTCATCTCTGTTCTCTTCCCCTCCTCTCCCCCATCTCTGTTCTCCCCCTCTTCCTCTCACCCATTTCTGTTTCCTCCCCCCTCCCCTGTTCTCTTTCTCCCCCTTCTCCTGTTCTCTTCCTTCCCCTCCCCTGTTCTCTTCCTTCCCCCCTCCCCTGTTCTCTTTCTCCCCCCTCCCCTGTTCTCTTCCTTCCCCCCTCCCCTGTTCTCTTCCTTCCCCCCTCCCCTGTTCTCTTTCTCCCCCCTCCTGATCTCCCCCCTCTCCTGTTCTTTTCTCTCCTGTTCCCTTTCTCCGCTGTCCCCTTTCTCCCCGTCCCCTGTCCCCTTTCTCCCCTGTCTCCTGTCCCCTGTTCTCTTTCTCCCCTGTCCCCTTTCTCCCCTGTTCTCTTTCTCCCCTGTCCCTTGTTCTCTTTCTCCCCGTCTCCTGTTCTCTTTCTCCCCTGTCCCCTGTTCCCTTTCTCCCCTGTTCCCTTTCTCCCCGTCCCCTGTTCTCTTTCTCCCCCGTCTCCTGTTCCCTTTCTCCCCTGTCCTTTGTTCTCTTTCACCCCGTCCCCTGTTCCCTTTCTCCCCGTCCCCTGTTCTCTTTCTCCCCGTCCCCTGTTCCCTTTCTCCCCGTCCCCTGTTCTTTTTCTCCCCGTCTCCTGTTCCCTTTCTCCCCGTCCCCTGTTCTTTTTCTCCCCCGTCTCCTGTTCCCTTTCTCCCCTGTCCTTTGTTCTCTTTCACCCCGTCCCCTGTTCCCTTTCTCCCCGTCCCCTGTTCTCTTTCTCCCCGTCCCCTGTTCCCTTTCTCTCCGTCCCCTGTTCTCTTTCTCCCCGTCCCCTGTTCCCTTTCTCCCCGTCCCCTGTTCTTTTTCTCCCCCGTCTCCTGTTCCCTTTCTCCCCTGTCCTTTGTTCTCTTTCACCCCGTCCCCTGTTCCCTTTCTCCCCGTCCCCTGTTCTCTTTCTCCCCGTCTCCTGTTCTCTTTCTCCCCTGTCCCCTGTTCCCTTTCTCCCCTGTTCCCTTTCTCCCCTTCCCCTGTTCCCTTTCTCCCCTGTTCCCTTTCTCCCCTTCCCCTGTTCCCTTTCTCCCCTGTTCCCTTTCTCCCCGTCCCCTGTTCCCTTTCTCCCCTGTTCTCTTTCTCCCCAGTCTCCTGTTCCCTTTCTCCCCGTCCCCTGTTCCCTTTCTCCCCGTCCCCTGTTCTCTTTCTCCCCTGTCCTTTGTTCTCTTTCACCCTGTCCACTGTTCCCTTTCTCCCCTGTCCTTTGTTCTCTTTCACCCTGTCCACTGTTCCCTTTCTCCCCGTCCCCTGTTCCCTTTCTCCCCTGTTCTTTTTCTCCCCCATCCCCTGTTCCCTTACTCCCGTGTTTTTTTTCTCCCCTGTCCCCTTTCTCCCCTGTCCCCGGTTCTCTTTCACCCTGTCCCCTGTTCCCTTTCTCCCCGTCCCCTGTTCTCTTTCTCCCCCGTCTCCTGTTCCCTTTCTCCCCTGTCCTTTGTTCTCTTTCACCCTGTCCCCTGTTCCCTTTCTCCCCTGTCCTTTGTTCTCTTTCACCCTGTCCCCTGTTCCCTTTCTCCCCTGTCCTTTGTTCTCTTTCACCCTGTCCCCTGTTCCCTTTCTCCCCTGTTCCCTTTCTCCCCGTCCCCTGTTCCCTTTCTCCCCTGTTCCCTTTCTCCCCTGTTCTCTTTCTCCCCAGTCTCCTGTTCCCTTTCTCCCCTGTCCTTTGTTCTCTTTCACCCTGTCCCCTGTTCCCTTTATCCCCTGTCCTTTGTTCTCTTTCACCCTGTCCCCTGTTCCCTTTCTCCCCGTCCCCTGTTCCCTTTCTCCCCTGTTCTTTTTCTCCCCCATCCCCTGTTCCCTTACTCCCGTGTTTTTTTTCTCCCCTGTCCCCTTTCTCCCCTGTTCTCTTTCTCCCCAGTCTCCTGTTCCCTTTCTCCCCTGTCCTTTGTTCTCTTTCACCCTGTCCCCTGTTCCCTTTCTCCCCTGTCCTTTGTTCTCTTTCACCCTGTCCCCTGTTCCCTTTCTCCCCGTCCCCTGTTCCCTTTCTCCCCTGTCCTTTCTCTCCCCCATCCCCTGTTCCCTTACTCCCGTGTTTTTTTTCTCCCCTGTCCCCTTTCTCCCCTGTCCCCGGTTCTCTTTCTCCCCTGTTCTCTACTCCCCTGTCCCCTTTCTCCCCTGTTCTTTTTCTCCCCTGTCCCCTTTTGCCCCCCTCTCCTCCTCTGTTCTCTCCTCCCCCCCGACAGACCTTGGAAGGGGGAGGATCTCACTAAGTGCGATCCGCCCCCTCCCAGGCAGCTCCACAGTGGCTGATGATGCAGTGTGGTGGACTATTAGGAGTTAATTGCTCACGTTTCATTCTTCTTGGAAGAAAATATTCCTAATTTTTGTCCCATGTAATTTCTGTCAGCAGTATTAAATTCATTGACATGCATTTATTAATATACATGTATAGGCACATGGTAGCAAATTAAAGGTTTCATAAATATATATATATGGGAGTTTGGCTTACGTTCAGATTACACCCACAGGATTTGCCCCATCACCCAGAGTGCACCCACAGGATTTGCCCCATGACCCAGATTGCACTTACAGAGTTTGCCCCATCAACCAGAGTGCACCCACAGGATTTGCACCATCATCCAGATTGCACCCACAGGCTTTGCCCCATCACCAAGAGTGCACCCACAGGCTTTGCCCCATCACCCAGAGTGCACCCACAGGCTTTGCACCATCATCCAGATTGCACCCACAGGCTTTGCCCCATCACCCAGAGTGCACCCACAGGCTTTGCACCATCATCCAGATTGCACCCACAGGCTTTGCACCATCATCCAGATTGCACCCACAGGCTTTGCACCATCATCCAGATTGCACCCACAGGCTTTGCCCCATCACCCAGAGTGCACCCACAGGCTTTGCACCATTATCCAGATTGCACCCACAGGCTTTGCCCCATCACCCAGGCTGCACACACAGGCTTTGCACCATCATCCAGATTGCACCCACAGGCTTTGCCCCATCACCCAGAGTGCACCCACAGGCTTTGCCCCATCACCCAGAGTGCACCCACAGGCTTTGCACCATCATCCAGATTGCACCCACAGGCTTTGCCCCATCACCCAGAGTGCACCCACAGGCTTTGCACCATCATCCAGATTGCACCCACAGGCTTTGCACCATCATCCAGATTGCACCCACAGGCTTTGCACCATCATCCAGATTGCACCCACAGGCTTTGCCCCATCACCCAGAGTGCACCCACAGGCTTTGCACCATTATCCAGATTGCACCCACAGGCTTTGCCCCATCACCCAGGCTGCACACACAGGCTTTGCACCATCATCCAGATTGCACCCACAGGCTTTGCCCCATCACCCAGAGTGCACCCACAGGCTTTGCCCCATCACCCAGAGTGCACCCACAGGCTTTGCACCATCACCCAGATTGCACCCACAGGCTTTGCACCATCATCCAGATTGCACCCACAGGCTTTGCACCATCATCCAGATTGCACCCACAGGCTTTGCCCCATCACCCAGAGTGCACCCACAGGCTTTGCACCATTATCCAGATTGCACCCACAGGCTTTGCCCCATCACCCAGGCTGCACACACAGGCTTTGCACCATCATCCAGATTGCACCCACAGGCTTTGCCCCATCACCCAGAGTGCACCCACAGGCTTTGCCCCATCACCCAGAGTGCACCCACAGGCTTTGCACCATCACCCAGATTGCACCCACAGGCTTTGCACCATCACCCAGATTGCACCCACAGGCTTTGCCCCATCACCCAGGCTGCACACACATGATTTGATCCCACACCTAGATTGCCATGGGTTTGCCACCATCATTGTTAACCTTATTTGCATATGCCTACCCAGAATGCCTTGCAGGTGTGGAAGCATTGCATGTTTAGGTATTTCATGATTTAAAACAGCCTGGAATATTCTGCTGTGAAATCACCAGGGGCTTCACCCATTTCGGTTGGACACTGAAAGTGAACAAGTGGTGATTACCTAGTGTGACAATGGCTGCAGAGGACTCGTTACAAGGTTTAGCTTTCTGGATTGGTTTAGTACAGCTGAGCTGATGGGTGTTCAGCTGGGCTGATGGGTGTTCAGCTGGGCTGATGGGTGTTCAGCTGGGCTGATGGGTGTACAGCTGAGCTGAGGGGTGTACAGCTGGGCTGAGGGGTGTACAGCTGGGCTGAGGGGTGTACAGCTGAGCTGAGGGGTGTACAGCTGGGCTGAGGGGTGTACAGCTGAGCTGAGGGGTGTACAGCTGGGCTGATGGGTGTACAGCTGAGCTGAGGGGTGTACAGCTGGGCTGAGGGGTGTACAGCTGGGCTGATGGGTGTACAGCTGAGCTGAGGGGTGTACAGCTGGGCTGAGGGGTGTACAGCTGAGCTGAGGGGTGTACAGCTGGGCTGATGGGTGTACAGCTGAGCTGAGGGGTGTACAGCTGGGCTGAGGGGTGTACAGCTGAGCTGAGGGGTGTACAGCTGGGCTGAGGGGTGTACAGCTGGGCTGAGGGGTGTACAGCTGGGCTGATGGGTGTACAGCTGGGCTGATGGGTGTTCAGCTGGGCTGATGGGTGTTCAGCTGGGCTGAGGGGTGTACAGCTGAGCTGAGGGGTGTACAGCTGGGCTGATGGGTGTACAGCTGAGCTGAGGGGTGTACAGCTGGGCTGATGGGTGTACAGCTGGGCTGAGGGGTGTACAGCTGGGCTGATGGGTGTACAGCTGGGCTGATGGGTGTTCAGCTGGGCTGATGGGTGTACAGCTGGGCTGATGGGTGTTCAGCTGGGCTGATGGGTGTTCAGCTGGGCTGATGGGTGTTCAGCTGGGCTGAGGGGTGTACAGCTGAGCTGAGGGGTGTACAGCTGGGCTGATGGGTGTACAGCTGGGCTGAGGGGTGTACAGCTGGGCTGATGGGTGTACAGCTGGGCTGATGGGTGTACAGCTGGGCTGAGGGGTGTACAGCTGAGCTGAGGGGTGTACAGCTGGGCTGATGGGTGTACAGCTGGGCTGATGGGTGTTCAGCTGGGCTGATGGGTGTACAGCTCGGCTGATGGGTGTTCAGCTGGGCTGATGGGTGTACAGCTGGGCTGATGGGTGTTCAGCTGGGCTGATGGGTGTACAGCTGGGCTGATGGGTGTTCAGCTGGGCTGATGGGTGTACAGCTGAGCAGTTAGCGCTCTGTACAGGGCCACCACCAGGAATTTCAGGGCCTCTTACTAAACAAATTTTCTGAGCCCCCTAACCGCCCCCCACCCCATAATATCTTCCACTCGCCCCACCTACCCTCACAAGCATGTTATCAAGGTCTAGTGTAATATGGAGGGTGGTTGGGAGCAGTTGGTCAATATGCCAGTAGTATTTTTGCCACTCAATATGACAGTAATATTTTGCCACTCAATACGTTAGTATTTAACCATTCAGTATGCCATTCTTTTGCCATTTAATATGCCAGTATTTTGCCCCTCAATATGCCATTCTTTGCCATTTAATATGCCAGTATTTTGCCCCTCAATATGCCAGTATTTTGCCCTTCAATATGCCATTATTTTGCCCCTTAATATGCCATTCTTTTGCCATTTAATATGCCAGTATTTTGTCCCTCAATATGCCATTCTTTTGCCCCTCAATATGCCATTTAATATGCCAGTATTTTGCCCCTCAATATGCCAGTATTTTGCCCATCAATGTGCCATTATTGTGCCCCTTAATATGCCATTCTTTTGCCATTTAATATGCCAGTATTTTGCCCCTCAATATGCCATTAATTTGCTCCTCAATATGCCATTTAATATGCCAGTATTTTGCCCCTCAATATGCCATTATTTTGCCACTCAATATGCCATTCTTTCCCCATTTAATATGCCAGTATTTTTCCCCTCAATATGTCATTTAATATGCCAGGGTTCTGCCCCTCAATATGCCATTATTTTGCCCTCAATATGCCAGGATTTTGCCTCTCAATATTTCAAGATTTTGCCTCTCAATATTTCAGGATTTTGCCCCTCAATATGCCAGGCTTCTGCCCCTCAATATGCCAGGCTTCTGCCCCTCAATATGCCATTCTATTGCCAATTTAATATTCCAGTATTTTCCCCCTCAATATGCCATTTAATATGCCAGGCTTCTGCCCCTCAGTATTCCATTCGTTTTCCCTCAATATGCCAGGATTTTGCCTCTCAATATGCCAGAATTATGCCCCTCAATATGCCAGGATTTTGCCAATTAATATGCCATTATTTTTGCCCTCAATATGCCAGGCTTCTGCCCCTCAATATGCCATTCTTTTTGCCCTCAATATGCCAGGCCTCTGCCCTTCAATATGCCAGTATTTTCCCCTCAATATGCCATTCTTTTGCCCTCAATATGCCAGGATTCTGCCCTCAATATGCCAGGATTTTGCCCCTAAATATACCATTCTTTTTGCCCTCAGTATGCCAGGCCTCTGCCCCTCAATATGCCAGGATTTAGCCCCTCAGTATGCTCGTTTACCCCTCCACCCCCCTTCCCCAGTACTTAACTCCTTCCTGTTCTGTTGCTCTGGTAGCATTTTTTTTAAATCAAACTTTATTGAAGCCGCGCGGCGGAGGGGAGAGCACAACGCTTCCCTCACAGCTGCGGACCGGCTTAAACGGAGGATTTTTATTTTTAATCCTGGCGGGACCCGGGCCCAGTGGTGTATCTTGATTTTGTGCTGCCCTAGGCAGACAAAATCCGGGCACCCCCCTACACAAGCTGCACACCCACGTTACACACCTAAGACATGCCCCATCATTCAGACTCACATCAAGCTCACACTCCCATCACACTCAGTCACACACTCCTACTCCCATCACACTCAGTCACACACTCCTACTCCCATCACGCACACTCCGACTCCCATCACACTCAGTCACACACACTGACTCCCATCACACACACTCTGACTCCCATCACACTCAGTCACACACAGTCTCCCATCACACACACTCTGACTCCCATCACACTCAGTCACACACACTCTGACTCCCATCACACACTGTCCGAACAGGCAGCACGGAGGTTTCTCTGTGCTGCCTGTTCGGCTCCCCGTGCAGCCTGGCAGGCAGAGCGTTGGTGAGGGGGGATCTTCCGATCCCTTCTCACCTTCGTCTCTGCCTGCAAGCGCGGTCTTTTTTTTTTAAAGGGCTGGATTTTTTTTATTTTTTATTTATTTATTTATTTTTCAGTGCTGGGGGGCGCTTCCGCCCCCCAAAATTTGCCGCCATAGGCATCCGCCTAGGATGCCTCGCGGTAAATACAGCACTGCCCGGGCCCCCTGGACCCACCAGGACTCCAGTATCGCTCATCACCTCCTGATGGCGGGCCTGGCTCTGCACACGTGTGTACATTCTCTTGCTGAGTGAATTCACTAGTGTTGATAAGAGTGTCACTAGCACATGATGTGCAGGGTCTGGAGTGGTCTGTATGTGATGGACTGTGTAATAAGTGGATGTTATATACATTTAATAATACTCTATACTTCACACCACTCGCCTCTGAGCCGCACAGATCCTGCTGATGGGGAGTTTTGGAGATTCTCCACCTCCATGGTTTACACCTCACACGATGCCTTAGATTGTCAGTACCACTGACATTGGACCAACACAGAGGAGAAACCAGAGACCCTGACTCCACCTAGGGACGTGTCTGACCAAAAACATAGCTGCTGTGGTGGTCATGTATGATACACTGTATGTCTGGCTCTTATCACCATAGAATGTTTTCATATGTTAAACAGTTACATTGTAACCCTGCAATGATCACAGACTCACTATACTGGGAATATAATAAAACAAATCACTAATAAAAACAATTACATTCAAAAAGCTCCACTTAAACAACATACCTGACGCCCGGCATGTCAGAGGAAGATAAAGTGACTGTATCTTGTTTTTAGAGAAGCCAATCCGTTTCTAACAGATGTTTGTTTTGATTTATTGTATCGTCTCTGTGGGTTTCTGGGGCATGAAATTGAAGACTTTGCTATTTTTCTTTCAGGTTAAAATGGAGCCAAGAAGATCCCCCATCTGATGGCGGCGTGGTGCGCTGAAATGTATAGAGATTACATGTCTGTCTTACATACTGACACCGCTTCCTCACACAGCCAGGAGGATCATATCCGACTGTGACATCATAACCTCAACATGTGCTCTCAAAAAGGACAACTAACCTTTCAATTAAACAATGGATTCATGTGTAGAAATGTGATATACATTTTTTTGAAGGAAACAATACAATTATAATCCCTTATTGAGACCTCTTTGCTCCATAAAGTTCTATCAGGGGGCAGACATTTTGTTTAGTATCTTTGCTCTGCATAGCTCTATCGGGGAGCAGACATGTTGTTTAGAATCTTTGCGCTGTATAGCTCTATCAGGGGGCGGACATGTTGTTTAGAATCTTTGCTCTGTATAGCTCTATCAGGGGGCGGACATGTAGATTAGAATCTTTGCTCTGTATAGCTCTATCAGGGGGCGGACATGTTGTTTAGAATCTTTGCTCTGTACAGCTCTATCAGGCTGTGGACATGTTGTTTAGAATCTTTGCTCTGTATAGCTCTATCAGGGGGCATACATGTTGTTTAGAATCTTTGCTCTGTATGGCTCTATCAGGGGGCGGACATGTAGATTAGAATCTTTGCTCTGTATAGCTCTATCAGGGGGTGGACATGTTGTTTAGAATCTTTGCTCTGTACAGCTCTATCAGGCTGTGGACATGTTGTTTAGAATCTTTGCTCTGTATAGCTCTATCAGGGGGCATACATGTTGTTTAGAATCTTTGCTCTGTATGGCTCTATCAGGGGGCGGACATGTTGTTTAGAATCTTTGCTCTGTATAGCTCTATCAGGGGGCGGACATGTTGTATAGAATCTTTGCTCTGTATAGCTCTATCATGGTGTGGACATGTTGTTTAGAATCTTTGCTCTGTATAGCTCTATCAGGGCGCGGACATGTAGAAACATAGAAACATAGAATGTGTCGGCAGATAAGAACCATTCGGTCCATCTAGTCTGCCCTATTTGTTTTTGAGTACTTTTATTAGTCCCCCTTTCCCGGTCTTATAGCTAGGATAGCCTTGTGTCTATCCCACGCATGCTTAAAATCCTTGACTGTGTTTACCTCTACCACTTCTGCTGGCAGGCTATTCCATACATCCACTACCCTCTCAGTAAAGTAATACTTCCTGATATTACTTTTAAATTGTTGCACCTCTAATTTAAGACTATGTCCTCTAGTTGTGGTAGTTTTTCTTCTTTTAAATATACTCTCTTCCTTTAATGTGTTGATTCCCTTTATGTATTTAAATGTTTCTATCATATCCCCCCTGTAATGTCTTTCCTCCAAGCTATACATGTTAAGATGCTTTAACCTTTCCTGGTAAGTTTTATCCTTCAACCCATGAACCAGTTTAGTAGCCCTTCTCTGAACTTTCTCCAAAGTATCAATATCCTTCTGGAGATACGGTCTCCAGTACTGTGTACAATACTCCAAGTGAGGTCTCACCAGTGCTCAGTACAATGGCATGAGCACTTCCCTCTTCCTACTGCTAATACCTCTCCCTATACAGCCAAGCATTCTGCTAGCATTTCCTGCTGCTCTATTGCATTGCCTACCTACCTTCAAGTCCTCTGAAATTATTACTCCTAAATCCCTTTCCTCAGATGTTGAGGTTAGGACATGTTTAGAATCTTTGCTCTGTATAGCTCTATCAGTGTGTGGACATGTTGTTTAGAATCTTTTCTCTGTATAGCTCTATCAGGGGGCGGATATGTTGTTTAGAATCGTTGCTCTGTATAGCTTTATCAGGGGCAGACATGTTGTTTAGAATCTTTGCTCTGTATAGCTCTATCAGGGGGCGGATATGTTGTTTAGAATCTTTGCTCTGTATAGCTCTATCAGGCTGTGGACATGTTGTTTAGAATCTTTGCTCTGTACAGCTCTATGAGGGGCGGACATGTTGTTTAGAATCTTTGCTCTGTATAGCTCTATCAGGGGGCGGATATGTTGTTTAGAATCTTTGCTCTGTATAGCTCTATCAGGCTGTGGACATGTTGTTTAGAATCTTTGCTCTGTACAGCTCTATGAGGGGCGGACATGTTGTTTAGAATCTTTGCTCTGTATAGCTCTATCAGGGGCGGGCATTCTGTTTGAATCTTTGCTCTGTATAGCTTTATCAGGGGCAGACATGTTGTTTAGAATCTTTGCTCTGTATAGCTCTATCAGTGGTGAACATGTTGTTTAGAATCTTTGCTCTGTATAGCTCTATCAGGGGGAGGACATGTTGTTTAGAATCTTTGCTCTGTATAGCTCTATTAGGGGTGGACATGTTGTTTAGAATCTTTGCTCTGTATAGCTCTATCAGGGGGAGGACATGTTGTTTAGAATCTTTGCTCTGTATAGCTCTATCAGGGGGGGATGTTGTTTAGAATCTTTGCTCTGTATAGCTCTGTCAGTGGTGGACATGTTGTTTAGAATCTTTTCTCTGTATAGCTCTATCAGGGGGAGGACATGTTGTTTAGAATCTTTGCTCTGTATAGCTCTATTAGGGGTGGACATGTTGTTTAGAATCTTTGCTCTGTATAGCTCTATCAGGGGGAGGACATGTTGTTTAGAATCTTTGCTCTGTATAGCTCTATCAGGGGGGGAATGTTGTTTAGAATCTTTGCTCTGTATAGCTCTGTCAGTGGTGGACATGTTGTTTAGAATCTTTGCTCTGTATAGCTCTATCAGGGGGAGGACATGTTGTTTAGAATCTTTGCTCTGTATAGCTCTATCAGGGGGAGGACATGTTGTTTAAAATCGTTGCTCTGTATAGCTCTATCAGGGGGGGCATGTTGTTTAGAATCTTTTCTCTGTATAGCTCTCTCAGGGGGCGGGCATGTTGTTTAGAATCTTTGCTCTGTATAGCTCTATCAGGGGGCGGACATGTTGTTTAGAATCTTTGCTCTGTATAGCTCTATCGCGGGGACATGTTGTTTAAAATCTTTGCTCTGTATAGCTCTATCACGGGGGGGGGGGACATGTTGTTTAGAATCTTTGCTCTGTATAGCTCTATCATGGGGGCGGACATGTTGTTTAGAATCTTTTCTCTGTATAGCTCTATCAGGGGCGGGCATGTTGTTTAGAATCTTTGTTCTGTATAGCTCTATCAGAAGGCGGACATGTCGTTTAGAATCTTTGCTCTGTATAGCTCTATCAGGGGGAGGACATGTTGTTTGGAATCTTTGCTCTGTATAGCTCTATCAGGGGGAGGACATGTTGTTTAGAATCTTTGCTCTGTATAGCTCTATCAGGGGGAGGACATGTTGTTTAAAATCGTTGCTCTGTATAGCTCTATCAGGGGGGGCATGTTGTTTAGAATCTTTTCTCTGTATAGCTCTCTCAGGGGGCGGGCATGTTGTTTAGAATCTTTGCTCTGTATAGCTCTATCAGGGGGCGGACATGTTGTTTAGAATCTTTGCTCTGTATAGCTCTATCGGGGGGACATGTTGTTTAAAATCTTTGCTCTGTATAGCTCTATCAGGGGGGGGGGACATGTTGTTTAGAATCTTTGCTCTGTATAGCTCTATCAGGGGGCGGACATGTTGTTTAGAATCTTTTCTCTGTATAGCTCTATCAGGGGCGGGCATGTTGTTTAGAATCTTTGTTCTGTATAGCTCTATCAGAAGGCGGACATGTCGTTTAGAATCTTTGCTCTGTATAGCTCTATCAGGGGGAGGACATGTTGTTTGGAATCTTTGCTCTGTATAGCTCTATCAGGGGGAGGACATGTTGTTTAGAATCTTTGCTCTGTATAGCTCTATCAGGGGGTGGACATATGGGTTTTTTTCCTGCGAGGTAATTGCAAACTTATGGCCAAATTGGAGAATTCAGTTGTCAATTCCCTGCAATCCCCTCTTTCATGAATCAAGCCTTATGAGTTAAATGTGTCTGTCGCCTGCTGATGACATCACCGGTGGCTTCATATGCGAATGAATGACGTCAAGGCAAGATATTCAGTTTGCATTTCAAGCCACAGGTGATGTCATCAGCAGGCGACAGACACATTTACCACACAGATTTCTCTTATTTGATGCTTTAGCTGCAGCTCTTCCAACACGACGTATAGATCATTTTTCATTCTTTCTTTCATTGTCTCCAATCATCTTAAATCGATAGATTACCTTTAATTCTGAGATCAGGGAGGAGATCCCTGGGTCGGTCTGTGCAGCAAAGACAGAGAAAGGAATAGACAGAGGGAGGGGGGTAAATATATCGGTAAATAACTCCCAGCTCTGATTGTATCATCTTTCGCGCCTCTGCCGGTCTACGCTGGGGATACGAGTCCGCTCACAGCCTATCTCCATGTGCGCTGACCCACGGCCGGCCTGACATCTCTTTACAATGTAGGCTAATGGTGAGACAACCAGTAATCAGTCAACCAGGAGACAATCTACTGCAATCACGTCTCGTCTGCATGAAGACCAGGGGATGGGCCCCTCTGTCACTCAAACTGCCGCCCCCGACCTTTTACCTGCAGGAATAATCGGGATCTGGGGAGCTAATGGATGACAGCCCGGGGGAAATGAACCTTAATACTGATTCAGCCAAACAAGTTGCCGGGAGAGGAGCGGAGACGAGCCCTTTCGGCTGGTTGCATAAAAAGGAAGATTGAACCTGCTTTCCGAGCCCTGTTTGGCAGTAAGAATAGATAACAGCGGCTGCAGACTGCAACTCCTACAACTCTCAGCCTGCTGACGAATGATATCACAAGCTTGCCAACTCCTTTCTGATTGGCTGCCAGGATTCAGTTTCCCAGAGAGACTGTGACAGCTTTCTATATAGGAGTTCGGAAGGGATTCGTCGTAGACCCCTGCATTATATCTGGACCCATGGCAGAGGTGCTTTTTGTCCTGGATTAAAAGACGAGCGTGTTTTGCGATTGCGTTACTCAGTAACCGAGCGGTTTGTGTCAGAAACGGTGGAAACAGGAGAATTAGTTTTGTGACATGAACCAAACAGCAAAGTCTATCAACCAAATGACCCAATTCACCAACACTGCGTTAAAATGCAAAGCACAGGCGGAGACATGCATACCAAGGCCTGGATTCACGAAAGACGGTATTGCAGGGAAAAGAGAAGTTGATTGCCAACATAAGGCCAAAGTAGCTGAGTGGGCAAAGTTCTCCCATCCAGCTACACTTTAAACTCTGCTTTTTTTAAAAAAAAATCCCTCCCCAATTCCCTGCAATACTCTCCTTCATGAATAATAAAAAAAAGGTAAAAATACACAGAAGATATGCAAAAGAAAAATAAAAGACCTATCCCCCCTCCCCCACCTCGGTGCGCTAGTTTAGTACATGACCCCCTACTATCCAGGACACCAACATATGAAGAACATACACTGCTCTCTTCAGAGATTCAGACTTTCACACATGCGATACCCTACGCGTTTCATTCCATTGGGTACATATTCAGTTGTCCTTTTAAAGTTAATTTCCATTACTATGGGTATTATTCGGCGTCGGGCACATATTTCAAGCCACATGTTTCTATCCATTGATAAGTTATTAATTTGGGTCCAGAGAGAGAGAGAGGTGTTAAATTAATACACATGATCTGATCCAGCCATGAATTACTGGCTGATTTAAAGGACAACTGTAGCAATAAGATGTGTTTGTGTTTAATTGAAAGATTGTATCACGTGCAGGCATGTTACACAGACATGCTTTAATGAAAGAATACAAATAATGGACTTTATTGAGCCTTATTTGCTTCATATTCCTCTAACAGGGGGCAGACATGTTTAGAATCTTGGGTCAGATCTTCATTCATCTGCATGAAGGTTAATGCAGGTCTGACCCAGCATTCTATACAACATGTCTGCCCCCTGTTAGAGCTATATGAAGTGATGAGGGCTCAATAAGGTTTTTTATATGGATTCTTTCTTTAAAGAATGTATCTCGTTCGATTAAACATGAGTTCTTTTTTGTTTGTTTTTTAACCTGATCGTCAGTCCGTTGTATAGTGAATATAGCCCTCGTTTCTTTGATAACAAGCGATAACCCACTCAGTTGGTCCCTACGGGAATCGTTTCCTATGATGTTACAGAGACGGACGAAGAGTTTTTGCAGATAAATATTTGCTTTCTCCCGCAGCTGAGAAACAAGGAGCCTGCAATTAATTTCTTGCCAAGTTTGAAATACGTTCCTTGGTTCTCTCTCTGCTGTTTCCTTGTGCCGAGGAAATTTGTCTGCTTGAGCGATGTCTGCTGACAGGATAAACAGCTAAAAATGACGTGTCAATAGGTCCACAATTAAGGCAATCGAGTCAGTTTAGGCCCTGGGGACGGATATTTATCTGAAATCAATGTCCAAGTAAGCGGAAGGAGAGAAAAATTCTTGCTGTTTGTTTTTTTTTAGGATTTTCTGAGCAGGTTTATCTCCTGGAACTAAAGCACAAGCTCTGTGGTCCTGGCTAAAAATAAATGGTTTAATGTGTTTTGGAATATAACAATATGGACGGCAGAGGTACATCACAGGGAGGATAGACACCGTGTCCATGGCAAGGTCTCTGAAGCTCCATAGAACATCATTAAATAGTCTCTTCTACATTGACCACAAGCTCACAGATAGACGCACCTATAGATGACATGAAAAGATCATGATCACACCGATGAAGCGACACAGGACATAAGAACATCTGGCACAAACCCACATTTGCCTCCCCAACAGTTTTGTAGCACAATGTAAAGTTGTCCAATCTCTGGACAGTAGACTGTTATTAGTACTCTAACTCCACCCCCTCAATCTCTGATGGCATAGCCCCACCCCCTAGCATCACAAAGCTCAGCCCCCAAGGAACGTAGAAAAAAAAGAGTCTGCTCAATGAGCCCTGATCTGGGCCACAATGGGCGCATTCAAATTGTCAGTTAGTAACTGGCAATTTTAATGTAAATGCATGTACGAATAAAATAAAAAATGTTCTAAATTTAAAAAAAAATACACACGTGATTAATATACTAATATTATATAATATATTAATACATATAACATGAATATAATGGTTTTTAATCTCACTTCATCAATAGATGAAGTCCTCCCAAAATGCCCCGTAATTAGCTGAAGTGTTTCCCGTAGAAGTTTATGGGAAGGACCAAGCATATCATTTAAGTCAGCCGAGCTCAGAGGGATTTGGCAGCCTCAATGTTTGCAATAAAATTGTCCACCGTGGAAGATCTTCGTGCTGATTCAGGATCATATCTTTGACCACTGAGTAGCCCTAATTTAAGGACCATTCGGATCATTGATGTGATCATATGGGGTCCGTAACCGGAAGGTAATAGTTTCTTTGAGGAAATTGGAGATATCTGAGTAGACCCTATAGGAACATAAACATTTAGAATGTGTCACTGGCAGATAAGAACAATCAGGCCCCTCTAGTCTGTCCAATTTTCGAAATACTTTCATTAGTCCCTGGCCTTATCTGATATCTAGGATAACCTTATACCTATCCCATGCATGCTTAAACTCCTTCACTGTATTAACCTCTACCACTTCTACTGGAAGGCGTATCCATAAATCCACTATCCTCTCAGTAATGTAATACTTTCATTAGTCCCTGGCCTTATCTTATATCTAGGATAACCTTATACCTATCCCACGCATGCTTAAACTCCCTTACTGTATTAACCTCTACCACTTCTACTGGAAGACTATTCCATACATCCACTACCCTCTCAGTAAAGTAATACTTTCATTAGTCCCTGGCCTTATCTTATATCTAGGATAGCCTTATACCTATTCCATGCATGCTTAAACTCCTTCACTGTATTAACCTCTACCACTTCTACTGGAAGACTATTCCATGCATCCACTACCCTCTCCGTAAAGTAATACTTTCATTAGTCCCTGGCCTTATCTTATATCTAGGATAGCTTTATACCTATCCCATGCATGCTTAAACTCCTTCACTGTATTAACCTCTACCACTTCTACTAGAAGACTATTCCATACATCCACTACCCTCTCAGTAAAGTAATCCTTTCATTAGTCCCTGGCCTTATCTTATATCTAGGATAGCCTTATACCTATCCCATGCATGCTTAAACTCCTTCACTGTATTAACCTCTACCACTTCTACTGGAAGACTATTCCATGCATCCACTACCCTCTCAGTAATGTAATACTTTCATTAGTCCCTGGCCTTATCTTTTATCTAGGATAGCCGTATACCTATCCCATGCATGCTTAAACTCCTTCACTGTATTAACCTCTACAACTTCTACTGGAAGGCTATTCCATACATCCACTACCCTCTCAGTAAAGTAATACTTTCATTAGTCCTTGTCCTTATCCTATATCTAGGATAGCCTTATACAAATCCCATGCATGCTTAAACTCCTTCACTGTATTAACCTCTACCACTTCTACTGGAAGGCGTATCCATAAATCCACTATCCTCTCAGTAATGTAATACTTTCATTAGTCCCTGGCCTTATCTTATATCTAGGATAACCTTATACCTATCCCACGCATGCTTAAACTCCCTTACTGTATTAACCTCTACCACTTCTACTGGAAGACTATTCCATACATCCACTACCCTCTCAGTAAAGTAATACTTTCATTAGTCCCTGGCCTTATCTTATATCTAGGATAGCCTTATACCTATCCCATGCATGCTTAAACTCCTTCACTGTATTAACCTCTACCACTTCTACTAGAAGACTATTCCATACATCCACTACCCTCTCAGTAAAGTAATACTTTCATTAGTCCCTGGCCTTATCTTATATCTAGGATAGCCTTATACCTATCCCATGCATGCTTAAACTGCTTCACTGTATTAACCTCTACCACTTCTACTGGAAGACTATTCCATACATCCACTACCCTCTCAGCAATGTAATACTTTCATTATTCCCTGGCCTTATCTTATATCTAGGATAGCCTTATACCTATCCCATGCATGCTTAAACTCCTTCACTGTATTAACCTCTACCACTTCTACCGGAAGACTATTCCATGTATCCACTACCCTCTCAGTAAAGTAATACTTTCATTAGTCCCTGGCCTTATCTTATATCTAGGATAGCCTTATACCTATCCCACGCATGCTTAAACTCCTTCACTGTATTAACCTCTACCACATCTACTGGAAGACTATCCAATGCATGCACTACCCTCTCAGTAATGTAATACTTTCATAAGTTCCTGGCCTTATCTTATATCTAGGATAGCCTGCTTTAAATATGGGGGGCTTTGCCCCTTGCAGTTCTGCCTGCCGAGGCCAGCATTATCCCCGCTCTGTGAACGGCTCAGAATTGCTCTGTCGATGTCGTATCGATTAACACATTTCAATCAAAGATGCCAGGCCAGGGAAGGTCTCACTCATCTGCTGTATCATTCAAATCTCTCACAGCCACAAATGACAATGATCATTCCGTCCTGTATTACAATCTAGTAAAGATTAGCACTAGCCCGAGGGGCCGGTCAGATTTTATCAGCAAGAAACACTTTATGGATTATTAAAATATAGTGAGGTTAGACTAGTAACATGGCAGGGTCGCTCGGCCATTTATCACTCATCAATATCATCTTTTACAAGCGTTTAAGTCATAGATCCCCCCCCCCCCCCTCACCCTGGGGCAGTAGTGAAACAAGATGAGAGGGGGCACCTTGCAGACATTATCTACAACATGCCAAACAGTCACAAACATAGGGTCACACACACAGTTGCACACAGTCACACACACACATTCACAGACTGCCCCCCCCCCCCCCCCATACTTTACGGTCTACTCAGGTAGCTCCACGTTTTGGACCACTTTGGACCACATCAGTTTTCTTAATATTCGTTAAATTTGGGCTACTCCGAGGGGTGTATTCATTAAAATTAGAAACTGGAGGTCGAGATTAGTCCTAACTAGAGTTGAGCGGACATCTGGGTTCGGCTGGTTCGGCCGAACTTCGGAAAAAAGTCCGGGTTCGGGCTCGAACTTGACCCCGAACCCATTGAAGTCACTTTTGGCCACTAAAATGCCTCTAAAAAAGTCCTGGAAAGGGCTAGAGGGCTGCAAAAGGAAGTAAAATGTGGATAGGAGTAGGACAAGTGCCCTGCAAGCAAATATGGATAGGGAAATAACTTCAAATAACATAAAATACATACAAATTACAAATACAGCTGAGCAATAAAATAGCACTAGATGGAATCTTTGATTTTAGCTTTGGAAGAACATAAATCTAAATCTAAAGCATGGCTGCCAGGAGGATCAACAGAATTATCCATTTGAGAGAGGGTTGGAGTGCAGGGTATTCTCTTTCAGTTTATACTAAGTGACCCATAGGTTGAGGAGGCGGTGACCGTGGCGGTGTAGGTGGAAGCGGCGCTGGAGGAGGAGGAGGTAGCCAGAATTTTTCAAAGTGCGTTGTAAGCACAGTATTGGACTGTTCTATTTGACTCTCAGATATGAAGTGCACCGCAAGACGCAAATGTACTAAACAACATGTCCACCCCCTGATAAAGCTATACAGAGCAAAGATTCTACACACCATGTCTGCCCCTGATAAAGCTATACAGAGCAAAGATTCTACACAACATGTCCGCCCCCTGATAGAGCTATACAGAGCAAAGATTCTACACACCATGTCTGCCCCTGATAAAGCTATACAGAGCAAAGATTCTACACAACATGTCCGCCCCCTGATAGAGCTATACAGAGCAAAATATTCTACACAACATGTCCTCCCCCTGATAGAGCTATACAGAGCAATGATTCTAAACAACATGTGCACCCCCTGATAGAGCTATACAGAGCAAAGATTCTAAACACGTCTGCACCTGATAGAGCTATACAGAGCAAAGATTCTAAACATGTCTGCACCTGATAGAGCTATACAGAGCAAAGATACTAAACAATATCTCTGCCTCTTGATAAATAAGGTACTTTATTTCTATTCTTTCATTAAAGCATTTCCATTTAAAATGCTTACAGTTGATGAAATCTTTCATTAAAACAGAACTGTTTTTTTTGCTGACAGTTGTTTTTCAAGCTATGCATTTGTTTGGAATTCTGTGAATCCATTTTTTTTATTCTCTACACACACAGAGTAAACCTTGTTAGCTTGTTTTGGTGACTGAGTCCCGTAAGGTTACAAACAAAAAATGACAATGAAAAATATTATCATTGGAAATAATTTTGTAAAGAAACAGAAGAGATCGGACTGAAGATCCGACGTCTGAACTTCCAGGGCAGCTTAGGAGGAATTAGAGGAATGAAACCATTTCAGCACAGAGCTGACTCTCGTCCTTGTCCAATAATCCCTGGGATTTATGACCCTTGATTTGCAGGGAGGAGGGAGCTCGGGGTGGATTGTAGTTTATTTAATACAGATTATATTAACCAAGCGTAAATGTATCTGCGTAAATGAGAAGGCAGCAGACTTGTCTTCGGCTGAATGTAATGCAGCATCAAATCATTTCCCCTCTGCCGTTCATTCCACTTACGGAGACTGATACGCTACTTCCTCGGAGGGGAGGCAGATCCATCCTACCGCGCTGCGCTGAACTGTAACAGCCAAAGGCAATGGCTCGGCTCGAAGGTACAAACCTGGAGCCACATAACGAATGTTCCCATGGACCTCCGGCTACACATGGAAAGGATATGTTTAATCTGCCTCATCAGTTTTCGGATATAAATGGCCTAAAGAGGGCAATAGATGTCATACATCTAGCGGAGTGGGGATTTGGTTGTAGAAAAGGGTTAATGTGAATATTTACACAATCAGATATTAAAGGACAACTGCTGGCAAAAACGTGTTTTGTTTAATTCAAATATTACAGAGTAAACTGCTGTACCGAGAGAATACCGATAAAGTACCTTATAGCACTGTCTTTGCTGAATAGCAGGCTGCGGACATTTGTTTAGAATGTGGGTCAAGACATGGTAGCTTCGATCATCGGGGACATGTATTCGCCTAGAAATAACTGATAACTTAAAACAGACTGTGGGGTAAATAACGGCCACAGCACTTTATTTAAATAGTCATTGCATTACATTTTATACATTCCACACATATACCAGTATTACACAATGACTAAACATAACATTCCATACAACATATACCAGTATTACACAATGACTAAACATAACATTCGATACAACATATACCAGTATTACACAATGACTAAACATAACATTCCATACAACATATACCAGTATTACACAATAACTAAACATAACATTCCATACAACATATACCAGTATTACACAATGACTAAACATAACATTCCATACAACATATACCAGTATTACACAATGACTAAACATAACATTCCATACAACATATACCAATATTACACAATGACTAAACATAACATTCCATACAACATATACCAGTATTACACAATGACTAAACATAACATTCCATACAACATATACCAGTATTACACAATGACTAAACATAACATTCCATACAACATATACCAATATTACACAATGACTAAACATAACATTCCATACAACATATACCAGTATTACACAATGACTAAACATAACATTCCATACAACATATACCAGTATTACACAATGACTAAACATAACATTCCATACAACATATACCAATATTACACAATGACTAAACATAACATTCCATACAACATATACCAGTATTACACAATGACTAAACATAACATTCCATACAACATATACCAATATTACACAATGACTAAACATAACATTCCATACAACATATACCAGTATTACACAATGACTAAACATAACATTCCATATTACATCAGAAAACCAATCAGAAATCAGAAGTCTTGATTGACTCCCCCCATACTGTTCCTCCATTAACCCTCCTGGATACTCGGCTAGCTTCCGCCACGCTGTGACATAAAAAAGCATCAAACAGAAAAACCCTTAAAAAATAGGGAGGGAGGGTGGCTGGGACAAAAGGTAAGGCAGCTTCTCAAAATGGTTGCTCCAAATTCCCGCTTGCTCACTTTTATTCCCAAAACCCCTCCCACTATAGGCTGGACATGTCCCCTCAGCACCCTGTCATGACCGCCCCTCCCTGACCTTGTCTGGGGGCTACAGATCTGAGCTATCATGCTACATAACCTGACCTACCGGTAAACTGATTAAAGACAAACTACCATTCAACTCTGTCCTTCTAGCAGGAGAAACTCACCAGACCCTGCACATTGTATAGAAGAATATAGAGAAGAGCTCAGCTGGTCATGGATAATGCAGAGTTACATCTTTACACACTGTCACTTTATAACAATGCATTATACAGGGCCAACTCTGTTCTTCTAGCAGGAGAAACTCACCAGACCCTGCACAATGTATAGAGAATATATAGAAGAGCTCAGCTGGCCATGGATAATGCAGAGTTACATCTTTACACACTGTCACTTTATAACAATGCATTATACAGGGCCAACTCTGTTCTTCTAGCAGGAGAAACTCACCAGACCCTGCACAATGTATAGAAGAATATATAGAAGAGCTCAGCTGGCCATGGATAATACAGAGTTACATCTTTACACACTGTCACTTTATAACAATGCATTATACAGGGCCAACTCTGTTCTTCTAGCAGGAGAAACTCACCAGACCCTGCACAATGTATAGAAGAATATATAGAAGAGCTCAGCTGGCCATGGATAATGCAGAGTTACATCTTTACACACTGTCACTTTATAACAATGCATTATACAGTGCCAACTCTGTTCTTCTAGCAGGAGAAACTCACCAGGCCCTGCACAATGTATAGAAGAATATATAGAAGAGCTCAGCTGGCCATGGATAATGCAGAGTTACATCTTTACACACTGTTACTTTATAACAATGCATTATACAGGACCAAATCTGTTCTTCTAGCAGGAGAAACTCACCAGACCCTGCACAATGTATAGAATAATATATAGAAGAGCTCAGCTGGCCATGGATAATACAGAGTTACATCTTTACACACTGTCACTTTATAACAATGCATTATACAGGGCCAACTCTGTTCTTCTAGCAGGAGAAACTCACCAGACCCTGCACAATGTATAGAAGAATATATAGAAGAGCTCAGCTGGCCATGGATAATGCAGAGTTACATCTTTACACACTGTCACTTTATAACAATGCATTATACAGTGCCAACTCTGTTCTTCTAGCAGGAGAAACTCACCAGGCCCTGCACAATGTATAGAAGAATATATAGAAGAGCTCAGCTGGCCATGGATAATGCAGAGTTACATCTTTACACACTGTTACTTTATAACAATGCATTATACAGGACCAAATCTGTTCTTCTAGCAGGAGAAACTCACCAGACCCTGCACAATGTATAGAAGAATATATAGAGGAGCTCAGCTGGCCATGGATAATGCAGAGTTACATCTTTACACACTGTCACTTTATAACAATGCATTATACAGGACCAAATCTGTTCTTCTAGCAGCAGAAACTCACCAGACCCTGCACAATGTATAGAAGAATATATAGAAGAGCTCAGCTGGCCATGGATAATGCAGAGTTACATCTTTACACACTGTCACTATACTGTATAACAATGCATTATACAGGACCAACTCTGTTCTTCTAGCAGGAGAAACTCACCAGACCCTGCACAATGTATAGAAGAATATATAGAAGAGCTCAACTGGCCATGGATAATACAGAGTTACATCTTTACACACTGTCACTTTATAACAATGCATTATACAGGGCCAACTCTGTTCTTCTAGCAGGAGAAACTCACCAGGCCCTGCACAATGTATAGAAGAATATATAGAAGAGGTCAGCTGGCCATGGATAATGCAGAGTTACATCTTTACACACTGTTACTTTATAACAATGCATTATACAGGACCAAATCTGTTCTTCTAGCAGGAGAAACTCACCAGACCCTGCACAATGTATAGAAGAATATATAGAGGAGCTCAGCTGGCCATGGATAATGCAGAGTTACATCTTTACACACTGTCACTTTATAACAATGCATTATCCAGGGCCAACTCTGTTCTTCTAGCAGGAGAAACTCACCAGACCCTGCACAATGTATAGAAGAATATATAGAAGAGGTCAGCTGGCCATGGATAATGCAGAGTTACATCTTTACACACTGTCACTTTATAACAATGCATTATACAGGGCCAACTCTGTTCTTCTAGCAGGAGGAACTCACCAGACCCTGCACAATGCATATAAGAATATATAGAAGAGCTCAGCTGGCCATGGATCGTGCACCAGACCCTGCACAATGACACATTTCACAATTCTTCTTAAGCCTACAAAGGTCTAGCTAGATGCCATAGTGGCGTCCTAATTTCTGAAGTCGGCCAGGTTTCATTTTATCTTTTTTATGTCTGTTTAGATTTTGTTTGTATACATCTCATTAATTATTTATATAGATTTTAGAATACACTTCATCTGTGTGGAGTCTTTAATCAATTATTTTTTATTTAAAAATATGTATAAATATGAACTGATAGTTATCATCAGTTGTGTAGCAAAATGATAGTCAAGCAGAACTAAAACAGAAAAGTAACTGAGGGAGAGCAGAACTGAAATACAGAGTACAGGGCTACAGGACAGAGGCAAGGCATAAGATAAAGCATAAACCAAACTAAGGATAAATAATACAAGGCACAGGGTTTAGGATCACAAGAAACACATACAAAGGAACAAACATAAATACAGGAACTAGCCTAACACTAAAGATGGTAAATGTGGGGGTTTGGTTCACCAATTGGCCAATTAGATGTTAGCTTGCCAACCACATCAAGGTACCCCACATTAGGCAAGTCCCTAACTAATACATAATATTAGAAAAGCAAAAAGAAATAATCAAATCTAAAAGACAAACATGGAATAGACACAGAGGAAATACCTGTAGACGGCACCACTAAGGACTGAACAGAAACGGGTCCGGTTTAATAGAAAGAAACCGACAGGAGAAACCTGGAATGACAGAGACAGGCAGAAGGGAAAACATAACAGGAATACAGGGCAAAGACAGGACTAAGCATAAATAATGAACAAGAAAGCAAAGCAATAAGGATACGGAAAAGCCCGGATACCGCCGGGACGAGCCTGCACAAGGGTGCATGGTTACAGTTGTGAAATAAAACTCGAGACGTAAGAATTTGCGAGATCGTCACTTCCGGTGACGCAAAATCAGCTGGGTCAGTTTATAGAGGGGGGCTAAGTGGGTAATTTAAGACAATAGGGGCTCATATAAGGGGGAGGAGGGCAGATAGTACAGAAGGGTTCTGCTACTTATAATAGGGGCAGATAATACAGAAGGGCTCTGCTCCATAGAATAGGGTCAGTTAATATGGGGGGGTCTGCTACATAGAATAGAGTCAGTTAATATGGGGGGGCTTTGCTAATTAGAATAGGGTCAGTTAAAACAGGGGGGTCTGCTACATAGAATAGGGTCAGTTAATAAAGGGGGGCTCTGCTACATAGAAGGGTGTCAATTCATACAGGGGACTCTGCTACATAGTAGTGAGTCGGTTAATACAGTGGGGGCTCATAGAAGGGAGGTAAGTTAATGGGGAGGGTCTGGTACATAGAAGGGAGGTCAGTTAATGGGGAGGGTCTGGTACATAGAAGGGAGGTCAGATAATGGGGGGGCTCATAGAAGGGAGGTAAGTTAATGGGGAGGGTCTGGTACATAGAAGGGAGGTCAGTTAATGGGGAGGGTCTGGTACATAGAAGGGAGGTCAGATGATGGGGGGGCTCTGGTACATAGAAGGGAGGTAAGTTAATGGGGAGGGTCTGGTACATAGAAGGGAGGTCAGTTAATGGGGGGATCTGCTACATAGAAGGGAGGTAAGTTAATATGGAGGGGCTCTGCGGCATAGAATAGGGTCAGTTAATATGGGGGGCTCTACGGCATATAATAGGGTCAGTTAATACAGGGCGGCTAAGGGGGTCAGTTAATACACACACACACAGATAGACACAGTGACAGGAACGCAGACAGATGCTCAGACAGACAGACAGACAGACAGACAGGTGGGCCATTCCTCGTAGCCCCTTTTCCATACATTGACAGATTCTCCGTGAATTAGAAACACGAGGTAAGCAGGACAAATCAAAACAGCAAAGTGGGGATAAAAATCTCTGACTCGACAGGAAAAACAGTCCCCAAAGTTCCAGCTATAAACTTCCTTTATTGTGTCTAAATTCCCCAAGAGGGGAGTCAGTGGTGATTTCCAGAAATCTCAGGCAGCACAATGCAGTCTGCTGCTGGCAGGTCTAATGAAGTTACCAACAGCAAACAATTAGGTTAGGAGATCCTGGGGGAGCCGCCAACGAGCTGATGGAGTTGAAAGCAAGACGACGATTCAGATGCATTTAATTTCCGTTTGGTCACAGAGGCAGCGGTGCAGCCTGGTCTAATATATCTCTACGTCTGGCACTACCCCTATCACTTATAATCCAGTCACCAACAGGCCGGGCATTCATATGAGCTGTCATATTATTATTACATAGACTCTCACAGGAGGACAACACATTAACTTATGTTTATTTGAAAGATTCCCAGGTGAGAAGGGGTAGAGGGTGAGATTGGCGAGGGCACAGTTCACTCTTGCCCAGTGAGCTAAAAGCTGTGACGCACTTGAAGGGACTTGTAGGAATCAAAAGAGCTGCAGGACAATGCGCAGGGAGCCACGGGACAATACACAGGGAGCCGCTGGACAATGCACAGGGAGCCACAGGACAGTTCCCACGGAGCCGTGGGACAATGCACAAGGAGCTGCAGGACAATGCACAGGGAGCTGCAGGACAATGCACAGGGAGCCGTGGTACAATGGACAGGGAGCCGCAGGGCAATGCACAGGGAGCTGCAGGACAATGCACAGGGAGCCACTGGCCAATGCAGAGGGGGCCGCGGGGCAATGCACAGGGAGCTGCAGGACAATGCACAGGGAGCCGCGGGACAATGCACAAGGAGCCACGGGACAATGCACAGGGAGCCACGGGACAATGCACAGGGAGCCACTGGCCAATGCAGAGGGGGACGTGGGACAATGCACAAGGAGCCGCAGGGCAATGCACAGGGAGCTGCAGGACAATGCACAGGGAGCCGCGGGACAATGCACAAGGAGCCACGGGACAATGCACAGGGATCCACGGGACAATGCACAGGGAGCCACTGGCCAATGCAGAGGGGGCCGCGGGGCAATGCACAGGGAGCCGTGGTACAATGCACAGGGAGCTGCAGGACAATGCACAGGGAGCCGCGGGACAATGCACAGGGAGCCGCGGGACAATTCACAGGGAGCCACTGGCCAATGCAGAGGGGGCCGCGGGGCAATGCACAGGGAGCCGTGGTACAATGCACAGAGATCCACAGGACAGTGCACAGGGAGCCGTGGGACAATGCAGAGGGGGCCGCAGTGCAATGCACAGGGAGCTGCAGATCTGTTGGTCTCATACGCATATTAATAAGTCAGACTGTTGTGCTGCATGGGCAGTATCGCTGTCAGTTGGAGTGACTTGACCTCCTAAGCTCCACCCCCAGGATCCCGTTAAGGCCATTCAGATTTTTGATTTTTTATTGCAGAAATTGAGCAGACAAGACGAGCCAAACGGTCCCTATCTGCCCCTGACACATGCTATGTTTCTATATAAAACTCTGATAATGCAAAAGGTCATGACATTATCTGGCATTATGAGCGGCTCATGTTTAGGGGTTATTGTCATTTTCCCAGCAGTCTTACATTACCTTTGGACGGCTATGTAACAATTGATTTTCTTTTTACGATCCTATGTTATGGAGCTGGTGAGGATGAGTGTGCGATGCAGCTTTAAACAGAATACACAGTTATAATAATATACAAGGGAGCATGCATCTCCATGGGGTTAGACAAGTATCACCTACCTAAGCATTGTTACAGACCATGTACACCCTTTCATGAACACGGTATTCCCTGATGGCGTTGGCCTCTTTCAGCAGGATAATGCTCCCTGCCACAAAGCAGAAATGGTCCAGGAATGGTTTGAGGAACACAACAACGAGTTCAAGGTGTTGACTTGGCCTCCAAATTCTCCAGATCTCAATCCAAGCATCTGTGGGATGTGCTGGACAAACAAGTCCGATCCATGGAGGCCCCACCTCAAAACTTACAGGACTTAAAGGATCTGCTGCTAACGTCTTGGTGCCAGTTACCCCAGCACACCTTCAGAGGTCTAATGGAGTCCATCCCTCAATGGGTTAGGGCTGTAATGGCGGCACAAGGGGAGCTACACAATATTAGGCAGGTGGTCATAATGTTGTGGCTGATCAATGTATAACCAGTTTCAGCAGATGATTGGGTACAATGAATTAACGCCAAAATAATATTGGGCTCCCAATATCGAGCCCTTCAGATTATTCCACTTGTTGGGTGGGTTGGGAAAACATTTCTAACTTTAGCCTTACGTTTGAATTTCTCTCTATCATGAATAAAGCCTTTAATATCACACATTATTGGCCTCCATATCTCCAGGTCATGCGGGTCTCTGGTCTCAATGTAACCGCGTCCTGCGGATGATTGCGTTATATTTGACCTTTGATCCCTGTCACCCAGGTGGTCGGTTTACCCCAAGAGACCTATCACTCATATTTCGGGAGATCACAGTTACAAGGAGCCTTCGGAAATGACAAGCAGGGAATGTACATTGGGTTGGCAATGTTTATTCATTTTCCCTGGTGAGTTTATCAATGTGGAAAGTGTGTGAAACGAGGAAGGACAAGTTCAAAGGTCAGAAGCCATAGATCATATAACATGGACACGCTAGGCCTTCACAAGGGAGACAAATCTGCAGCGACAGTGATCAATACAACTCGGATACACAGCTGCAGGACCAAGGACCAGTTGGTATCGATCCATTAACCTCATAAATGCCAGAGGAAATTAGGGGGATGGGAAACACATTAGATGCTCTTGGGCAATTAAGAGAATGACTCCGATTTGAAATGTATGCATTGATTTAAACCTTCACACCTGTATTCTAAATATGTTTAGTATACTTTATAATATCAGGTTTGCAGATATACAACTGTACACTGGGAATTCCCATTCTTGAAAGAGTCAGGGCCAATGGGAGGTGGATATAGCCAAGTGCTGCCCCTCCATCCCCCCAGGAGACCACAATGGCTAACTTTACCATGATACTTTACAGACCGTTTAGTCCAGTACCCAAGATGTAAAGAGAAGGCTGGATATCTTTGATGTATGGGCACAAATAACCATCATGGCAGGTCCAGCTGTGTAAACCTTCCTCCTCCTCAAAGCCTTTCCTTGTGAGTCTTGGAGAGACTCAAAGAGAACCAGACAGGTGGAGTCTTGGAGAGACTCACAGAGAACCAGACAGGTGGAGTCTTGGAGAGACTCACAGAGAACCAGACAGGTGGAGTCTTGGAGAGACTCACAGAGAACCAGACAGGCGGAGTCTTGCAGAGACTCACAGAGAACCAGACAGGTGGAGTCTTGGAGAGACTAACAGAGAACCAGACAGGTGGAGTCTTGGAGAGACTCGCAGAGAACCAGACAGGTGGAGTCTTGGAGAGACTAACAGAGAACCAGACAGGTGGAGTCTTGGAGAGACTCGCAGAGAACCAGACAGGTGGAGTCTTGGAGAGACTCACAGAGAACCAGACAGGTGGAGTCTTGGAGAGACTCGCAGAGAACCAGACAGGTGGAGTCTTGGAGAGACTAACAGAGAACCAGACAGGTGGAGTCTTGGAGAGACTCGCAGAGAACCAGACAGGTGGAGTCTTGGAGAGACTCACAGAGAACCAGACATGTGGAGTCTTGGAGAGACTCGCAGAGAACCAGACAGGTGTAGTCTTGGAGAGACTTGCAGAGAACCAGACAGGTGGAGTCTTGGAGAGACTCACAGAGAACCAGACAGGTGGACTCTTGGAGAGACTCCACCTGTCTGGTTCAGTTGGAGATGAAGCCAGTGAGGGACCAACTCAACTGAACTCACCAGGTCCGCTCTTATCTCAGAGTACAGCAATAAGTGTCCCTCATCAACTCACTGGCTAAAGTAAACATCATGCAACCTCTCAGTACATTCTCTGTAATGAGCAAGCATGACGATACAATGCAAGCCTGACGCTACAATGCAAGCCTGACGATACAATACAAGCTTGGCGATACAATACAAGCCTGACGATACAATGCAAGCCTGACGATACAATGCAAGCCTGACGATACAATACAAGCCTGACGATACAATACAAGCCTGACGATACAATACAAGCCTGATGATACAATACAAGCCTGACGATACAATTCAAGCCTGACGATACAATTCAAGACTGACGCTACAATGCAAGCCTGATGATACAATACAAGCCTGACGATACAATGCAAGCCTTACAATACAATACAAGAATGACGCTACAATGCAAGCCTGACGATACAATACAAGCCTTACAATACAAGTCTTATGATACACTGGTTATTCATCTTGCTCTCTGAGGATTTCAGTTATCCCATTGCTCACCCTTTTCGTACACAGAGGATTTAATTACATCTCATCAAAGGGGTCTCTCAACTCCCACCCCAATAACAAATCACTGCCGTTTTTTCCAGCAGATTCGGTCCGTTAGACGGTTTGGGGTAAGTCTGTCCGGGGATTGTCTGCTCCCAGGTGAAATCTATTTCATTAGCTATGACACACACACACAAATCCACTTCTCCATGTTCTTTTAATTGGTCTTATTTGGAGACCGGTATCATTTTTTGTTGTAATTTTATGTCCACTGCTGATTTTACTTTCTGTAAATTCCTTGGGCCCTTACGACCAGTTCTGGGAAGCCGTATATTAACTTCCCTCGCTGGTGCGCACAGATTACGTCCTTTTACAGTCTTGCTAAGACGCTTCTCTCGAAGGCGGGGTGATGAAAGCGACTGACCTAATCATAACCTATTAATTAGCGCTGTAAATTCTGCCGCGTAGCAAATGGACGGAGAGAATCGGCAGGTTAGGCACGAATTCCAAGAACTTTAAATCTCGCCCCCGGGGCTTTATGGCAGAACGGACGCAAACCTCAAAGAGTGATCCACTGTTCACTTTACATGACCTTGTATCAATTAAACATTATATAGGTTTACTGGTCTTCCCTTTCCACAATAGGATACATACTAGATAGATTTCTGTGCATGCTGGACAAATGATTTTATTCCTGGTATATATATACATCCTTATTACTTAGAGATAGAAAGATAACCCAAAATATAAGGTTTGCATCTGATATAGACCCTACATATTTACTTTATAGTATATAAGGCCTGCATAACCCAACGACGGTGGATTCCATGTTTAATATCATGACATCATGGCTCCATGACTTCGTTGCCAGCCCTGCTCGGAGCTCACTAAGCTCACCTTTTATGCAAACGACAGGACATTGGCTGTGAGAACTGGCAGGAGATGCCTTGGCCAAATCTCATCTCTTTGGCAAGCAGCGCAGGTTGGCCCAGTCATTAGAAATACAGCTAATAATCACTTGTTCTTAGAAATTGGTGGATCTATGTGGATCATTGACCCAGCACTGCCTACGACACATTGCATACAATGATGTCATCACCGTGCGACTTTACTTTTACAGTTGGGTGACCAGCTTGCTCCTGCAGCCGGAGACCGGTATGGACAATATGGAGCAGGGGTGAATTGTGCTCGTTGGATCCAATGTGCCCATCTGATGCCCTCCCGCTCTGGCTGAATTAGAAATCCTATCATTTTACACTAGCTTTCTAGAAAGACAGAAAATTATGGTAGCTGTAGCCAAAAAAAGAGATTGACAGTTGTAGCCTCGACTACCAGGCCGTAGCTTACCATAAACAGTAACCACAGGGCTCAGATGTAGTGGGTAGAAAAGGCCACAGCCATTTTATTTATTACACACGTCATTGCCTCCAACCTTAAACATAACACGTCGTAACATAACATCAGAGGTACAGTAATAGGCAATGACAAGACCCACATATTAGCATATATGTCATAAATGAAACGTATCACATAATTAACCATAACTTTATTAACACAGTTAGCATAATAACATAAGAACCATTTCCTGAACTAGACATGTGCATTCGTTTTCGGACTAATGCATTTTCGTCCGAAAATAGCATTTTCGTCCATTCGTCCGAAAAACGAATAACGAAAATGCTTTGCTAACGAAAGCCGAATGAACGAATGGTTAATAAACGAAAATCATTCGTTCATTAGTCCATTGGTAGTACTATTGGCATTTTATAAGCCGAAATAGAGTCGGTTTATAGAATACAATAGCATAGTACACTACATTCCATAAACCGACATAATGAACGACTTTCGGTTTATGGAATGCATGTAAGTCTATTGACATTCTATAAACCGACTCTATTTCGGTTTATAGAACTATAGCACGAATGGACAAATGATTTTCGTTTATATTAAACCATTCGTTCATTCGTTCAACTTCTTAGCTTTCTATAAACCGAAGCAGAGTCCCCATTCATAATTTTTTATGAATGGGAACTCTAGTTCAGTTTATAGAAACCCCATAGTATTACATGTAATCCATAAGCCAAAAGTCTTTAAACCGAACGTTCGGTTTATAGGCTTTCGGTTTATGGAATACATGTAATCCTATTGCTATTCTATAAACCGAACATTCAGTTTATAGAATAGCAATAGGATTATATGTATTCCATAAGCCGAAAGTCTATAAACCGAACGTTCGGTTTATAGACTTTCGGCATTTGTAATGAATGTAATAGTACTATTGGCTTCCACTACACAGAGACAGAGTCTCCATTCATAAATTTATGAATGGAGACTCTGTCTCTGTGTAGTGAAAGCCAATAGTACTATTACATGCATTACAAATGCCGAAAGTCTATAAACCGAAGGTCGTTCGGTTTCTAGATTTTCGGTTTATAGAATACATAGAATTACATGTAATTCTATGTATTCTATAAACCAAAATCTAGAAACCGAACGACCTTTGGTTTATAGACTTTTGGCTTATAGAAAACATGTAGTACTATTGCCTTTCTATGAACCGAACGAGAGCCCCATTCATAAGAATTTCTTATGAATGGGGCTCTCGTTCGGTTTATAGAAAGCCAATAGTATTACACATATTCTATAAAACGAAACGAATAAAACGAAACGAAACAAAAATAATGAACGAATTTCGAAATGAATGTAGTAATGAACGAAATTCGTTTTAGACTAAATAAATAAAATTTTCGTCCGAATGGACGAAAACGAAACAAAAATTTTAGTTTTGCACATGTCTATCCTGAACCAACTTGCTCCCCAGGGGTCCTGGTTTGCAGGGCTACTTGCCCCATTCTTGAAAGCGGCACCAGTATTCTCTTATTCACACCCAGACCTGAGCTTCCTTGCACTCTTTGATTAAGGAGTAGTGCAAAGAGATTCCACCTGACCCATGCACCGCTATTAAGGATTGAATCCCAGGCCCGTGATGAATAATCCTGGGACTGCATATGTGTATGTGTAATTAGTGCTGCACAATAAAGTGCTGGCAAGTTCATGTTTTCATACTTGCTGACATGAGAAAGGGACCTCAGCCAAATACTGGGAAGCACCTGATTTGTTATACATGGGTACAGTGTGCGCTCCTAGCATCCTAGACATTCAGGACCAGTGTACACCATCAGGGGCTACCTCCAGGAGCACCTTCTTTATAAATAACCCCCCACATATCCCATGATGCTCAGGCATGCGAGTCACTGAGAATCAAACTACATATCCCATGATGCTCGGTCAGGTGTGTGACTGACTGATCATCAAACTACATATTCCTTGATGCTTGTAAATCAGGTGAATAATCCTCAGTGCACACGGACAGCGTATAGGGAAGGAAAAGGAACATTACCTCAGATCGGTGTTGGTGCTTCGGTGGTTACGCGTACACCATACGAGGTATAAAAATAAATAGTTTTATTGTAATCCAGATAAAAGAAATAAGCACCAAAAAATATTTTGAAAGTTAGTGCAAAAGGACAAAAAAGACAGCAAGGATAGAGGGCTAAATGCCCATGCTTGACGCGTTTCGCGCTCAGGAACATGTAATCATAAGTAGTGTTGAGCGAACCCGCACGAACTGTTCGGGTTCGTACCGAACATTACGGTTTTTGGACCCCGAACACGGACATTCCACTATATGTTCGGGTTGGAGTTATAACCAAACAGTAAGGTAAAGATATACATAAAGATATACATAAAGATATACATAAAGATATACATAATGTGACACATCCAACTCCGAATTAAGTCCGTTCAGTTTTCTTGTATTAAGATAAAAAATCCCCATAACGTCTAAGCGAGATAGGATACTGGCCTATCTCCACCTCTCAGAGGTACGATTGCTCTTTCCAGACCCTGGACTTTGCATTGAGATGCATCTGAATTATTACATAACACAAACTGTGTACCAATTGGTGTGTTTAGTGGTTTGTCACATGTTATTGAAGATATATGTTCTCTTATCCTACATTTTAATTTTCTGGATGTTTTTCCTGCATATTGTTTAGAACGTGTTACGTGTCAGAAGGTATGTACCGTTCTAGTGTTACAGTTGATATACTGTCTTGATATATATATAGAGTGACTGAGGACCTAAAGGTGCTACCAATTTGCAGTGTATTGCAACAAATACATTGATTATGTCCGCAACTATAGGTTCCCAGCGTCTGCAACCAATTCGCTGCACCAACTACTCCCTTGCTGCTAAAGAGACTTGGGGTCAGGTGTGTGACTGACTGATCATCAAACTACATATCCCATGATGATTGGTCAGGTGTGTGACTGACTGATCAACAAACTACATATCCCATGGTGCTTGGTCAGGTGTGTGACTGGCTGATCATCAAACTACATATCCCATGATGCTTGGTCAGGTGTGTGACTGACTGATCATCAAACTACATATCTCATAATGCTTGGTCAGGTGTGTGACTGACTGATCATCAAACTACATATCTCATAATGCTTAGTCAGGTGTGTGACTAACTGATCATCAAACTACATATCCCATGATGCTTGGTCAGGTGTGTGACTGACTGATCATCAAACTACATATCCCATAAAGCTTAGTCAGGTGTGTGACTGACTGATCATCAAACTA
>CM069859.1:7840555-7930555 GCA_036172795.1 Pelodytes ibericus
CACAGCCAGGCCCACAGCCAGGCCCACAACCAGGCTCACAGCCAGGCCCAGCCAAGCTCACAGCCAGGCTCAAAGCCCAGACCACAGCCAAGCCCACAGCCAGGCCCACAGCCAAGCTCACAGACAAGCCCACAACCAGGCCCACAGCCAGGCTCACAGATCGGCCCACAGCCAGGTCCACAGCCAAGCTCAGAGCCAGGCAACACAGCCAAGCTCACAGCCAAGCCCACAGCCAAAAAGGCTCTTTAATTAAAATGCACCAAGTTTTGTTGTTTAGAATCGTTGCTCTGTATAGCTCTATCAGGGGTGGACATTTTGTTTAGGATCTTTGCTTTGTATAACTCTATCAGGGGGCGGACATGTTGTTTAGAATCGTTGCTCTGTATAGCTCTATCAGGGGTGGACATTTTGTTTAGAATCTTTGCTCTGTATAGTTCTATCAGGGGGCGGACATGTTGTTTACAATCATTGCTCTGTGTATCTCCATCAGGGGGTGGGCATGTTGTTTAGAATCTTTGCTCTGTATAGCTCTATCAGGGGGCGGACATGTTGTTTAGAATCTTTGCTCTGTATAGCTCTATCAGGGGTAGACATGTTGTTTAGAATCTTTGTCCAGATAGGCCAGTCCATCTTAACCAGGATGTCCACTCTCTGATAGAGCTGTGAGGAGCTAAGACGGTTCAATAAGGTACATATTTACCTTCTTTCATTAAGCATTTCTATTTAAAATACAATCTTTCAATTACACAGAACTTTTACTACCTGTCCTTTAAAAAATAAACTTTATTTGTTTCCTGAGGAACAAATAATAATATAACGTTTGCGTAACTCCTTTTATAATATTTCCCCAACTACAAAACCGTGAAACCCGGGAGACCCCCAACAATGATCGTTTATTGGTTTGCAAGAGCAGTGAGGGGTTAACGGGTTGTTTTATTGCAGACGACGGGGGTCATTGTTTATATAGTTGGAGGGTCTGGGTCGTGCGGTGCTCTGGTAGTAATAGAGCACCTGACTCTGTGCAGATGGGTCACTGTCATTCTACAAACTGGAAACAAATGAGGATCTCCTCCTGCTCCATATGTGGCATATGGCCGCGGCTGCAGAGACAGCAGTTTGTCGCTACGAGATGTTCCCGTCTGGACTGCTACGTCTACACATTCCAAGAAGTGCCTTTTGCTTTGTGTCCTGACTTAGAAATATGAGTATAAAAGCAGAACTTGAGATAGGTGATTTATACCTGTGTCCTAACCTTCGTTTGGTCTTCAGGGTCATGCACATAACTGTTTTACTGTTCGTTCACACCTGCATTTAACCATGATGGTCCGAGCTCCAGGGTTCCCAGTTACGCCGCCAAGCCTGGACCCTATCTATCTCTTCCATGAATTTACCCCCTCGCCTGACATTCAATCTTTAACAGATTATTTTACGTTTTATTTGTCTTGATGTATTGTTATATTAATCTTTGTTCTTTCTCGATTTTAATTGATTAGGTCTGGCCCACCCTAAGCATCGGCTCAAAGGACAAAAAGCCCTTTCAGAATTAGAGATGGGCATACTTTTTTGACTTTTTCGTAGATGCTACAATCTGAATTGGCCTCCAGACACGTGAGTTCGGCATTTTCTACAACCAACAGGAAAAAGAGGTCACATCATGATAACCCAACAAAGAAACAAAGACTAAACAAAAAAGAAAGGTTCATGCTTCCTCAAAACCCATCTCTCATCTTAAAATTCCCTCTCTCCTTGGTTTCCCACCCACTGTCACCATCTCCCATTTTGGGACCCACCAAACCATCCACCTCACCGTTGCTGAATGTTTGGTCTTTCAAAACTGTCATCATTTCATTTTCTTTTTTTGTTTTGTGTTATTATTAATTATTTGCGAAATGGATTCCAAGAGATTTACTCATCTCTACTTGATCTTGGTTCTCATTGTTTAAAGGAGAGAGACCCCAACCAGCTTCTAGCTCTGGGCTGGCCTGGGGTGGGCTGTCAGCTTCTTATACAGACTTATGAAGACTTATTTAGCTAAGAAATTCCAGCAAGAAAGCATTTATAGTTTGTGACAAGATTGGCATTCACAGTCTCCTTGGTGAGCTGGAATCAAAGCCGCTCAATTCTTCACAAATAGTGGATTAATTAATTAATAGTCAGAATACAATGCTGCCAAGTAGTGTCACAATTCATTTGTAGCACTCCACACACTCATGAGAGACAACATGACAATATCAAAGATTTACTCTGAGAGCAAAGATTCGCACGACAAAATAATAAACGGGATAACGTTTAGAAACATAGAAACATAGAAACATAGAATGTGTCGGCAGATAAGAACCATTCGGTCCATCTAGTCTGCCCAATTTGTTTAGTACTTTTATTAGTCCCCCGTTCCCGGTCTTATAGCTATGATAGCCTTATACCTATCCCATGCATGCTTAAAATCCTTGACTGTGTTTACCTCTACCACTTCTACTGGAAGACTATTCCATACATCCACTACCCTCTCAGTAAAGTAATACTTTCATTAGTCCCTGACCTTATCTTATATCTAGGATAGCCTTATACCTATCCCACGCATGCTTAAAATCCTTGACTGTGTTTACCTCTACCACTTCTGCTGGCAGGCTATTCCATACATCCACTACCCTCTCAGTAAAGTAATACTTCCTGATATTACGTTTAAATCGTTGCCCCTCTAATTTAAGACTATGTCCTCTAGTTGTGGTAGTTTTTCTTCTTTTAAATATACTCTCTTCCTTTACTGTGTTGATTCCCTTTATGTATTTAAATGTTTCTATCATATCCCCCCTGTTACGTCTTTCCTCCAAGCTATACATGTTTAATTGGAAAAAAGCTTAAAAGACAACTGTAGACAAAATATTACAAGGTCTGCTCAACAAAGAGATAATTTCAGGGAATTGAAAAGAAAATGTTAAACTGTAGGCCAATTTAGACGAAAATTTGGAAAAATTTGCCAATGCAGCTGAATGGGGGGAGTGTTTCCAGCTGTTTGATTGAAAGATTGCGTTGAATATGGGCACTTTAAAGACAAGTACTTAAAGGGACAGTCTAGTCCCCAGACTCACGTTGGCGCAAGATGAAGATCACTGCTTGTATAATGCACAGGCTTTTTTTCCTGTGTGATTTGATGCAGGCATTCTGTGTAAATCACATTTTTAATATTTGACTCAAGCCCTTCCCCAGTGATTACTCTGCAAGTTTACTGCAGGTGCGGCAGCACTGATTATATAGACACTGAGGATATCATGTTTTGTTTCATTTAATCACTTCATTTGCTTCTGGAATAGAATACTTTGTGTTGACCCTAAGTGATCTCCCTCTTGTACACAGTAGGACCTCTTAACAGTACAACACATTGTCTGATGACATCACTAGAGAAACAGGATATTCCAATCATTTTAATAAAATTATTCCCATTGGTTCCTGCAGCAAAAAAAAAATAAAAAAGGAAATTACTTTCACTCTAGCATGAGCAGTCCTGGTTTCTTGCAAACTGCTGTAATTTCACAAATTCATCTAACTGTACATTTGTATATTTTAAGGAATGCAAAATGTATTATATACATTTTAAAGTACTTTGAAAGCAAATTAATTTGCATTAATATTTGGTAGATGTATTTTGGGCACCAGATAGTTCCTTTAAATTAAAGACTTAAAATAAAGTATTTAACAACTATTGTAATCAATAATGCAGGTAAAAGGGGGGAGAGGGGGTCACCACTGGACCCAAACACTAAACATATAAGCAGCACACATGGAACAAACAAACTGTGCCAATATAGATACGTCATGTAATAGCCTCCGTTTCATTAATAGTATTGATTCCCGGTATAAAAAACGTATATATATATATATATATATATATATATATATATATATATATATATATAAACCATACAATTTAAAACTCAAAAAACAGGGACCTCTGACAAAAATGAGAAATGTATAAAGAGGGATCACTCAGAACCCCATGCTGTCCACCCCCCAGTACCTGGCAGAAATGACCTTACCGCTTCTATCCCCTAATAAACAGACATCGGTAGGGGGGAAAAAAGCAGCTAACTGTGAAACACTTTCATTATTACCTAGCCTGGCCATTTAATATTTAAACCATTTCACAGTCACCATAAAAGGTCTTTCTATTATTCCATTATTTTCATAATATGATATCATTTACTATAAGTAAAAATCCTAAGACATGATGAAAACATTAAACATAACAAATGTTTTCTAACTTTGACTCAAGAATCTGTTGTACAATTACAAAGTGTAAAAAAGACTTTGTATAGTTTCTAATATTTGTCCTGAGTTTAGAAATAACATTAAGAAAAAATGGTAAAAAGCAGCAACAACCTGTGTGATTCTCTGCATACAGATGTGAACAGAAAATACAGGACAAATACAACAAAATAGTGGTATGAGATCACCACCAGCAAATAAAGCAAAACATGTTTGCCTGGTGTCATGGTTGGTGTAATATCTGCAATGTCTTATATCATATTTTTAGGGAAAGAGACAAAATACATAGTGTAATACAGCAAAAAAACAAAACAAAAAAAAACACAGAATATTCTGCAATGTTTCACTGACTGCACTCAAAGACTCTAAGGAAATTTTGGGCTCGTCAGAAAGTGCTGTTTGGGTTGCCTCTTCTCTCCTCATTTGGCACTCCAATAGATGTAAATGGAGAATAACACAGGGCCAAGATGTAAGTATAAGATATACAAAAGCTTTAATACAAAAGTAATAATATCTTACATGTATGGACTGGATATATCAGCTTGTGGGTCATCCAGACCATGTGCAATGACAAAACATCAAAGCAGCAACAATAAGCATCAAGAAAGATAAAAACAATGAAAAGTCCAAATAAAACCAAGTCAAATTGGAATCCAGAAGAAAGTGCAAAAAGATGTAGCTCACGCAAGGCGTTTCACCCGCTGTGTGCTCCTCCTGACTTCCATGTTTTTCAGATTTATTTTTCAAATTATAGGGCAATAACCGATAGTAGTGTTTTTGTTTCCTAACCATGTTCTTCTACAGTGACCTACCCCTAAATCTAACCCTAGCCCTAACACTAATTCATCTGTAACCTGGAGTGGAACTCTAACCCCAACCCTAGATCTTGGGTTAGAAGATGAAGTGCTAGTTTTGTCCTTATTTTCAATTTACTGTTGCTGACTGCCTCGGAAGCAACAGAGCAATGGATGTGAGTTCTGATCACTTCTATCTCTCTTGCCAGCTACAAGGCAGGGCCATATTGGATGAGGACGGTGCTATCCAGTATGGCGCCCATGTGGGGTGATCATTGTGCCCTGAGGGGCAGATTTTGGTGTTGCATGGTGCCTCAATGTTGAGGCATCAAAGCAGAGGCAGTGATTGATGATCAGATGATCGTTGATTGCCGCCTATGTGGGATTTACCATATGACATGCCAGACATGTCAAAACAGCATGTTTTTGTGTCATGCCTGGCAAGTATTGTGAAGGGGTTAATAAAGTACTTTATTTGTATTTATATTTAAATTTACCACACTTTCAACTAAATGTAACATAGGTACCCCATTAATTGTAGGAGGAATACAATTATTTCTAATATCATATCAAATTTAAGCACTGCTGACTAGAGTTGAGCGGACACCTGGATGTGCGGGTTCGGCGGGTTCGACCGAACTTCAAAAAAATGTCCGGGTCCGTGCTCGAACTTGACCCCGAACTTGACCCCGAACCCAAACCCCATTGAAGTCAATGGGGACACAGACTTTTGGCCACTAAAATGCCTCTAAAAAAGTCATGGAAATGGCTAGAGGGCTGCAAAAGGAATTAAAATGTGGGTAAGAGTAGGACAAGTGCCCTGCAAGCAAATGTGGATAGGGAAATAACTTAAAATAACATAAAATACATACAAATTACAAATACAGCTGAGCCATAAAATAGTACGAGATGGAATATTTGATTTTAGCTTTGGAAGAACAATGTCTTTCGGTTTATAGACTTTCAGCTTATAGAATACATGTAATGCTATTGGCTATTCTATAAACCAAAAGTCCATAAACAGAATGACTTTCGGTTTAAAGACTTTCGGTTTATAGGCGCACCTCAAACTCCAACCCGGACATACAGTGAAATGTCCAGGTTCGGGTACGGGATACGGACACCGTAATGTTCGGTACGAAACCGAACAGTGCGGTTCGGGTTCGCTCAACACTACCGATGACAACTGTCAAATCGTTTTTAAATTAATGCAGATTTCAGATCTAAAAAAAAACCCTGAAATTCCAATGAGTTTTTTGGAGATCACATTACTTCACGCCATTACAAGGTCAAATGAGCAACTATAGGGTCTTCTATGATTGCAGGGAAATGACATGGGGGTTTCATTCTCCAATTCCTCTCTCAATTCTCTATAATTTGCTTTCTTTTTTTAAATTAGAGTCTTATAAATACTATCATAAAACTCATTGATGCCTGTGCTAAATGGGCATATTCGCTAAAATTCAACTTTGGGGGGAAAAAAACAGGTTTGAATCTTCCCCATTGAAAGTAACGGGAGGTGAAATGATCACATCTATTTTGGAGACTAAGTGAAACTCAGGTGTTGAATTTGACAAAAATAGGTTTGATAATTTTGTCTCAAAACGAAAGTCGACCTCCAAAGTCGAATTTTAGTGAATAGATCTAATTGCCTTACTGCGAGATCCAGCTGTAGTTTTTAGTAGGGAGGAAGCAGACCCTATCCCATAGAGAGATTTAATAAATACTACTGTTATAAGCTGAGCATCATGGGAGATCACATATACCATAGTAGTATTGGCTGACTGTCCTTAAGACTTGGGGGTTCCTCCAATTACAACTCCCATGATGCTCAGCAAGCCATCAGTATGTTTTCCAGTCCCGCTCTAGCACAGTGACTGTTTTTGTGGTTGGTCGCTGCTCCCTGGATCAAATCTAGATTTTATATTTAAATAATAATAATAATCCCATATGTAATTATTCTAACCATTTTAGATCATTTCCACTAATCCAGTTTTGTATCACTTTACATTTTAATTATAGTTTATTTTATTTTATTTTTTGACACTTTCTTTCATTTAAAAAAAAAAAAATGCCCATTATTTAAAGCAAATCCAAATTCCCCAAACACACGCACTGGCAAAATGAATAGAATTTTTTTTATTTTTTATTTTGAAATGGAGGACATTTTTAGATGTTAGTAACAGTCTCCTCTCTTCTCATCAATAACTCGGCTAGATTTGGTTGTTCATTATTTTCCTCCGTGAACATAATCCAATCTTCCCCTCGCTGCAAGTTAGAACACAGCCCCGGCAGAGGCCCCCGTAAACACATTGATCAGCGACGGAGTTAATTAATAGAACGGCAAATGAAATCTGAGTTCCTGAGTGGCTTGACTGGAGTCGCGATGTCAACAGAACGCAGTATAGTCCATTAGCCAGGTCCCCTCTTCCTAGATGGGTATTATTATAAATATATATCACATCATATTTATATGGGCTTTCGCCTCAACTCTCTATCCGTGGTAATGAGGTGAGAATCCCCTGACAAGATTCTATATCATCAAAATTATATTAGTATTAAATAGTCAATCAAATAATTCAAAGCGTTCGCCGGGCCGACAGAGACATCCATTTCTTTTATTCCTCCCTTTAAATAATAATAAAAAAATGAAGTCAATTTGTCTGGGATATTTTCATAATGCTGGCCTAGCGTGGATCCCGTCGCACCTCTTTCCTCTAATCTCCCACATTCTTGGCTATTAGCGTCTACTTTTGTCCCTTTGACAGTTACCTTTTATAATGAAATTATCAGAAATAATGGGAACTCTGCGGCAGAATGCTGAGGACGGTAGAAATGAAATGCTGCATGGATATGAATTTTGATAGCTAGTCAATACCTCCGCCTGTTTCAATTAAAAAAGAGCAGATTAATTCGGGGAGTGACGGCCAGGATTTCTCAGCTCATAAAAACCAAACACCAGGCTCCGAGAGAGAGAGAGAGAGAGAGAGAGTGGAGTATACTGTTACCTGGTCTTTATTACACTGATTACTACTAGTCAGATTGATTTCTAATGCTCTCGTGCAAGTATGCAGTAAACACAGCAGGACCAAAGAGGTTCATCATCAGCTGGTCGGTAATTGGGAAACATTAAGACAGTTTATCATCTCTCACTGATCTGGCCTTAGTGTCTTCTCTGATGAGTATGAGTATCAGCGTAATGGTGCTGGGGTCTCGTTGAGTTGACTAGATCATAGGGCACCACCCAGCAAGGTCATACAAGATCGTAGTGTGGTGGAATGTTTGGTCCATCTAGTCTTCTCAACGCCCTACCTGCTGTAGAACCTCAGATCATGGTCCACGACCTTCTCTTGTGTCTAGTATATCATGATTAAAAAACAGTGCTCAGTAACTGCACTAGTGAACAACACTAATCAATTTATCATACCCATATCTGATAACACACATTTTTTATTATTTTTAATAAAGCTATAGACTATCAGCAAGACCTTGGATACTCCAGAGAGGTAAGCATTTCCCCCCGAAAATAAATGAATTCAATCTATGGGGGTAACGACAAACAATGTGGAGACTAAAGAGCGAAAAGACAAAAAAATCGATAATCATGGACATCACTCTATGAATAAAACCGATAGACCACCAAAATGTTAAGGAAAAATATATTTTATTCAGATAATAGATAAATAAGCAATAATGTATATAATTCAATAGGTAAGCAATAATATGATTACCATATATGTTAACAACACAAGTGGACTGTAGTACAATACATAGTGCATACATTAATCACTTATATCTTCCACATTAGACAGAAAATATCAATAAACAGGAAGAATAAGCAGAGTCCACGGAATAGGAGTGGTAAGCACCGGTGGGTCACAGAGAATATAGTCCAAGCCAGCCAACGCGTTTCACCAGTTGCAGTGCCAGATTCCTCAGGAGCACTGGCTGTAAGCAGACATCACAAAGCATTGTCACTGTATTGTATATTTAACTAAACAGTGCTAATAATCATTCATTTTTTCTTTCTTTCTTCCTTTCATTCTTTTTTCTTTCTTTCTTTCTTTCTTTCTTTCTTTCTTTCTTTCTTTCTTTCTTTCTTTTCTCAGAAGGACATAGAATACAATTACCTTTAAATATCTCAGACTGGAAGTAATTAAACGTATTGTCGAGCTGCCATGTTGTAGAAATTAGCAGGACTATCAGGCAGACTGAACCCATTAGAAGTGTTGGAGTGATGAGAAGGATGAGATAGAGCAGGCCTGTGTTTGGTCCATGTAATAGACTGCATGCCTTGTGTCTGCTCTCTACCTATCTGCCCCCCAGCTTATCACAATGCAGGAGATACATTACATTTAATCAGAGACCCTCTTCATGTGACCGGGTTATGTTGTGTCTAGACTGATAGACACAGTCCATGGAAGAGATTCTCTGTATCTTGATTTGTAAAACCAGCAGCCAGAGAAAGGCATTGATCTCCAAATGGGACTTAGAGGCTGATAACATCCTACCATCTCCAAACTCTCTAATAATAGACCCAGAGGTCATATAACCTCTTCACAGAGAGGCTGCACTCCACACTAGGGATATGAGAAGAGCTATTGAAATGTAAGTGACTGAGTTGGACTTATTCCCCCACTATACTCAAAAAAAAATTGTGCAGACTAGATGGACCGAATGGTTCTTATCTGCCGACACATTCTATGTTTCTATACTGAATGGGAGCATTTTTCTCGGCTACTTTGACCTTGAGTTTTGAAAGTCTGTCTTTCATGAACAAAGCCCTGAGTGTGGGTTTCAGTGTACACTCCAGCACTCTTACTGTTACAAGTGGCAGCTTTACAAATACATACAGTATATGGGTCACATTTAGCAGGTCAATGTCCAATGTGACCTTAGAAGAAGCACTAGGGGCAGATGTCCTTATTTAGTAGATTGTAAGGTGTCAGAGATTGATTCTCCGTCAGGCTTTTATCCATCTTCTTGGAGCCAGGCTGCAGATTTAATTTCATCACTTGATCAGATACTCACTTGATCAGATAATTAGAAATTAGTAATAGGACATTAGCAGAAATAAGTAGGGTCTGACACTGTATAGAGTAGTAGATACCTGGAATGACCTCCCAGCAAAAGCAGTAAAGGCTGACACTGTAAATAGTAGTAGATACCTGGTGTAACTTTCCTGGGGAAGAAGTAAAGACTGACACTGTAAAGAGTAGTAGATACCTGGAATAACCTTCCAGCGGAAGAAGTAAAGGCTGATACTGTAAAGAGTAGTAGATACCTGGTATAACCTTCCAGTGGAAGCAGTAAAGTCTGACACTGTAATGAGTAGTAGATACCTGGAATAACCTTCCAGTGGAAGCAGTAATGTCTCACATTGTAGAGAGTAGTAGATACCTGGAATAACCTTCTAGTGGAAGCAGTAATGTCTCACATTGTAGAGAGTAGTAGATACCTGGAATAACCTTCTAGTGGAAGCAGTAATGTCTCACATTGTAGAGAGTAGTAGATACCTGGAATAACCTCCCAGTGGAAGCAGTAATGTCTCACATTGTAGAGAGTAGTAGATACCTGGAATAACCTTCTAGTGGAAGCAGTAATGTCTCACATTGTAGAGAGTAGTAGATACCTGAAATAACCTCCCAGTGGAAGCAGTAATGTCTCACATTGTAGAGAGTAGTAGATACCTGGAATAACCTTCCAGTGGAAGCAGTAAAGTCTGACATTGTGAATGAAGTGAGGAATACCTGGCATGTGTATAAGTCTCAGTTCACAGCAAGAGGTGACTAGTTCCTATCTGCTGGTGGATTAGTATAAGGACCATTTGTGGAATTAAGTTCTAATAGAGGCCTAGTCACCAGGGAAACCAGTGCAATGTTCCTGCTCTGCTCTTTTAATTGCAAAACAAGTGTGATAAACGGGTGACTGCAGCCCCCTATCCAGCACTCACCAGTGGGGTGATTCTCTCCCTGGGAGCAGCTTGTTTTAGAGCTGCGCCTGTCCTGTTATTAGACATGCAGGATGCAACTGAAAGTTTAAGGCCAAAGCAGCCGAGTAGGAACAATTCTCCCGTTCAGCTGTATTTCAAACTCCGCTATTTTGGCCTCACAGCCCTTATTGTGTTTCCATTGGATGTGTCAGCGCAGTGATTCCTGTACTCTGGCTCTGTCCAGGGTGCTGAGATCCTTCACTATCGCTGCTGCTGATCTGATATAAGTCAGTTTCCTTATCAGACCCACACATTACATTAAATGTACAAAATAGCAATAAAAATGCAGAACGCGTAGGATTGGGCCCCATTACCTGCGACAAATCCCCCGCAGCTTTTATACCCAAATTATCCGCAGACACTATAATGGACGATATGTAGATAAATAACAGTGATAAGATATTCCTGGGTAATAGAGTCCAATCTGACGGTAATAAGAGGAATATATTCTCCTATTAAATCATTTCCAGTATTTTGAAACCCAGTGAGTTAGCGCACAACTTAAATCAGGAACTAAAAGACACTCGCGCTGGACGTGTGCCCCTCCGAAAGGGGATGTGCAGTTTTGTGGGGGGGTTTATGGGTTACTCACTTGGTTTAGAATGTGTCAATTCATTTTAATTTATTAATATTTCCAGGACAGTCAGCACCCAATCTAGCTGATAATAAATCAGTGAAATCGGTGCTGTGAAATGCGCTGGGATTGGTGGATGAAGACGTATTATTGTCAGTGACTGTACCAGTGAATGTTATTGAGGTTGAGTGCCTGATGCCCCCTCTCACGTTTTTCACAGTTCCTCTCTCCTTTTTGTTGCTGATCGCTCCTATTTTTTGGTTGTTGTTCCTCTCCTTCCGTGGCAGTACCCACAGCTCTCTCTGCCTTTAATACAATTAATCATCCACAGCTCAATCTCTCCACAGCAGGGTTTCAGCTCATTCTCTTTTGTATCTGCTCATCTCTAGAGTTGAGCGGACACCTGGATGTTTGGGTTCGGCGGGTTCGGCCGAACTTCGGAAATAAAGTCCGGGTTCGGGGTCAAACTTGTCAATGGGGACACAAACTTTTGGCCACTAAAATGCCTCTAAAAAAGTCCTGGAAAGGGCTAGAGGGGTGCAAAATGAAGTAAAATGTGGCTGAGTGTCCCCATTCATACGAATAGGTCAATTGACCTATTTGTATGAATGGGGACTCTATTTCAGTTTCTAGAATAGCAATAGCATTACATGTATTCCATAAACCGAAAGTCTATAAACCGAAAGACATTCGGTTTATAGACTTTCGTTTTATAGAATACATGTAATGCTATTGCTATTCTATAAAAAGAAAGTCTATACACAGAATGTCGTTCGGTTTATAGACTTTCAGCTTATAGAATACATGTAATGCTATTGCTATTCTATAAACCGAACTAGAGTCCCCATTCATAAGAAATTCTTATGAATGGGGGCTCTATTTCGGTTTATAGAAAGCCAATAGCATTACATACAATGTAATCACTGAACCCCGAACTCCAACACGGACATACAGTGAAATGTCCGTTTTCGGGTCCGGGGTCCAAAAACCGTAAAGTTCGATGTGAACCCAAACAGTGCGGTTCGGGTTCGCTCAACACTACTCATCTCCCATTCCCTTCACGTCACTCCCTTCTCTGACCCATCCAAATGAGGCCCACATTCCCTGCCTCACCACTATCACCTGTGTGACTTTACCTGAGTTGCCTCTTTTCTCAGGAACTCACTTCCACAAAGCATTTAGCTCTCTTCCTCAGTCTCAGTCTTCAAAATGTCCCTCTAACGCACCCAGCTCTCACTGTCCCCAAATACTGTTAGGAATAAGGAAGCTTACTATTCATCCCACTAGAACACCCATTAATTAACCTCTGGACAAACCCACCCAGCTCTCACTGTCCCCAAATACTGTTAGGAATAAGGAAGCTTACTATTCATTCCACTAGAACACCCATTAATTAACCTCTGGACAAACCCACCCAGCTCTCACTGTCCCCAAATACTGTTAGGAATAAGGAAGCTTACTATTCATCCCACTAGAACACCCATTAATTAACCTCTGGACAAACCCACCCAGCTCTCATTGTCCCCAAATACTGTTAGGAATAAGGAAGCTTACTATTCATTCCACTAGAACACCCATTAATTAACCTCTGGACAAACCCACCCAGCTCTCAATGTCCCCAAATACTGTTAGGAATAAGGAAGCTTACTATTCATCCTACTAGAACACACATTAATTAGCCTCTGGACAAACCCACCCAGCTCTCACTGTCCCCAAATACAGTTTGGAATAAGTAAGCTTACTATTCATCCCACTAGAACACCCATTAATTAACCTCTGGACAAACCCACCCAGCTCTCACTGTCCGCAAATACTGTTAGGAATAAGGCAGCTTACTATTCATCCCACTAGAACACCCATTAATTAGCCTCTGGACAAACCCACCCAGCTCTCACTGTCCCCAAATACTGTTAGGAATAAGGCAGCTTACTATTCATCCCACTAGAACACCCATTAATTAACCTCTGGCCAAACCCACCCAGCTCCCACTGTCCCCAAATACTGTTAGGAATAAGGCAGCTTACTATTCATCCCACTAGAACACCCATTAATTAACCTCTGGCCAAACCCACCCAGCTCTCACTGTCCCCAAATACTGTTAGGAATAAGGAAGCTTACTATTCATCCCACTAGAACACCCATTAATTAACCTCTGGCCAAACCCACCCAGCTCTCACTGTCCGCAAATACTGTTAGGAATAAGGCAGCTTACTATTCATCCCACTATAACACCCATTAATTAACCTCTGGCCAAACCCACCCAGCTCTCACTGTCCCCAAATACTGTTAGGAATAAGGCAGCTTACTATTCATCCCACTAACCTCTGTACCTTGCTCTACGTAAATTGTTGATGCTTTATAAAAAATGTTAGTGTAACTTGGGTCTTCAGGATTGTCCTCCTATCTGGCACTCCAGGACTGGTGGCAGACCTCATTTTGCCAGACGTGACCCATATGCCATGTGTTTACACACCCACGTACTGTCCTTTCGCCACATTCTTTCGCTGACAGGCAGGGTAAAGTTTAATAATGCAATTGCAATATCTCTTGTGCATGGCTGATATCGTAATTATATTTGTGTGAATTGCCTTGCTTTGTTGGACTGGGTAGTTCTAAGAAAAAAGAAAACCCAATTAATTTGCCAAAATGCTGACGCTTGCCTTGTGAGGACGACAGTCGGAAATACCTAAATATTTACTCACGGTACCATGGGTTTTTTTTTTTTTGTCCATCAACGAAATTAATTTTTTTTCCAGGTTAAAGCTTTTGAAAAATGACCTTGGGGCCTTGGATACCACTGGGGGTTTCATGAGAAGCAGTAATGAACTTCACCCCCATTTGGACGCTACAGACAGGTATGGGGAAGTCGGACGGCTGTCAGCGGGATTTGAGACGTTGGACTTTTTTACTTCACAGGAATTACTCACAATGATATAAAATCCCAGCGTCCTGGAGGTCTGGATTACAATGCATGAGGCGTGTGTCCTGTGGTAGATGTGTTCTTATAGGATAACTAAACCTTTTTTTTTACCATTGCTTCCATACAAGGGTTCTTGGGGGTATGGGCAAGATGTCCATCTTATATTTAGTCTCCCCTTGCCCCATGATTGCTGTGGGGCCAGGAGAGACTAAAGTTGTGACAACCATGCACTGGCTTTGATGGATAAACACATCTGGGTGCTATGATTGTCTCAGCGATCTCTGCAGACATGACTGGAGCACCTCAGTCCAGCCATGTCTGTGTCAGCGCAATCGTTATGCCAGTGGGCACACCACAACTGAAATGGCATGATGATCCAAGTATATCCAATGACGGCAACTGCATCCCCGACGTACCTCTTTCAGGTATGTTGAGCAGACGGTGTGTTTTTGTGACTAAGCTAAACCTATATTTGAACATTTTCTGAAAATAATTCTTATTCCGCATTTGAAAAAAATGTTTCCCCTTCTCAGCAAATACCAGATAAATAAGAAATAAATAAATAAAAGCAACAGAACGAAGGTCTTTACAAAAGACTTGGGATTTGTGCTGAGTTATCATGGATTCTGTGAAGGTAAAATATTGGTAAAGTAACACAACAACAGAAGGGTAAAGAGTAGTGTTGAGCGAACCCGTACCGCACTGTTCGGGTTCGTACAGAACATTACGGTGTTCGGACCCCGGACCCGAACACAGACATTTCACTGTATGTCCGTGTTGGAGTTCGGGGTTTGGCTACAAACCGAAAGACATTCGGTTTATAGACTTTCGTTTTATAGAATACATGTAATGCTATTGCTATTCTATAAAAAGAAAGTCTATAAACAGAATGTCTTTCGATTCATAGACTTTCGGCTTATAGAATACATATAATACTAGTGGCTTTATATAAACCGAACTAGAGTCCCCATTCATTAGAATAGGTCAATTGACCTATACGTATGAATGGGGACACTCACCCACATTTTACTTCATTTTGCAGCCCTCTAGTCCTTTCCAGGACTTTTTTAGAGGCATTTTAGTGGCCAATAGTTCGGGTTCGGGGTCAAGTTCGACCCCGAACCCGGACTTTTTTCCGAAGTTCGGCCGAACCCGAACATCCAGGTGTCCGTTCAACTCTAGTAAAGAGGTAATATGTATATAATGTACTCTGTGTAACAGCTTTGTGCAGATGGTATGGATGAATTCATATACTGAATTACAATACAGCAGAATCATGTAAATACAGATGCAAAATGCAATGGATCTGGAAACCTCGGTTGTAAATAAAGTTTAGTATTAAAGAAAACAGTGTAATAGTGTAATATTGTAATCACAGATTTTACATCTCCTCACATGGACTTAGGATACCTCAAACCTCATCACCTCTTCCCTCTCAAACCTGCAAGATTTTACCTGAGCCCCCTCTATCTGGAATTCACTTTCACGGAGCATCCAGCTCACTCCGCTTCTCAAACTTCAAAAAGTCCCTCTAAAACTCACGCCTTTAATTACCCGTTACCCGTAAATTAACCTCTAGACAATCCCACCAGCTCTTCCTGTCCCCAAACACTGTTAGGAATATAAATCTTACAACTAGAAGAAATATAATTAATTTCTGGCCAAAACCACCCAGCTCCAACCATCCCTAATACTGTTACTATCACCACATTACCTTTGACCTCATCATACCCTTATGTGTCTCATGTCTCCCACTTCCTCTAGATTGTACGCTCTGTGAGCCAGGCTCTCTACCTCATGTACCAGTCTGTTCCTCTAGATTGTAAGCTCTGCGAGCAGGGCTCTCTATCTCATGTATCAGTCTGTTTCTCTAGATTGTAATCTCTGCGAGCAGGGCTCTCTGCCTCATGTATCAGTCTGTTTCTCCAGATTGTAAGCTTTGTGAGCAGGGCTCTCTACCTCATGTATCAGTCTGTTCCTCTAGATTGTAAGCTCTGTGAGCAGTGCTCTCTACCTCATGTACCAGTCTGTTCCTCTAGATTGTAAGCTCTGTGAGCAGGGCTCTCTACCTCATGTACCAGTCTGTTCCTCTAGATTGTAAGCTCTGTGAGCAGGGCTCTCTATCTCATGTATCAGTCTGTTTCTCCAGATTGTAAGCTCTGTGAGCAGGGCTCTCTGCCTCATGTATCAGTCTGTTTCTCCAGATTGTAAGCTCTGCTAGCAGGGCTCTCTACCTCATGTATCATTCTGTTTCTCTAGATTGTAAGCTCTGTGAGCCAGGCTCTCTGCCTCATGTATCAGTCTGTTCCTCTAGATTGTAAACTCTGGGAGCAGGGCTCTCTACCTCATGTACCAGTCTGTTCCTCTAGATTGTAAGCTCTGTGAGCAGGGCTCTCTACCTCATGTACCATTCTGTTCCTCTAGATTGTAAGCTCTGCGAGCAGGGCTCTCTACCTCATGTATCAGTCTGTTCCTGTAGATTGTAAGCTCTGCGAGCAGGGCTCTCTGCCTCATGTATCAGTCTGTTTCTCCAGATTGTAAGCTCTGCGAGCGGGGCTCTCTACCTCATGTATCAGTCTGTTTCTCCAGATTATAAGCTCTGTGAGCAGGGCTCTCTACCTCATGTACCAGTCTGTTCCTCTAGATTGTAAGCTCTGTGAGCAGGGCTCTCTGCCTCATGTATCAGTCTGTTTCTCTAGATTGTAAGCTCTGCGAGCAGGGCTCTCTACCTCATGTATCAGTCTGTTCCTCTAGATTGTAAGCTCTGTGAGCAGGGCTCTCTACCTCATGTATCAGACTGGTCCTCTAGATTCTAAGCTCTGTGAGCAGGGCTCTCTACCTCATGTATCAGTCTTTTCCTCTAGATTGTAAGCTCTGTGAGCAGGGCTCTATGCCTCATGTACCAGTCTGTTCCTCTAGATTTTAAGCTCTGTGAGCCGGGCTATCTACCTCATGTATCAGTCTGTTCCTCTAGATTGTAAGCTCTGTGAGCAGGGCTCTCTATCTCATGTATCAGTCTGTTCCTCTAGATTGTAAGCTCTGCGAGCAGGGCCCTCTACCTCATATATCAGTCTGTTCCTCTAGATTGTAAGCTCTGCGAGCAGGGCTCTCTACCTCATGTATCAGTCTGTTCCTCTAGATTGTAAGCTTTGTGAGCAGGGCTCTCTACCTCATGTATCAGTCTGTTCCTCTAGATTGTAAGCTCTGCGAGCTGGGCTCTCTGCCTCATGTACCAGTCTGTTCCTCTAGATTGTAAGCTCTGTGAGCAGGGCTCTCTGCCTCATGTATCAGTCTGTTCCTCTAGATTGTAAGCTCTGCGAGCAGGGCTCTCTGCCTCATGGATCAGTCTGTTCTTGTTCATCTAGCTTAGTATGTAGTCCCCTTCTATACTCTGGATCTAGTGCTATGTATATTGCTGCCTCTAATGTAATGTTCTATAAAAACACAAAACCCCCACACAGATACTACTTAGCATAAGATGAAATGGGGGCATTAAGCACCTTGGAAGGTGTAAGCAGGGACCTGAGAAGAGGACAGACACTATAACTCCCGACGCATTTCAATCCTTGGTGTGTCGGATGTGGATATTTGAGACTGTATATACAAAGGAGTGTTTTTATAAAATTCAGCTCTGGGTCAAAGTTCTAACAGTGATGTAATCAGCAGCAATATTACAGTAATTTCAATAATTAGAGTCATGAAACAAAGTGGGTATTCCCTCAAGTGTTTGTGTGTGTGTGGGGGGGGAGAGGGGAGGTTGTAGAGGACTGGTTTATGGCAGGATGTACATATAGACTGCACTCCTTCCACAGGGAAGAGACAGACACACAGGTCATAATATTTATCATGTAATAAAAATTCATTATATTCATATACAAATCCCTCTAAAACAAAATCTGTCTCTCCTAATAAGCCCTCTGGCAATCCCAGTATTTACTCATAAAATCCACATAAACATGTCACAGCTGCAGAGATACAGGACAGGCCGGACACCCCATTGATTTTCCATGTTATTTGTGGTTGGGATGTCAATTAACCTTTTCACCTTACATTAAATACTGCAGCCCTGCGTCTGTCAGTCTGACCAATCGGCAGGGGGCTGGCCGTGCATTGGGGGTTAATGGCACTTGTATTGCATGAGGATTGTACAAAGTGTGACAATCCTGCGGCAGTGCACTGAGACGCACAAGCCTTTAAAGTCACAGTCCTCCCTGACTTCATTTCTGTATCTTGTACATATGTTTAATATAAATTAAATGCACTTATTTGTACTTCGACACGATTTCAAATTCTCCTGTAGTTTGACGTTGAAAATAATTTCATCGGGGCTGCTAAAATCAGTGACAGCCAATGAGGAGGAGCCTGGCGGATGATAGGCAGGACTGTTACTATAGCAACAGACACTAACTGATTAGATGGATCAGCACTTTTGCATTTAATAATCTGTGAATCGGTTTATTCAGTGTTTTTCTTTCTTTATATATATAATTAGTTAAAGGTCCACTATGAAGATAACTTTTTTTCTTGCAAATTAAAATGAAATCATTCTAAAAATGACAATTCAGTGTCTCCCACATGACTACTGTATCTGCAGTATAATATCATTTGGAATATAAGGGTTTGGGGTTTTTTTAAGATGCAAAAGGTGTAATGCACAATGCAAACAGATGTACTTTGAGTGAAATATTTCAAATCCATGTGAAAGATAATAAACAGACATGACCGTAGGCTTTGTATGGTGTACTATTATGAGAAGTAAGAGGAAACACAATGAGATTTACCTCTCACTTATCGTACACCTGTCTTCAAGCACAACGGCGATCCCCTGCATTCAGACCAAAGAGCAAGAGAGAGAAATGTAATAAAGACTGATTTAATTCCCACATAAAAACAATATCTGCCTAAAGTAACCGCCATACGAGAGCGTATATCGCGGTGTAATCCTCGCCAACTCTTAATACTACTTTCCCAAGTCTGCCCACAAATGATGTCTGGATGCCCCCCGAACACAGCCCTACGCGTCACACCCATTACATGCCCCATCACCCCATTATATGCCTCCATCACCCCCATAACATGCCTCCATCACCCCCATTATATGCCTCCATCACCCCCATTACATGCCTCCATCACCCCCATTACATGCCTCCATCACCCCCATTATATGCCTCCATCATCCCCATTATATGCCTCCATCACCCCCATTACATGTCCCCATCACCCCCATTACATGCCTCCATCACCCCCATTACATGTCCCCATCACCCCCATTACATGCCTCCATCACCCCCATTACATGCCTCCATCATCCCCATTATATGCCTCCATCACCCCCATTATATGCCTCCATCATCCCCATTATATGCCTCCATCACCCCATTATATGCCTCCATCACCCCCATTATATGCCTCCATCACCCCATTATATGCCTCCATCACCCCATTATATGCCTCCATCACCCCCATTATATGCCTCCATCACCCCATTATATGCCTCCATCACCCCCATTACATGCCTCCATCATCCCCATTACATGCCTCCATCATCCCCATTATATGCCTCCATCACCCCCATTACATGCCTCCATCACCCCCATTATATGCCTCCATCACCCCATTATATGCCTCCATCACCCCCATTACATGCCTCCATCATCCCCATTACATGCCTCCATCATCCCCATTACATGCCTCCATCACCCCCATTATATGCCTCCATCACCCCCATTATATGCCTCCATCACCCCCATTATATGCCTCCATCACCTCCATTATATGCCTCCATCACCCCATTATATGCCTCCATCACCCCCATTACATGCCTCCATCACCCCATTATATGCCTCCATCACCCCATTACATGCCTCCATCACCCCCATTATATGCCTCCATCACCCCATTATATGTCTCCATCACCCCCATTATATGCCTCCATCACCCCCATTATATGCCTCCATCACCCCCATTATATGCCTCCATCATCCCCATTATATGCCTCCATCACCCCCATTATATGACTCCATCACCCCATTACATGCCTCCATCACCCCATTATATGCCTCCATCACCCCCATTATATGACTCCATCACCCCCATTACATGCCTCCATCACCCCCATTATATGCCTCCATCACCCCATTACATGCCTCCATCACCCCATTATATGCCTCCATCACCCCCATTATATGACTCCATCACCCCATTACATGCCTCCATCACCCCATTATATGCCTCCATCACCCCCATTATATGACTCCATCACCCCCATTACATGCCTCCATCACCCCATTATATGCCTCCATCACCCCCATTATATGACTCCATCACCCCATTACATGCCTCCATCACCCCCATTATATGCCTCCATCACCCCCATTATATGACTCCATCACCCCCATTACATGCCTCCATCACCCCCATTATATGCCTCCATCACCCCATTATATGCCTCCATCACCCCATTATATGCCTCCATCACCCCATTATATGCCTCCATCACCCCCATTATATGCCTCCATCACCCCATTATATGCCTCCATCACCCCATTATATGCCTCCATCACCCCCATTATATGCCTCCATCACCCCATTATATGCCTCCATCACCCCCATTATATGCCTCCATCACCCCCATTACATGCCTCCATCACCCCCATTATATGCCTCCATCACCCCATTATATGCCTCCATCACCCCATTATATGCCTCCATCACCCCCATTATATGCCTCCATCACCCCATTATATGCCTCCATCACCCCATTATATGCCTCCATCACCCCATTATATGCCTCCATCACCCCCATTATATGCCTCCATCACCCCATTATATGCCTCCATCACCCCATTATATGCCTCCATCACCCCATTATATGCCTCCATCACCCCATTATATGCCTCCATCACCCCCATTATATGCCTCCATCACCCCATTATATGCCTCCATCACCCCATTATATGCCTCCATCACCCCATTATATGCCTCCATCACCCCCATTATATGCCTCCATCACCCCATTATATGCCTCCATCACCCCATTATATGCCTCCATCACCCCCATTATATGCCTCCATCACCCCATTATATGACTCCATCACCCCATTATATGCCTCCATCACCCCATTACATGCCTCCATCACCCCCATTACATGCCTCCATCACCCCCATTATATGACTCCATCACCCCCATTACATGCCTCCATCACCCCCATTACATGCCTCCATCACCCCATTATATGCCTCCATCACCCCCATTATATGCCTCCATCACCCCCATTATATGCCTCCATCACCCCCATTATATGCCTCCATCACCCCATTATATGCCTCCATCACCCCCATTATATGACTCCATCACCCCCATTATATGCCTCCATCACCCCCATTATATGCCTCCATCACCCCATTATATGCCTCCATCACCCCCATTATATGCCTCCATCACCCCATTATATGCCTCCATCACCCCATTATATGCCTCCATCACCCCATTACATGCCTCCATCACCCCATTATATGCCTCCATCACCCCATTATATGCCTCCATCACCCCATTATATGCCTCCATCACCCCCATTATATGCCTCCATCACCCCATTATATGCCTCCATCACCCCATTATATGCCTCCATCACCCCATTACATGCCTCCATCACCCCCATTATATGCCTCCATCACCCCCATTATATGCCTCCATCACCCCATTATATGACTCCATCACCCCCATTATATGCCTCCATCACCCCCATTATATGCCTCCATCACCCCATTATATGCCTCCATCACCCCCATTATATGACTCCATCACCCCCATTATATGCCTCCATCACCCCCATTATATGCCTCCATCACCCCATTATATGCCTCCATCACCCCCATTATATGCCTCCATCACCCCATTATATGCCTCCATCACCCCATTATATGCCTCCATCACCCCATTATATGCCTCCATCACCCCATTATATGCCTCCATCACCCCATTACATGCCTCCATCACCCCCATTATATGCCTCCATCACCCCATTATATGTCTCCATCACCCCCATTATATGCCTCCATCACCCCCATTATATGCCTCCATCACCCCCATTATATGCCTCCATCATCCCCATTATATGCCTCCATCACCCCCATTATATGACTCCATCACCCCATTACATGCCTCCATCACCCCATTATATGCCTCCATCACCCCCATTATATGACTCCATCACCCCCATTACATGCCTCCATCACCCCCATTATATGCCTCCATCACCCCATTACATGCCTCCATCACCCCATTATATGCCTCCATCACCCCCATTATATGACTCCATCACCCCATTACATGCCTCCATCACCCCATTATATGCCTCCATCACCCCCATTATATGACTCCATCACCCCCATTACATGCCTCCATCACCCCCATTATATGCCTCCATCACCCCATTATATGCCTCCATCACCCCATTATATGCCTCCATCACCCCATTATATGCCTCCATCACCCCCATTATATGCCTCCATCACCCCCATTATATGCCTCCATCACCCCCATTATATGCCTCCATCACCCCATTATATGCCTCCATCACCCCCATTATATGCCTCCATCACCCCATTATATGCCTCCATCACCCCATTATATGCCTCCATCACCCCATTATATGCCTCCATCACCTACATTATATGCCTCCATCACCTACATTATATGCCTCCATCACCCCCATTATATGCCTCCATCACCCCCATTATATGCCTCCATCACCCCATTATATGCCTCCATCACCCCATTATATGCCTCCATCACCCCATTATATGACTCCATCACCCCCATTATATGCCTCCATCATCCCCATTATATGCCTCCATCACCCCCATTATATGCCTCCATCACCCCCATTATATGCCTCCATCACCCCCATTACATGCCTCCATCACCCCCATTATATGCCTCCATCACCCCATTATATGCCTCCATCACCCCATTATATGCCTCCATCACCCCCATTATATGACTCCATCACCCCCATTATATGCCTCCATCACCCCCATTATATGCCTCCATCACCCCATTATATGCCTCCATCACCCCATTATATGACTCCATCACCCCATTATATGCCTCCATCACCCCCATTATATGACTCCATCACCCCATTATATGCCTCCATCACCCCCATTATATGCCTCCATCACCCCATTATATGCCTCCATCACCCCATTATATGACTCCATCACCCCATTATATGCCTCCATCACCCCATTACATGCCTCCATCACCCCCATTACATGCCTCCATCACCCCCATTATATGACTCCATCACCCCCATTACATGCCTCCATCACCCCCATTACATGCCTCCATCACCCCATTATATGCCTCCATCACCCCCATTATATGCCTCCATCACCCCCATTATATGCCTCCATCACCCCCATTATATGCCTCCATCACCCCATTATATGCCTCCATCACCCCCATTATATGACTCCATCACCCCCATTATATGCCTCCATCACCCCCATTATATGCCTCCATCACCCCATTATATGCCTCCATCACCCCATTATATGCCTCCATCACCCCATTATATGCCTCCATCACCCCATTATATGCCTCCATCACCCCCATTATATGCCTCCATCACCCCATTATATGCCTCCATCACCCCCATTATATGCCTCCATCACCCCATTATATGCCTCCATCACCCCCATCAGCCCCATTGCATTTGGCTCCCCACAGTGAGTGTAGATAGGTCACGTGACCGGCACCCATCTGACCTTGTGATCGTGCGTTTTTTTCTTGTTTGTTTTTTTCAATGTTGGGGGATGCCGCACTTTGAAATTTGCTTCTCATATTGACTCATATTGACTCATATTGACTCATATTGAGTCAGGCGAATCATTAACCCCTTCGCGACCGATGACGGTCCTGGACCGTCATAGTGAAATCTCCCTTCGTGACTACCAACGGCAGTCGCGCTACCAACGGCATGGCTAAGTGTCTCGGTACCAAGACATTTCAGCCATGTCGGTTGAAGACCCCCCAGAAACATCCGGGCACTGTGACAGCCAATCACAGCGCCCGATGTTAAAAGCTGTCAAAGCAGGTGCCTGGTTTGACAGCTATAGTCTCTCCCTGCTCCACGGTGATCGTGGGGCACGGAGAGACTAAATATAGTGTGTGAAGTCTCATCCTGGTCCCCCCCAGTAACAACCAGCCCCGCTAAAGGATTTTTTTAATTAAGAAAAAAAAAGTTTTTATTTTTTATTTTTCCTATTGTGCTAATCCTAACTCTTGGGTTAGGGTTAGAGTTCATCAAAACCCTAATCCTAGAGTTAGAATTAGGGTTTGTACTAACCATAGGGTTAAGGTTAGAGTTAAAGAAAAATAAAAAATGTAAAAAAATTAAAAATGTAATAAATAAAACAAATTCAAAATAATAATAATAAATTGTATAAAAAAAAAGAAGTTATTCCGTAGAGGACCAATGACATGTTATGTCTGTCTGTGGTCCTCTAGGGATATTTTATTTAAAAAAAAAGACTGCTAGTGGGGCCAGTGCTTTGCATTGGCCCCCAGCAGTAGATAGGGGCCCGCAGCAGCTGGATATTTGATCCATGCAGCCGCAGGATAGCAAGGAGAGCAAAAATCGGTGCTTCCTACTATAGACTACATTTCCTATTCTGCTACGGTAGCTTTTGGCTGGCTGAGCATGATAGAAATGTAGTCACAAGTATTACATAATAAATACACGTTTTAAAGCTGCAATAACCATATCCTAAATTTTGCCCTGTACCTGCCACATAAACCTACCACACCTATACATGTGGGGTACCACTATACTCAGGGGAAGTTGCTGAACATATATTGGGGTTTTGTTTGGCAATAAAATAGAAGAGCCCCATTAAATTCATACCTAAGTTTCAAAGTGTGTGGAAATAAAACACACACAAAATTACTACGCCAAAACTTGTCAAAGATTGGTGGTAAAATGACAGAGTGAAAAGTGTCAAATTACCCCAAGTTGAATGCCCTGCGATGTCTACTTTATAAAAAATATGTACATGTGGGGGGTTATTCAGTGATTCATATCAGATATCGGCGTTACAGTGTCACTAATGCTAATTTTAAAAAAAATGGTTTTGAAACAGCTAAATGCTACTTTTATTTATTAACCTAAACCTTGCAAAAAAAAAATATAAACATTGGGTATTTCTGAACTCAGGACCTATAGTTGAATCTATTTAGCACGTTTTTTCATTAGCTTTTGAAGCTTAGTAAAAGAATTTATAAAGAAAAGTCAGGAAAAGTGTTTATTTTTTAAATTTTAACCATATTTTACACAATACAAAAAATGATATGAACAAAATAATGTCATGAAAGAAAGCCCTTCTTGTCCCGAAAAAATATAATATGTGTGGGTACAGCAACCGACAAAGAAGAAAATTAAAGCTAAACACAAACACCTCAGAAGTGTTAAAACAGCCTCGGTCACTAACGCACAACATTCCAAAAACAGTCTGGTCATGTAGGGGTTAAGATTCACAGGGCCAGGAGCCCAAAATGAATACGCCCCAAAATCGGCCCATAAATCATCAAAATGTACAATTTCGGCTATAATGGGTAGGCGAGTTTTGGAAAATTCCAAATTTCTGCTTCTTTGCCCGGTCTCTGGCCCCATTTGATCATCTGCTGGGTATTATTCCAGTCACCATTAATTGCTGCACTTATACACTGCGTGGAGCAGTATGATCTCTGCACAGCGAGGGGTTTTTGGTACAGCTCTGACTTTGCAGCTATAAAATAGGTTTTTTGTTGTTGTTTTTTTCTCTGCCTGGATATCTGTGAAATCAGTAACGGCTCCGGTAAATCAATGCTTGGTCTCAGCATTAATTATTACAATGTCGAGTTGTTTACTCAGAGTTCTGAAATTAGGCAGATTTGTCAGGGAAAGTTATATGTTCTGTGTAATCAAGTCTAACGAAGAAACAGATTGAAACAAAAACTGCTGCCACAGTCGCTGATTAGCCCCTTACAATTCCCCTGTCTTCATGCCTGAAGCACTAATGTACAGGCGTGTGAATTTGCCGTGTGCTATGCAAGCTTCCATCTCATTCCACAGCAAGGCTATGCTTATATTATTACAGTGTGTTTATTTGTAATGTAGTAATTGGAGACAATGGTCTGAGCATGAGAGCATAGAAGGACTAGGAAAGGTCTAACTATTGGGGAATAAACATAGAAACATAGACTGTGTCACCGGCAGATAAGAACCATTCAGCCCATCTAGTCTGCCAAATTATCTAAATACTTCTATTAGTCCCTGGCCTTATCTTATATCTAGGATAGCCTTATACCTATCCCATGCATGCTTAAACTCCTTCACTGTATTAACCTCTACCACTACTACTGGAAGACTATTCCATGCATCCACTACCCTCTCAGTAATGTAATACTTGCCTTAGTCCCTGGCCTTATCTTATATCTAGGATAGCCTTATACCTATCCCATGCATGCTTAAACTCCTTCACTGTATTAACCTCTACCACTTCTACTGGAAGACTATTCCATACATCCACTGCCCTCTCAGTAAAGTAATACTTTCATTAGTCCCTGGCCTTATCTTATATCTAGGATAGCCTTATACCTATCCCATGCATGCTTAAACTCCTTCACTGTATTAACCTCTACCACTTCTACTGGAAGACTATTCCATACATCCACTACCCTCTCAGTAATGTAATACTTTCATTAGTCCCTGATCTTATCTAATATCTAGGATAGCCTTATACCTATCCCATGGATGTTTAAACTCCTTCACTGTATTAACCTCTACCACTTCTACTGGAAGACTATTCCATGCATCCACTACCCTCTCAGTAATGTAATACTTTCATTAGTCCCTGGCCTTATCTTATACCTAGGATAGCCTTACACCTATCCCATGCATGCTTAAACTCCTTCACTGTATAAACCTCTAGCACTTCTACTGGAAGACTATTCCATACATCCACTAACCTCTCAGTAATGTAATACTTCCATTAGTCCCTGACCTTATCTTATATCTTGGATAGCCTTATACCTATCACATGCATGCTTAAACTCCTTCACTGTATTAACCTCTACCACTTCTACTGGAAGACTATTCCATGCATCCACTACCCTCTCAGTAAGGTAATACTTTCATTAGTCCCTGACCTTATCTTATATATAGTATATACTTATACCTATCCCATGCATGCTTAAACTCCTTCACTGTATTAACCTCTACCGCTTCTACTGGAAGACTATTCCATACATCCACTACCCTCTCAGTAAGGTAATACTTTCATTAGTCCCTGACCTTATCTTATATATAGTATATACTTATACCTATCCCATGCATGCTTAAACTCCTTCACTGTATTAACCTCTACCACTGCTACTGGAAGACTATTCCATACATCCACTACCCTCTCAGTACAGTAATACTTTCATTAGTCCCTGGCCTTATCTTATATCTAGGATAGCCTTATACCTATCCCACACATGCTTAAACTCCTTCACTGTATTAACCTCTACCACTTCTACTGGAAGACTATTCCATACATCCACTACCCTCTCAGTAATGTATTCTGCTATACCTCTCCCTATACAGCCAAGCATTCTGCTAGCATTTCCTGCTGCTCTGTTGCATTGCCTACCTACCTTTAAGTCCTCTGAAATTATTACTCCTAAATCCCTTTCCTCAGATGTTGAGGTTAGGACTGTACCAAATATTCTATATTCTGCTTTTGGGTTTTTATGCAACAAGGTGTATAATCTTGCACTTGTCCACATTAAATGTCAGTTGCCACATCTCTGATCATTTTTCTAGTTTAGCTAAATCATTTGCCATTGGGCTTATCGCTCCAGGAACATCAACCCTGCTGCAAATCTTTGTATCATCAGCAAAAAGACAGAACTTACAAACAAGACCTTCTGCAATATCACTAATACAAATATTATAGAGAATGGGTCCAAGAACAGATCCCTGAGGTACCCCACTAGTAACAAGACCTTCTGTAATATCACTAATAACAATATTATAGAGAATGGGTCCAAGTACAGACCCCTGAGGTACCCCACTAGTAACAAGACCTTCTGCAATATCACTAATAACAATATTATAGAGAATGGGTCCAAGTACAGACCCCTGAGGTACCCCACTAGTGACTAGACCTTCTGCAATATCACTAATAACAATATTATAGAGAATGGGTCCAAGTACAGACCCCTGAGGTACCCCACTAGTAACACGACCTTCTGCAATATCACTAATAACAATATTATAGAGAATGGGTCCAAGTACAGACCCCTGAGGTACCCCACTAATAACAAGACCTTCTGCAATATCACTAATAACAATATTATAGAGAATGGGTCCAAGTACAGCTCCCTGAGGTACCCCACTAGTAACAAGACCTTCTGCAATATCACTAATAACAATATTATAGAGAATGGGTCCAAGTACAGACCCCTGAGGTAGCCCACTAGTAACAAGACCTTCTGCAATATCACTAATAACAATATTATAGAGAATGGGTCCAAGTACAGATCCCTGAGGTACCCCACTAGTAACAAGTCCTTGCATCGAATATACCCCATTGACTACAACCCCCTGTGCCTGTCACTCAGCCATTGTCTTATCCATTCAACAATATTAAAATCCAAACTTAAAGATTTCAGTTTATTGATAAGCCTTCTATGTGCGACAGTGTCAAAAGCCTTACTGAAATCTAGGTAAGCAATGTCTACTGCACCACCCTAATCTATTATTTTAGTCACCCAATCAAAAAAATCAATGAGATTAGTTTGGCATGATCTCCCTGAAGTAAACCCATGCTGTCTCTGATCTTGAAATCCAAGCGACTTTAGATGTTCAACAATCCTTTTCTTTAACAAGGTTTCCATTATTTTCCCCACTACTGAAGTAAGACTTACTGGTCTATAGTTGCCTGACTCCTCCCTAAGGGTGGCGAGGGAAGATAATGTGTCCTCCAACGCATTTTACCTCTTTACATTTTCCACAGAAGCCTTGGCAGGAAGAACTTCTTGAGACACATGATTATGATTCCAAGAAATCCCAGCTATTCTCAGGCATCAGTATTAGAATGATGTATTATGTATAAAGCACTGATAACGTTCGCATTACTCGATGATATGTAATGTCAGTTATTTGTCAATTAGGAACATTCCTTAAACTTTGGCTGGATTTCCACTCTCTAGTGCCGATTCTGACACCTCTGCTCCACTCGTCTCTTTATATTAATGGCTGTGGAGAGTGCTGGACCAATGCCCCTTGTGGCTCAGTCTTCAGAGAGATCTCGGAGATTATTAACTATCATTCAATATGGGGGTTGCTTTCTTAACTCCTTAATGCTCCTTAAGGACCAAAAGCACCATCTTTGTGCTGCTGGCTCCTGATGGGAGAGTGATGTGGCACCAGGGACATAGACTCACAGATCCTGTGGGTCTCTACCGAAATATGGTGAGACCTTGTGACATCACGGTGGCATGCACAAACGCGGGAGTGATTCAACGTCACACAGAGATCACTATGTGCGCTAAATACATGTATCGCTCAAAGCAGCTTCATCTAACAGAGTCGATCCCACTGCAGGGCGGATCCCACTGCAGGTTTCTGCCCAAGGATCTGGAGCACAGGGATCTATGAGCTGCAGGGCAAAGGGAGTACAATGCCGTCCTCATGGTGGTCTGGACTGTGTGTTTTAGGAGAGCAGAGATGGAGGACAGGTTTAACACAGGTAAACCAGTTGTAACCAGGTTCAGGGGGGCCCATCAAGACCCTAATATTAGCTTGATGTCTCTTCTCTCCAGCCCAGCTCCACAAACCTTCCAACATTAATAATAACAGGTCTTCTCAAGGCTCTGGCTAACATTTGCAAAAAGAAAAAAAGTCTTGCCAATTAAAGGGACAGAGCCTGCTATAGTGGCTCAATCTTTATTATTTTTTCCGTCAAATGCTTTATCAAAGATAAACTGATCTGTCTGATTTCTCCTTATCTCTTCCTGTCTCCTTAACCACTGCAAACAAAATGTAATAGATGTATTGTTGTGTCTATAGTAACAGTCCTGCCCATCGCCCCAAGTCACTGCATTTAGAGCCCCCGCTGAAATAGTGCAATGTAAACGGACAGGTGAATGGTAATTTGACACACGTGTACAATATAGAAACAATAAGCCAGATGGAACTGACCCTTTGATGGAACCTAAATTGGAAAAGGATTCAGCTCTTTGAGGTTCCTGCTGTATCATTGCATGTATACATTGTATGTACATTGTGTGATTGTGATTAAAGTTCTGTGAGTATGTATCATAGTTGCCAACAGACCAAAATTTGCCAGGAAAGTCTTGTTTTTTGTGTCTTTTCTAGAGTTGAGCGGACACCTGGATGTTCAGAGGAACTTTTGGCCACTAAAATGCCTCTAAAAAAGTCCTGGGAAGGGCTAGAGGGCTGTAAAATGAAGTAAAATGTGGGTGAGTGTCCCTATTCATACGTATAGGTCAATTGGTCTTATGAATGGGGACTCTAGCTCTGTTTATAGAATAGCCAATAGTATTACATGTATTCCATAAGCCGAAAGTCTAAAAACCGAACAACATTCAGTTTATAGACTTTCGTTTTATAGAATACATGTAATGCTATTGCTATTCTATAAACCGAAAGTCTATAAACCGAAAGTCTATAAACCGAAAGTCTATAAACCGAAAGTCTATAAACCGAAAGTCTATAAACCGAAAGTCTATAAACCGAATGTCGTTCGGTTTTTAGACTTTCGGCTTATGGAATACATGTAATACGATTGGCTTTCTATAAACCGAAATAGAGTCCCCATTCATAAGAATTTCTTATGGGGAATCTATTTCGGTTTATAGAAAGCCAATAGCATTGCATACAATGTAATCGCCGAACCCCGAACTCCAACACGGACATACAGTGAAATGTCCGTGTTCGGGTCGGGGTCCAAAAACCGTAAAGTTCGGGGCAAAATGCAAGATGAATATTTCTGCTTGTATAGACTGCTTGTATATTGACTTTTACTCAGCTAGTGTGGGCAGTCCTGATTTCTTGCAAACTGCTGTCATTTCACAATTCCCTCTAGTTGTAAGTATTTAAAATTTTAAGCAATACAAAATGCATGCATTTTAAAGTACTTAGAAAGCACATTAATATGCATTAACATTTGGAAGATAAGTTTATGGAGGCAGTAGCATGGTCAGTATTTTTGGGGGAAGACGCCGCCCTAGTATGGCTCCTACATATTTGCTTTACAAAGATGAACATTTATATCAGCATCTATGAAAAATTGGAAAAAATATATATAATTCCATTTAATGTGGCATAGAAAGGAATTAACAGCCAAATCCAACGTATCAGATTTTTTTAATTCAACGTATTTAAGAAAAAATTGAATTTCCTTTATCAGTTGAAAAATGAGGCTCTGGAGAGAGATAAAATGCAGATACTTTTATTAATCCAAGAGATCCCGAGTGCAGAGAGCATGTGGACAAAGGGTCATGCCAGAAATAGAGAAAACAGCTTGGGTTACAGCCTAAAAAGGGTAAGCCCATCTCTGACGCCTTAATTACATCCTTGCAACGTGAGATCTCAGTGTAAGGTTTAATATTACTGATTTACAAGGGCAGCGATACACTCAATGCAAGGTCACACCCCTTATACACAACACAGTGCTTTATATAAAGGTATTCCAAAAATACAGGAATTAGTTACTCAGATTATTCAACGTGTAGATCTGATACCAGTTCTAAACATCCTAGTAATGCTAAGTACACCCGGCATATTATTACAGATACACGCAGCTTTACCCTTGGCTCTGTCTCAGAGCTGAGGCAGAGCCATTCAGGAGCCTGGCATGCACTGGGGCTCATCCCGCTCGCCTGATCAGCGTCTCCCTCTGCTAAAGCAGAGAGAAAGAGAGACCCTCATTTTTAAAAGGGGATTAACAAAGGGGACCCAGTGGTGTGGCACTCTCTTGGATCGAGTCGTACTTATCTGAGCGCTCCTATTCAGTGTCGTTTGCTGGAGCGACATCGTCACCTGTTCCGCTCTCTGTTGGTGTTCCGCAAGGATCGGTCCTTGGCCCGCTGTTGTTTTCCCTCTACACTACCTCTCTGGGAGAACTCATCCGCTCTTTTGGCTTTCACTACCACTTGTACGCGGATGATACTCAGCTCTACCTCTCCTCCCCTGACCTCACTCCCTCTCTAGTGTCACGAGTAGCTGAGTGTCTGTCAGCCATCTCTGCTTGGATGTCTGATCGCTACCTGAAACTTAACCTCTCCAAAACAGAACTCATTATCTTCCCTCCCTCAACCGCTGTCCCTACACCTGGGTTCACGGTCAACGTTGATAATACTACGATCGTACCGGCTGACCGTGTTCGATGTCTTGGGGTCACTTTTGACTCTGCTCTCTCCTTCGTTCCTCAGATTCAGTCCTTGTCCAGATCCTGTCGGCTACACCTAAGGAACATTGCACGCATTCGTCCGTTCCTCAGCGAAGAGACCACCAAAATTCTAGTGCACTCGCTTGTGATCTCTCGCCTGGACTACTGTAACGGTCTTCTGACTGGACTACCTCTGGCTCGTCTGGCTCCCCTACAGTCTATCCAAAATGCGGCTGCCAGACTCATCTTTCTTGCACGTCGGTCTGATTCGGCGGCTCCTCTCTGCAACTCCCTCCACTGGCTTCCCGTCTGCTCGAGGATAAAATGTAAAATTCTGTCATTAACCTACAAAGCCCTCCACTCCTCCGCCCCTCCGTACATTGCCTCCCTTGTTAACCGTTACTTCCCTACACGACCTTTGCGCTCCTCCAAGGGGTTAACACTCTCTTCTAATCTCATCACCACTTCTCACTCGCGTCTCCAAGATTTCGCCCGAGCTGCCCCCTCTCTCTGGAACTCCCTTCCCCGGAGCATCCAGCTCTCTCCCTCGTTTTCAAACTTTAAAAAGTCCCTCAAAACTCATCTCTTTAGAGAGGCTTACTACCCAACCTAGCTGGAACACACACTCCCTCTTTGACCTATCCCACCTAATGCCTCCCATCCATTCTACTGTTACTACAACTTAAATCCCTCTGACCTCTTCAATCCCTTAATTGTCTCATGGACCCCAATACCTCTAGATTGTAAGCTCTGTGAGCAGGGCTCTCTACCTCATGTACCAGTCTGTACTAGTTTGTCTAAATTAGTATGTAGTTCCTTTCTTTGCTCTGTACCAAGCGCTTCGAGAATTGGTGGCGCTGTACAAATAAATGTTAATGTAATGTAATGTAATGTAACATCTAAGGTTTACTCTGCTGACCAGGCTGCTTTTTCTCCCTGGCCTCATGGCAGTTGCCGATGAGAAGATAAACTGGCATGAACCATCAAAAGGAGCTGCCCGTGTATCCATATATTAGGGGTACTCGTTTTTCACTTGTGCTTCCAGTTTAGTCTGGTTGTCCTTCAAGGCCGAAGTAGCTGAGTTGGAAAAATGCTCCCATTCAGCTCACTGGGAAAATGTTTTCCAACTCGGCTCCTTTGGCTTTAACTTTGAAATTCACTTGTCAATTCCCTCTTTCATGAATAAAGCCCTTTGTATATATACCTCCCAAACGTTCCCCCCAGCCGGGGAGGAGGAGTGTCAATGCTACCGGATTATAAAGAAGCGTGTGAGAAGGGCTAATTAGGGGTAGAAAATGATTGTTTTGCATTTCTTGAATGGTTGCTAGTGATCAGGCAGGCTCCAGAACAACCAATCATATGGGGAGAATACAGACTGTAAGCTCTTGGGATCACTGTGTGGTGCAGGATTCATTCCTAGCAGCACGGTACAGGGGATTAGTTATAGGGCACATTGCGGGTTATGTACAATCTCCAATTCGGTGCAGCTGTCACCATGGAAACCAATGGGATGTTCCTGCTGATTACATCAATGTTAGAACTTTACCCCCAGAATCACCATGGAAACCAATGGAATGTTCCTGCTGATTACATCACTTTTAGAACTTTACCCCAGAATCACCATGGAAACCAATGGAATGTTCCTGCTGATTACATCACTGTTAGAACTTTACCCCCAGAATCACCATGGAAACCAATGGAATGTTCCTGCTGATTACATCACTTTTAGAACTTTACCCCAGAATCACCATGGAAACCAATGGAATGTTCCTGCTGATTACATCACTTTTAGAACTTTACCCCAGAATCACCATGGAAACCAATGGAATGTTCCTGCTGATTACATCACTTTTAGATCTTTACCCCCAGAATCACCATGGAAACCAACGGAATGTTCCTGCTGATTACATCACTTTTAGAACTTTACCCCAGAATCACCATGGAAACCAACGGAAGGTTCCTGCTGATTACATCACTTTTAGAACGTTACCCCGCATCCTGATTTCCATGGCGTAGGAGTTGGGAGGTCTGACACTGAGTTAGACAGTTTGACATCCATCCATTGGTCTGTGGCGAGCAGTGATGGCTTGCCATCTTTTCTTCCAAAATATACGGCTGATGCTATCGCCTCATTAGACCTAACTGTGGCCTCAAGCCAACGTATTACCGGCCTGTAAGTAAAATACCGGCTGGGTGATGACCTCACAAGCAGGGTAATGCTGCATTGTGGGGATTACAGTCCACAGTTATTAGCAGACCCCTGATATTAAGACTCCTGAGATCTGAATATGTGAACATTAAATGCAGCTCACAGGATGATAACTAAACCTGTAGATATAACATCACAGAGCTATTACTCTGCCCACAGGGCATCCGGGGAAACTTAGTGGTTTTGTGGTGTATCACTCCTGATACAATACATCACTTCAGTAAAAACACCCCAGAGACCCCGGCAGAGGGTTATATAAACCAAGTGAAGGATCTCAGGCATGAAACGTGAGCTATATCGGAATTATAACCCATTTAATATAGGGTTAGCCAGACAAGGGGGCAGAATTGATGTAAGCTTTGGGGTGCATATTTTCTGTATAATAAAAGCCTTTAATATTTTATGGCAATGAACAAATATAACATAGGAAGATATAATTATGGTGCACACGCATCGTTGCTCTGTATAGCTCAGGGGGCTGACATGTTGTTTAGAATCTTTTCTCTGTATAGCTCTATCAGGGGTCGGACATGTTGTTTAGAATCTTTGCTCTGTATAGCTCTATCAGATGGCTGACATGTTTAGAATCTATGCTCTGTATAGCTCTGTCGGGGGTCAGACATGTTGTTTAGAACCTTTGCTCTGTATAGATCTATCAGGGGGCGGACATGTTGTTTAGAATCTTTTCTCTGTATAGCTCTATCAGGGAGCAGACATGTTGTTTAGAATCTTTGCTCTGTATAGCTCTATCAGGGAGCGGACATGTTGTTTAGAATCTTTGCTCTGTATATCTCTATCAGGGGGCGGACATGTTGTTTAGAATCTTTGCTCTGTATAGCTCTATCAGGGGGAGGACATGTTGTTTAGAATCTTTGCTCGGTATAGCTCTATCAGATGGCTGACATGTTTAGAATCTATGCTCTGTATAGCTCTGTCGGGGGTCAGACATGTTGTTTAGAACCTTTGCTCTTTATAGATATATCAGGGGGCGGACATGTTGTTTAGAATCTTTGCTCTGTATAGCTCTATCAGGGAGCAGACATGTTGTTTAGAATCTTTGCTGGGTATAGCTCTATCAGGGAGCGGACATGTTGTTTAGAATCTTTGCTCTGTATAGCTCTATCAGGGGGAGGACATGTTGTTTAGAATCTTTGCTCGGTATAGCTCTATCGGGGGCGAACATGTTGTTTAGAATCTTTGCTCTGTATAGCTCTATCGGGGGCGAACATGTTGTTTAGAATCTTTGCACTGTATAGCTCTATCAGGGGGCGGACATGTTGTTTAGAATCTTTGCACTGTATAGCTCTATCAGGGGGCGGACATGTTGTTTAGAATCTTTGCACTGTATAGCTCTATCAGGGGGCGGACATGATGTTTAGAATCTTTGCTCTGTATAGCTCTATCAGGGGGCGAACATGTTGTTTAGAATCTTTGCACTGTATAGCTCTATCAGGGGGCGGACATGTTGTTTAGAATCTTTGCACTGTATAGCTCTATCAGGGGGCGGACATGTTGTTTAGAATCTTTGCTCTGTATAGCTCTATCAGGGGGAGGACATGTTGTTTAGAATCTTTGCTCTGTATAGCTCTATCAGGGGGCAGACATGTTGTTTAGAATCTTTGCTTTGTATAGCTCTATCAGGGGGAGGACATTTTGTTTAGAATCTTTGCTCTGTATAGCTCTATCAGGGGGCAGACATGTTGTTTAGAATCGTTGCTCTGTATAGCTCTATCAGGGGGCTGACATGTTGTTTAGAATCTTTGCTTTGTATAGCTCTATCAGGGGGAGGACATTTTGTTTAGAATCTTTGCTCTGTCTAGCTCTATCAGGGGGCAGACATGTTGTTTAGAATCTTTGCTCTGTATAGCTCTATCAGGGGGCGGACATGTTGTTTAGAATCTTGATTCAGATCTTTCTTCATCTCACCCATCATGGGCAGACATGTTGTTTAGAATCTTTGCTCTGTATAGGTCTATCAGGGGTCGGACATGTTGTTTAGAATCTTTGCTCTGTATAGCTCTATCAGGGGGCAGACATGTTGTTTAGAATCTTTGCTCTGTATAGCTCTATCAGGGGGTGGACATGTTGTTTAGAATCTTTGCTCTGTATAGCTCTATCAGGGAGCAGACATGTTGCTTAGAATCTTTGCTCTGTATAGCTCTATCAAGGGGCAGACATATTGTTTAGAATCTTTGCTCGGTATAGCTCTATCAGGGGGCAGACATGCTGTTTAGAATCTTTGCTCGGTATAGCTCTATCAGGGGGCAGACATGCTGTTTAGAATCTTTGCTTTGTATAGTTCTATCAGGGGGAGGACATGTTGTTTAGAATCTTGATTCAGATCTTTCTTCATCTCACCCATCATGGGCAGGACTGGATCGTGGAAGGGAAGGTTCTGCTTGGAAAAGGTGATGGACCAGTCAATACAGCAAAGGGCAGCAGCTAATTATCGGTGGGAGGAAGTGACATCTAATGTATCTGCTCAATTTAGCCAGGTATATAGTGCAGTGGAAAGTGCCAGACTCCCACCTAATATTCCTCTTCATTACTTGTGTCTAAGTTGAAGAAACGGAAGAACTTAATGTGGCAAATAGTAATCTTTACTTGAGTCTGCAGCCAGCCCTGAATGGTAACTACAAATCCCATCATGCTCTATCAGCCACTGCTGGGCATGGCCCACATACAGCCTGGCAGCAGAGCACACACTCAGGTTAATTAGCTAATAGTATCAGGATGTGGCACTGAGACAATGAACAGATCATTTAAAAGGAATGTTTGAAAAACGGAAACATTTAAGAGTTTAGAAAATAATTTCCCGGCCTTCAATGCCCCCCCCTCCTGCCCCCCCCCCCCTCCTGCCAGCCCCCCGCTCCCCCCGCGTGATCTGGATGTATGTTCCACATCTTATTGCTCAGTCTTTGATATCTCCCTAAAGCATAGAGTACAGTCCATTTAGCAATCTAACTAATGCTGAGAGCACAGGCAGAGGCTCCATTACAGACTCTTTCCCTCCCTCGCAGTTTGTTGTTCCAGCCGCAGACAGACATATTGTATCACATATAAAACACGTCTCTGGTTCGCAGCATGTTGCAGGATTGATATAAAACTGTCTGATGAGAGATACAGATCAACTCTCACATGCAAGGAAAATAGTATGAGGTCCTGTAAAATGGAAGACCTTTGGGCGAAGATGAGACAAGGCAGGGCTTGGGTCAGAAATGGGCACTGGGAGGGTGGGGTAAAAAAACCTAAATAAACAGCCCCCTATGGGGCTACAGGCCGGTGAAAGCTTGCAGCCCCTTTAATAATCCAATAATTGTCCCCCATGGGCTTATTGTCCCCCCACTGATATAAAATAATACCCTCTACCTTCTGTGTAGGGTTGCCATCTTTTGTTCTGAAAAATACCGGCCTTGCTACTGTCTTCGTAGATTTAACATTGGCCTGATGCCAATTTTTTTACCGGCCTGCCAGGTCGCAACTCTACTTATGTGGCAGAAGCAATGATGCGCTCAATCCTCATCTTCTGCACCAGGGAAAAAGGCCACTCAAAAATAAAAAAATACTCCTAGTGCTAGAAAACCCAGCACAACCCCCCCACCCCCAATCAATGGGGGTATGTATTGGGGGTGATGGGGACATGCAATGGGGGTGATGGGGAAATGTAATGGGGGTGATGGGGGCATGTATTGGGGTGATGGGGACATGTATTGGGGTGATGGGGGCATGTATTGGGGTGATGGGGGAATGTATTGGGGACGATGGGGGCATGTATTGGGGTGATGGGGGCATGTATTGGGGGTGATGGGGACATGTAATGCGGGTGATGGGGGCATGTATTGGGGGTGATGGGGGCATATATTGGGGGTGATGGGGACATGTAATGGGGGTGATGGGGGCATGTATTGGGGGTGATGGGGACATGTAATGGGGATGATGGGGACATTTAATGGGGTGATGGAGGCATGTAAACTGGGTGATGGGGGCATGTGATGGGGTAAAACAGCATGTCCTGGTTGTGCAATGTGGGTTATGGGTCATGTAGTCATGGGTCACATCGTGTCTGCCTAGGGTAGCACAAAGCCAAGATACACCACTGACTGACAGCTTTGCTCAGAGGAGAAACAATGTCTACTCTACAGACACAACAATGTATCAGTATCCACAGCTACAGCATCAGCAAAAAGAACCTGGTATGAGTCTGAGATGCAAATGTGGCTGCTTTTTTTCAATATTTAAACCTCGTAAGGGCAGTGGGGTGTCAGTAATTTTAAAATGGGAGCTGATTGCATAAAACAATACATTTTTAACGCTAGAAGATCCAATAGACACTCTATTAATTTTAAAGGGACAGGATCACATGTAGTGAATAAAAATGTATTGAAAATGCTCAATACATTGTGTTGGCAAAATCCCAAGGAGATGCCTACAATAAAAGGGAAATGTGCATTAAACATGCCTGTGGCAACATCCCCTTTGTTTTGCTAGGCAACTGTCACTTTCCCCATTAAAAAGCAGTTCATTGATAAATATGTTATTGTAATTTACTGGCCTCTATTTGGGCTGCTGCCTCTATCTAGGCGTATAGCGTGTGTATCACAAGAGTTAAGCAAGTTATACTCTACTTACAGTATGTTCCGCAACCTATATCTATCTCATTTTGGGTTGAGGGTCTAGGAGTAACAGTTTGTGTTGATGATTAAGCCCTTCGGGTCTTCTTATTTTATTGATTAGATAGGATGATGTTTACATTCAAAAGATTCTATTCTCATTAATATGTTATATATACATCTATCTATAATTGTTTGTAAGAATCCAAAACACCACTATGTTCCTGTACCATAGCAAGGGTTATAACTCTGTTTTTGTTCTTCATTAATTGTAATGTACGAAATGATATTATTAAAAAAAAAAAACAGCTAATTTGCATATCAAGACACAGGTGATGTCATAATCAGGAGACTCCACATTTGCTGGCAGTTTTGCTCACACAATATATAGATCATTTTACATATTTTTTGATTCTCTACATACACAGTAAAAACAATGTTTAGGTGATACAGTCCCTTTAATGTGTATCTGTTCTTCCTGTTAAAGATCTGTTCGTGCTGTTTCTGCATTTAACACAGGCGTGTTTCTCCAGTCATTACAAGCAGCAGCTCACATTTCCCAATCAACTTTTCAATTTCCGTCAATCTATTCATATTAAATCATCCAGCTTTCCCGATAACATGGGAGATTTCCAGCCTCGCATCCTATAGAAAATCAATTATCCAATAATATGTAAGAATTTAAATCACCAATACCATTCAATTTTTAATTATCATATATCTTCCAATATTCCGATCCCTGCTTCTCGCCCCCAGGTACATTCCTACCTGCCATATTAAACTAATGACATTTATTGGAATTAAATGGCAGGAGATTAAAAGTTCTATTATCCTGAAAAGTGCCTTAAAGGGACAGTATCACCTAAACATTGTTTGGACTGTGAATGTCGAGAATAAAAAATCATTGATAAATTATCTGCTTTTAAAAAAAAAAAAAAGAAATAAAACGAAAACGAAAAAACTATCAATAGAGTGTTTTATAATCCTGCGACTATATAATCAATCTCATTAACAGCACCAGATAAACCAAACCTTCCAGCTGACTTTGTCACTAGACCTCACAACAGACAGGACCAAGAAGTGAGCTGAATGTGAAACGCGTCAGCCTCCTCTCCCTGAATGTTTGTTTATTCGGTCCATGGGACTAAATAAAAGTTGGCAATCTTTCTTAACCTGGACCTCTGGTGTCAGCTGGTGCTGTTTGTATCATTTATCTTTGACCAGTGACCGAATACTACTGGAGCTTCAGCACCCAGATTTAGGGTACTTTATTCCCATCTACCCTGTGGGACGTGTGCCGGCTTTTGGAATTTTAATCCATGCGGTATAGATAACATATTCCAGCCTGGATCATAGAAGATAGACTCGCGGGTGAGAAGCCTGAGGGCATTAGGTAAGATTCCTCTTTCTGGATCCATTTTTAGCACAGTTCTTTCTTCCTACAGGTCAGGAGTGCTTTAAGTTAAGGCAACTTTTGGGGTGGGGCGCAAAATTAATTTAGCGTTCTATAGTAAAACTTTACCGGCCCATCTTCAGTCATCCAAAGACAGATAGACATCACATACAAGACACAGATACAGACAGAGCGGCGATTGGTGGTACCCAGTTTGAACTAGTCTTTCGTCCAGTGTCAAACCCCCACAAAAGTTCATGGTTTACACTTTATGAACACTTTACCTATCCTTGCCACATCCTTAGCCACACTCCTCCAGCCTGGACGTATAAACTGGAGAAGTCTTGTTCAGTAGGTCTATTGTCCCCTCTGAGCTACATGGACATTTAACTGGTGGTCTATACATTTTCTCCATGGACCATGCTCCCACGAAGCTCTCCCAGACCTTAATTTCTGAAGGTTCTAACCATGTTCTTCAGCCAAGAGTAGCTTGCCCACGGCCAATCTAGAGTTTGGCAAGACGTACAATCTGAGGGCTGAAACAGGCCCGAGCATTTCCAGTCAGTAGGGAGAGTTAAATCGTCTAGGGAAAGTGAACAATTTGTCCAAGGAGCCGGACTGCTCTAAAACAATAATCTGAGCAGGGAAGCAGGGTCAGATTAGTCCTCGCTTTGACTTCTGCGTATTTCCACTCCAACGGTTCCTGCGTCTGTCGTGGGATTTCCCGGGGCGCAGAGCAGGAGCGATGAATATCGTATTTGTCCTGAGTGTTCCTGGCTGGAGGCTAAGAGAGGTTAATAGCTGAGCACTTCTCAGAGGGGTAACGGGGAGCAGGGAAATCACCAGACCTCATACAGTCATGATAAATTATGGGTGTCCAAGTAACTGATTTCCCCCCACGCTGTAATCCAGCACAGGAGCTGATACTTACAGATCTGGCCTCACGCCCCTGAATCTGATGCCACAGGGAATTATCTTAAAGAGACTGTGTCACCTAAACATGGCTGATACTGTGAGCGTATAATATAAAACATGATCTATACACTGTGTTAGCAGGATTGCAGCAAATGCCTAACATAAGGGAAACGTATGTTTGATTTGTGTCTGTGGAGAATTGTACTGCTCGATTGAATTCAGCAATTTCTGCCGATCTCGGCCCATCTTTGGGGGGGGAGGTTAAGGAGTAAGTGATGTCCATAGGAACCGAATGTGATCGAAAGTCAGTCTGGAATTGGCCAATTTCGTACCAAAATCAGCCATATTGGGCAACAGCATTGGGAATGTCTGGAAGCGTTTTAATGCAATGCTGCCTGTGCAAACAGGACTGTCTCAGGAAAATCGGGACTGATGGCAAATACTCTCAATGTGGACATTAACTGGGGTCTGTGACGGACGATTTAGGGATGTTCTATGGGATGTTCTATGGCACCGGTGTCCTTCCACGGATATTGTACTGTCCCTGCATGCAATCCAGACTGCACATATCATTGTGCCATGTATTATTTGTTCCCCTGCAGATCTGAAAGTCTCTGTTGTGTAATCCCTTTAATAAATGGTTAATTATTTAATCTGTTCGCAGTGAGCGGGCCTGGAGACATGTATGTAGTAGAAGGTAATGTTCCTGGATTCTTATTGCACCTATACCTATCCCATACCCCGTACCCCAATAAAGACATAAGACATTGCTGGAGTTAAATAGGCCACAGCTTTCTTTATTAAACATATAAATAACTGTATGACCAAAAACTAATCTCCACTTTATTATTAAAACTTTATAACTTTAATATATATAAATATAAATATATATATAAATAACATGAACCAAAACATAGTGCAAATACAGTTATACCCCCGTCCTTGCCAATCATCCAACATTATCCATTAACCCTTTTATTTCAAAGGCCCCCTGGGGTTAAACCCCTCCCCCCTCGACCATACAACTTGACCTTTGCTTTTAAAACCTGATGCTAACCACCAGCCGGCTAATAGCTCGGTGGGCACGGCCGTTTTCTGTTCCTTCCTACCACTAGAGGTTAGAGGAGGGGCCACCCGATCCTTCCATATGCTTCCACAAAACTCCACTTTAAAACTGGATTGGCAAGGACAACCCCGCCTGCTGCGACAAAAGAAAACAAGGTTAACAAATCACAAATATAAATAATAATTAAATAAAGGGGAAGGGTGGGCGGGAAAATTACTCCACTGTGTCCGGATTTCTAAGATGGCTGCCGGATGACACTGGGGAAGCCACTTATATAAACTCTGACCCCTCCCCGTCACTCCCCCCAGACATGACACTTAAACATACACACCCCTTCACACATACATGGCTCCCTCCCACCTAGGCTTTGCCTGTTTCCCGGGGATCTTGTATGTAGTAGAAGGTAATGTTCCTGGATTCTTATTGCACCTATACCTATCCCATACCCCGTACCCCAATAAAGACATAAGACATTGCTGGAGTTAAATAGGCCACAGCTTTCTTTATTAAACATATAAATAACTGTATGACCAAAAACTAATCTCCACTTTATTATTAAAACTTTATAACTTTAATATATATAAATATAAATATATATATAAATAACATGAACCAAAACATAGTGCAAATACAGTTATACCCCCGTCCTTGCCAATCATCCAACATTATCCATTAACCCTTTTATTTCAAAGGCCCCCTGGGGTTAAACCCCTCCCCCCTCGACCATACAACTTGACCTTTGCTTTTAAAACCTGATGCTAACCACCAGCCGGCTAATAGCTCGGTGGGCACGGCCGTTTTCTGTTCCTTCCTACCACTAGAGGTTAGAGGAGGGGCCACCCGATCCTTCCATATGCTTCCACAAAACTCCACTTTAAAACTGGATTGGCAAGGACAACCCCGCCACAAATCACCGCTGGTTAACCCCTTAAATCTGCGGTGATCCCACCCAACGCCATGGCCTGCTCCAGCCCCTCCTGCAAAGCCAAATTGAACAAGTCAAGCCCTACCTCCGTGAGATGAACCCCATCACTTCTAAAGAAAATGGCAGCCTCTCTTTCAAATACCCTGTGACGGATAGTAATGCCCCCAATTCCTAACACAAATTTAGACACCCGTTTATTTAACTTGATCCTTGATCGTTCCAGAGCCCTTTGATTCTGAGCGCACCGCCAGAAATTCCTCGGAACCACCTCTGACCAAACTAAGCAAACTTCGGGAAAAAGGACCCGCAACCTAGCCAAATCTTGCTTAATGTAATCCCCCAAGCCCAACACGGGAACCATGCCCAAATCGTTACCCCCTAAGTGGACCAACAATATGTCAGGAGGGCCCAATAGACGAGACAACTCTACTACCTCCGGGAGAAGCTGGACCCATCTCATGCCTCTCTTTCCAATCCACCTCACCTCAGCCTGTAGGGGAGAAAACCCCAAACGCTCACCACCAGAGCGAACTGCAGCTCGCTGCCTCGCCCAGTAAATATATGAATGGCCGATCAGCCAGACTTTGTAAGGTAATTGATCTAAAAGGACACAAGAGGGAAAGGTGACATTAGCCCCGCCGGGCGCACATATGACTGAAAGCGTCTAGATTCCCAGCGACCGATCTGTCGCACTGCCCTGTCTGAGAAACCCACTCTAGCAGCTTCCGTGGCAGCCCCTATTCGAAATGAATGACCCCCAAAATCCCCACTCGGTATACCCATAACTTCCAACGCTTTCTTAAAAACCTGAATAAACTGAAAACGGGAAAGCGGGGTACCATCCAGGTGAACGAGCAGTGAACCTTGCACAGAGGGACGAACCCTCAGGTAAGTATCCAAACAAGCCACGGGGCAAACCACGGAACCAACCACCTCCCCTAAAACCACCCAAGAACCTTTTCCCAGCATGTCAGTTTTGGACCGCTGAATCTTAAAGCGAAGCAATCCCGGCTCACGCAACACGTCACGCAGCTGAATCCCCCCTTGGCTACGCTTTGAAGGGCTAACCAGCTCACCAATTCGCAAAGCCCCAAAAAATGCCAGCGCAAAAGCAAGCCGAAACAATGAAACTTCTTCCGCAGACCTACAAATGGAGGGCAGAGTGTGAAAAATCCCCAAAAGCAGCGCACCCGACACTGGCTTCCTGGAATCCCTACACACCTTTTCCCTACGCCATCCTTTCAGAGCCTGGCGGACCACAAATTCCTTTGTAACGTCCGGAACCCTCAATAATTTAAAACCGAAGGCCAAACCGGATAGCTTGCCCGAGACCGCCGATGGCGAAAGACCAGAGGCCTCCCAATGCCATAGTAGCCACAGCAAACTTTGCAACCGGTCATCACTATTCCTGAAACCCCCGACTGACCGCTCCAAATCCTCCCATTCCCCCCAGACCTTACCATACCGGTCCCAGGTTGCCCGACACACGGACCCACGAACCCATTCTGTTACTCGGCCAGCCCAAGGTCCCAAAGTTCCTGGGGGCATGACGACCCCTCCTCGTCCGCCTCCGGGGCGGCCGCCCTGAACTCCGGCCACTGGGAACGAGAAAGGGCATCAGCTGTAATATTCAACACCCCCGGGATATGCACCGCCCGACAAGTAATGTTAAGGCAAAGACACCGCAATACCAAACGCCGCAAAAGCCGAATCACCGGAGGGGACGAAGCCGTAAGGTTGTTGATTGCCTGAACCACACCCAAATTATCACAGTGGAAGACCACCCTGCGATCCCGCAAGGAGTCACCCCACAGTTCCAACGATACCACAATCGGGAACAACTCTAAAAACGCCAAATTCTTCGTCAGGCCGGAAACTCGCCATTCCGACGGCCATACCCCAGAACACCACCGCGACCCCAAAATTGCCCCAAAACCTACTGACCCGGCCGCGTCGGTATACAGATGCAAATCCAAATTAGACACTTCAGGGGCTTGCCACAAAGACCTCCCGTTGAAATGTTCAAGGAAACATTCCCACACCCCCAAATCATCCCTCAAAGGCCGAGTCAGCCGGATGAAGTGATTCTCGCGGACCACCCCAGCCGTCGCAGCGGCCAGCCGCCTATTAAAGACCCGGCCCATGGGCATGATGCGGCACGCAAAACTCAGTTTTCCGAGCAGAGACTGCAAAGGGCGGAGTTGTATCTTCCGTGCCCCGCGTGCCTTGGCCACTGCCAACCGAAGCCCTTCCAGTTTGTCAACCGGAAGACGGCATTCCCCAGCCACTGAGTCTATCTCAATACCCAGGAAACTGAGACACGTGACTGGTCCCACCGTCTTATCCGGAGCCAGCGGCACCCCAAAAGACTGAGCCACGAATTGCACTGACCGCAACAAATGGGCACATACATCCGACCGAGACGGGCCCACACAGAGGAAATCATCAAGATAATGCAGCACCGAGTGACAACCTGACTCGACACGCACTACCCATTCTAGAAAGGTGCTAAAGCATTCGAAGTAGAAACAGGAAATCGAGCACCCCATTGGGAGGCTCAAATCCACATAGTACTCCCCTTCGAAAAAACACCCCAGGAGATGATGGCACTCCGGGTGAACCGGCAACAACCGGAACGCGGCCTCCACATCTGTCTTGGCCATAAGAGCCCCTGGGCCCGCGTCCCTCACCATCCGAACTGCCTCATCGAATGATACATATGACACGCGGCATAACTCCGCGTCAATGTCATCATTTACCGAACCCCCATGTGGGTACGATAAATGGTGAATGAGACGGAATTTGCCCGGCTCTTTTTTGGGCACCACCCCCAACGGTGAGACCCTAAGGTTCGGAATGGGCGGATCCTGGAAAGGGCCCGCCATCCTCCCCAGTGCAATCTCCTTGTCCAGTTTTTCCCTTACCACCCCCGGGTGAGCGGCCACAGACTTAAGGTTCCGGAAAGACAATACTGCGGGCCGTGCCTGGAAAGGTATCCAAAAACCTTCCTCAAAGCCTGACAACAGTATATCAGCTGCCTTCCGATCCCTATATCTGCTTAGCCATGGGCGCATCGCGGCGACGACCACCGGCGTCTTCCCCTTTAGCGCCCATGTCAGACTTGTCCCCTGGCCTCCCTTTCTTGAAGCAACGGGAGGCGGGATGGTTACCCCCGCAACCCGAGCATTCGTGTTTGAACCGGCAGTTCGCCCCCCATTTACACTGGGCGTCATTGAACTGCCAGCATGTGCCTGAACGCCTAGGGGTGGCCGACGGAGCGGGAGATCCCATCCCGCCGGCCCCCCCGAGAAAGGAGGACATCCCCCCTTGAGCGGAGGCCGGGCGTGTCATAATGGACAACCAAAGACCAATGTCCATTTGATCCCATCCTAAAGTGGGACGCACGGCCATACGCTGACGAAATTGTTCGTCATAGCGCCACCAGTTCAACCCCCCATACACCCTACACGCCGTCCATATTTGGTCCTGGTAGCTAAACAGAGAGGAGCACCGATGTGGGTACTTCTCCCCGATCACGCTAGCCAGGATCGAAAAGGCCCGTATCCAGTTACCGAAAGTTTTAGGTATCTTCCGGTAACGATATTTCTCCTTCTCCTTTTCGGACTCTTTCAAGTCCTTTTCCGGAGGAGGCACATCCTCCAAAGGTATGAGAGAGAATATCTCCAGATATTCCCCTTTCCATATCTTCTCCCTAACTTCCTGCTTTAAATGCAGGCCCAAGGGGCCCGACCAACACATGTATGACGCCCCGTGGGCTACCGGAGCAACTAGCGCCGCCGTTTGTAAGGGGTCCCCTGATGACCCCGCTACCGGAACTCCACTGTCTGTTGCCGGACCCCCTGCCAATGCCATGGCAGTAGTGGGGGGGACCGGTAACTGAGGATTCGCTGGCGCCACTAGAGGAGCGGCGGGGCTGGCCACTGGCAGGCCCGCCGCTTCCCAAACCCCCCTAAGCTGTGTGTCAATAGTCTGCGCAACCGTAGGCCCGGCGGAACCCCCCGGCGCCGCTAACTGCAAGAACACTGCCTGCAAACCGCGTAACAACCCATCCCAAGCAGGCGACAAACTCAGACCCGGTGATAGAATCCCAGTACCCGCCACCCCCTCGTCCCCAAACTCACCGGGATGGGGTGCCGATCCAGCACCCGAGGGGCCGGCGGGCGAGAGACCCGTGACAGGCACCGAAGATCCGGTCTGAGCAATGGCCTGTACAATAGGTGACAACAAAGGTTGCAGTGCTGCCGGAATAGCGCTGGCGGCAGCCTGCTGCGGGGAAGAAACAGGAAAATTAGCAGACCTCCCTCCCCTGCCGTGACCGTAGGGGTCAGTCACATAAGCAGCAGCTCCCTGGGCTGCAGACATGGAGCGGGGTGCCTGGATAGCTATGCTATCTGCTTCCTCTTCCTCAGAGTAGCCTGACTGAGAAGCATCAGAAGGGGGGTCCAGCGCAACCGGAGGTAAGCCAGTCGCCCTCCGCACATTGACCCGCCTGCCATGCTGCCTTCTGCCCACCCGGGGCCTGCTCCCCCCACCCGATGCCCGTGAGGGGGCCGTTGCCCGAGGGGAACCATTCGGAGGGGTCTCCGGCCTAGCTGGGCCGGCTGAGCGCAGTGACCTGCCCTGGGTGGCGGGAAGAGGCAACGGGGAAGGGGTGGGCCTAATTACCGCACCGCTACGGGTAGGCCTCGCGGCCGGCGACGGCCTACCTGCTGATGCTTGAGAAGCCACAATCGGTGCAACGTGGCCAGGGGCATTTGCAGGCCTCGCGGCCCGCGAGCGCGCACTGCGTGGGGCGGGGATCCGGGGCCTGGTAGTCTCACTTACCGGCCTCGCGGGAGACGAGCGCCGCCTCCTCGACCGATCCCCAGGACTTCTGCTCCGGAACCCACCGCCTGGCCTTCCATCCGGACTGAGGCGGGCGGGGGGGCGCGAAACACGCCTGCCCGACCCGCGACCACCGTCATTAGCGGGTGCACCCGACGGCGCCACCCGCAATCTCGCCATCTGGGACTGGAGGTGGGCCCCACCATCCAGCAGGGCCTCAGCCCTCAAAGCTGCGAGGACTCCCTCAATATCCATCCTGCAGCCGTGTAATTATGCAGACACGAGAGGAGAAAATTACTCCACTGTGTCCGGATTTCTAAGATGGCTGCCGGATGACACTGGGGAAGCCACTTATATAAACTCTGACCCCTCCCCGTCACTCCCCCCAGACATGACACTTAAACATACACACCCCTTCACACATACATGGCTCCCTCCCACCTAGGCTTTGCCTGTTTCCCGGGGATCTATACAGAGCAGTGAGAAGCACAGCACTCGATGCCATAACTCCCGCAGTGCCGTCTGATTATAAGGGTCACGGGCCAATAAATAATATTTACAGTGGGAATTCACACCCTGTCTTAGTACATTTGCAATCACGAGCATTTACTGAGAGCAAGAGAAGCTGCTTTAAGCATGTCTGCTGTGCTTCCTGGTTATGACATCAGCATGCGGAACGGTATGCAAATGAGTTAACGTCACACACAAACTGATGTCATAACCAGACATAGCCTTGTATTTGATTTCATACTAGCATAATGGAAAACATATTAATGGTCTATATTTTCCCCCTGATCATCTTTAGGAGTCAAAGTCACAGAAAATAACTATATTTTGAAGTCTGCCAGTAATTGGAGATTTAAAAAAAAAAAAAAAAAGTACAACTGTTATTTAATTTGTAATGTTCGCACAGGTGACAAAAATAAGAAACGCAACACCAGATAAAAAAAATGGTAGTGTCCCAACTTAAAATCTGGTTGATTTTGTGAGCAGAATCACAGAGATTAAGAGATTATGGTTATATTGGTCTCCTTATGACATCATCTTGTGGCTTGTGGTGGCTTGTGGTGATGTCATAAACAGGAGACCACAGACACATATAAAACACATTCTTCTCCAGATATTTACTTTTGCTGCAATTCTACTAACACAATGTGTAGATCAATATATATATTTTTTTTATCATTTTTTGTTTTCTAGGCTCTGTAACTCTATTAGTATTGGAAAATTCAACGTTTGCATCAATCCCTATTACTTATACACGTCAGCATTGTGCTTCTGGCAGTGTGACCCCCATCCGCCAGTTTATTCAAGGATGATTGTAATAAATTCCTATTCCAGGGCTTGATCCTGGGAAATGAAGACGAGACTCTGCAGTGTCTGAACCTTAAATAAACTGCTAATTAACCTGCACGAGACTGTTTTGTTAGCAGTTCTAATATCTGCACACAGGACCGGCCATAGGTGTTCAGATGCCCAGGTATGGTTATCAGATAATGTGTTTATTTTGTTTGTTTTTTTAAATAGATTCCTTGATTTTATTTATTTTATTGCCCCCTCTTCACTCTATCTCACCTTCCCTCCTTTCATCGTTGTCCCTACATCCATGGCCAATGCACCCTAGCACCTGATTGAACCCACATAACTTGTCATAGCACCACCTTGCAACATCTTCATTGCACCCACAGTACTTTCCACTGCATACACACTGGATAGAGCAGATAGATTGCACCCGCTGGTCTTGCAGAACAAATGGATTGCAGCCACAAAACTTGCCCCAGCACACAGATTGCTGTCACAAGACTTGTGCCAGCATGCAGATTGCAGTCACAAGACTTGCCCCAGCATGCAGATTGCAGTCACAAGACTTGCCCCAGCATGCAGATTGCAGTCACAAGACTTGCCCCAACATACAGATTGCAGTCACAAGACTTGCCCCAGCACACAGATTGCAGTCACAAGACTTGCCCCAGCAGGCAGATTGCAGTCACAAGACTTGCCCCAACATACAGATTGCAGTCACAAGACTTGCCCCAGCACACAGATTGCAGTCACAAGACTTGCCCCAGCACACAGATTGCAGTCACAAGACTTGCCCCAGCATGCAGATTGCAGTCACAAGACTTGCCCCAGCATGCAGACTGCACATATAAGACCTGTCCAGCAGGGGTGAACTGACGGGCAGGGCAAACGATGTGCCATCGCCAGCTCTCTGTGCGGCGAGCAGGGAGCATGGTGTCCTTGACCCTTGTAAAAAAACACAGCCAGGACACAGCCAGCACACTGCCAGGACACAGCCAGGACACAGACAGCACACAGCCAGGACACAGCCAGCACACAGCCAGGACACAGCCAGCACACAGCCAGCACACAGCCAGGACACAGCCAGCACACAGCCAGGACACAGCCAGCACACAGCCAGCACACAGCCAGGACACAGCCAGCACACAGCCAGGACACAGCCAGGACACAGCCAGGACACAGCCAGCACACAGCCAGGACACAGCCAGCACACAGCCAGCACACAGCCAGGACACAGCCAGCACACAGCCAGGACACAGCCGGCACACAGCCAGCACACAGCCAGCACACCGCCAGCACACCGCCAGGACACAGCCAGCACACAGCCAGCACACAGCCAGGACACAGCCAGGACACAGCCAGGACACAGCCAGGACACAGCCAGCATACAGCCAGGACACAGCCAGGACACAGCCAGCACACAGCCAGCACACAGCCAGGACACAGCCTGGACACAGCCAGCACACAGCCAGCACAAAGCCAGCACACAGCCAGGACACAGCCAGAACACAGCCAGCACACAGCCAGGACAAAGCCAGCACACAGCCAGCACACAGCCAGCACACAGCCAGCACACAGCCAGGACACAGCCAGCACACAGCCAGCACACAGCCAGCACACAGCCAGGACACAGCCAGCACACAGCCAGCACACAGCCAGCACAAAGCCAGGACACAGCCAGCACACAGCCAGCACACAGCCAGCACACAGCCAGGACACAGCCAGCACACAGCCAGCACACAGCCAGGACACAGCCAGCACACAGCCAGCACACAGCCAGGACACAGCCAGCACACAGCCAGCACAAAGCCAGGACACAGCCAGGACACAGCCAGCACACAGCCAGGACACAGCCAAACACACAGCCAGGACACAGCCAGCACACAGCCAGCACACAGCCAGGACACAGCCAGCACACAGCCAGCACACAGCCAGGACACAGCCAGCACACAGCCAGGACACAGCCAGCACACAGCCAGCACACAGCCAGGACACAGCCAGCACACAGCCAGGACACAGCCAGCACACAGCCAGGACACAGCCAGCACACAGCCAGCACACAGCCAGCACACAGCCAGCACACAGCCAGCACACAGCCAGGACACAGCCAGCACACAGCCAGCAAACAGCCAGAAAACAAACCCCCGGAAATACCTGAGAGACATTGTTACATCCGAAAGGCGACGCTGCGTTGAATTCCGCAACAGAGTCACTCACACTGTTGCTAATTCAACAAGCACACAAACCCCCAGAAATACACAGCGCGGGTGCTCCGTGCGCTGCGCACACCTAGCACATTTCGAGCATCCGCCACTGGTGGTCTCTTTGCTTGTACCCTTGTTTGTAATCGGGATCAACAGAAGAAAGCTTCAAGTATATGACTTATTGGCGAGCTGACAGATTCCTGCTTCCTTTCTTGTTGTTCAGTTGCACAAATAATTAACATCTAGAAAGGATTTATAAACCTCCTGATTATTGAGTTAACTTATGCCACCATCCCTGTCAGTAACACTTTCTGCCATATTCTTGGAATTAAACTGAATAGATATTAATGTATTCTGCTGTATGATCAGCTACCTGAATAAATCTGCCATTAACTCCTCCTACTTCTCATTCCACACATACAGCTGTATGATCGGCTACCTGAATAGATCCGACAGTAACTCCTCCTACTTCTCATTCCACGCATACAGCTGTATGATCAGCTACCTGAATAGATCTGACATTAACTCCTCCTACTTCTCATTCCACACGTACAGCTGTATGATCAGCTACCTGAATAGATCTGACATTAACTCCTCCTACTTCTCATTCCACACATACAGCTGTATGATCAGCTACCTGAATAGATCCGACAGTAACTCCTCCTACTTCTCATTCCACGCATACAGCTGTATGATCAGCTACCTGAATATATCTGACATTAACTCCTCCTACTTCTCATTCCACGCATACAGCTGTATGATCAGCTACCTGAATAGATCTGACTAACTCCTCCTACTTCTCATTCCACGCATACAGCTGTATGATCAGCTACCTGAATAAATCTGCCATTAACTCCTCCTACTTCTCATTCCATGCATACAGCTGTATTGTCAGCTACCTGAATAGATCTGACATTAACTCTTCCTACTTCTCATTCCACGCGTACAGCTGTATGATCCTATACCTAAATAGATCTGACATTAACTCCTCCTACTTCTCATTCCACGCATACAGCTGTATGATCGGCTACCTGAATAGATCTGACATTAACTCCTCCTACTTCTCATTCCACGCGTACAGCTGTATGATCCTATACCTAAATAGATCTGACATTAACTCCTCCTACTTCTCATTCCACGCATACAGCTGTATGATCGGCTAGCTGAATAGATCTGACATTAACGCCTCCTACTTCTCATTCCACGCATACAGCTGTATGATCGGCTAGCTGAATAGATCTGACATTAACTCCTCCTACTTCTCATTCCACGCATACAGCTGTATGATCGGCTACCTGAATAAATCTGCCATTAACTCCTCCTACTTCTCATTCCATGCATACAGCTGTATGATCGGCTACCTGAATATATCTGACATTAACTCCTCCTACTTCTCATTCCACGCATACAGCTGTATGATCAGCTACCTGAATAGATCTGACATTAACTCCTCCTACTTCTCATTCCACGCATACAGCTGTATGATCAGCTACCTGAATAGATCTGACATTAACTCCTCCTACTTCTCATTCCACACATACAGCTGTATGATCAGCTACCTGAATAGATCTGACATTAACTCCTCCTACTTCTCATTCCACGCATACAGCTGTATGATCGGCTACCTGAATAGATCTGATATTAACTCCTCCTACTTCTCATTCCACGCATACAGCTGTATGATCGGCTACCTGAATAGATCTGACATTAACTCCTCGTACTTCTCATTCCACGCATACAGCTGTATGATCAGATACCTGAATAGATCTGACATTAACTCCTCCTACTTCTCATTCCACACATACAGCTGTATGATCAGCTACCTGAATAGATCTGACATTAACTCCTCCTACTTCTCATTCCACACATACAGCTGTATGATCAGCTACCTGAATAGATCTGACATTAACTCCTCCTACTTCTCATTCCACGCATACAGCTGTGTGATCGGCTACCTGAATAGATCTGACATTAACTCCTCCTACTTCTCATTCCACGCATACAGCTGTATGATCGGCTACCTGAATAGATCTGACATTAACTCCTCCTACTTCTCATTCAATGCATACAGCTGTATGATCTGCTACCTGAATAGATCTGACATTATCTCCTCCTACTTCTCATTCCACGCATAGAGCTGGACGATCTGCTACCTGAATAGATCTGACATTAACTCCTCCTACTTCTCATTCCATGCATACAGCTGTATGATCAGCTACCTGAATAGATCTGACATTAACTCCTCCTACTTCTCATTCCATGCATACAGCTGTATGATCAGCTACCTGAATAGATCTGACATTAACTCCTCCTACTTCTCATTCCATGCATACAGCTGTATGATCTGCTACCTGAATAGATCTAAAATTAACTCCTCCTACTTCTCATTCCAGACATACAGCTGTATGATCAGCTACCTGAATAGATCTGACATTAACTCCTGCTACTTCTCATTCCACGCATACAGCTGTATGATCGGCTACCTGAATAGATCTGACATTAACTCCTCCTACTTCTCATTCCACGCATACAGCTGTATGATCAGCTAAATGAAAAGATCTGACATTAACCCCTCCTACTTCTCATTCAACGCATACAGCTGTATGATCGGCTACCTGAATAGATCTGACATTAACTCCTCCTACTTCTCATTCCACACATATAGCTGTATGATCAGCTACCTGAATAGATCTGACACAAACTCCTCCTACTTCTCATTCCACGCATACAGCTGTATGATCAGATACCTCAATAGATCTGCTATGTACAGACAATATATGCATGCACATATATGTCTGCTCTGTACAGACTCCTGTGTAATATATTTATGCACACACTGCAAGTATAGTTATCATTCACCTGCTATTATTATATGTCTACTCTGTACAGGCTCCTGTGTAATATACGTATGCACACATTGCAAGTATAGTTATCATTCACCTGGTATTATTATATGCCTGCTCTGTACAGTCTCCTGTGTAATATATGAATGCACACACTGCAAGTATAGTTATCATTCACCTGGTATTATTATATGTCTGCTCTGTACATGCTCCTGTGTAATATATGTATGCACACACTGCAAGTATAGTTATCATTCACCTGGTATTATTATATGTCTGCTCTGTACAGACTCCTGTGTAATATATGTATGCACACACTGCAAGTATAGTTATCATTCACCTGGTATTATTATATGTCTGCTCTGTACAGACTCCTGTGTAATATAAGAATGCACACACTGCAAGTATAATTATCATTCACCTGGTATTATTATATGTGTGCTCTGTACAGACTCCTGTGTAATATATGTATGCACACACTGCAAGTATAGATATCATTCACCTGGTATTATTATATGTCTGCTATGTACAGTCTCCTGTGTAATATATGAATGCACACACTGCAAGTATAGTTATCATTCACCTGGTATTATTATATGTCTGCTCTGTACAGGCTCCTGTGCAATATATGTATGCACACATTGCAAGTATAGTCATCTTTCACCTGATATTATTATATGTCTGCTCTGTACAGACTTCTGTGTAATATAGGTATGCACACATTGCAAGTATAGTTATCATTCACCTGGTATTATTATATGTCTGCTCTGTACAGAATCCTGTGTAATATATGTATGCACACACTGCAAGTATAGTTATCATTCACCTGGTATTATTATATGCCTGCTCTGTACATGCTCCTGTGTAATATATGTATGCACACATTGCAAGTATAGTTATCATTCACCTGGCATTATTATATATCTGCTCTGTACAGGCTCCTGTGTAATATATGTATGCACACACTGCAAGTATAGTTATCATACACCTGGTATTATTATATGTCTGCTCTGTACAGGCTCCTGTGTAATATATGTATACACACACTGCAAGTATAGTTATCATTCACCTGGTATTATTATATGTCTGCTCTGTACAGGCTCCTGTGTAATATATGTATACACACACTGCAGGTATAGTTATCATTCACCTGGTATTATTATATGTCTGCTCTGTACAGACTCCTGTGTAATATATGTATACACACACTGCAAGTATAGTTATCATTCACCTGGTATTATTATATGTGTGCTCTGTACAGACTCCTGTGTAATATATGTATGCACACATTGCAAGTATAGTTATCATTCACCTGGTATTATTATATGTCTGCTCTGTACAGACTCCTGTGTAATATATGTATGCACACACTGCAAGTATAGTTATCATACACCTGGTATTATTATATTTCTGCTCTGTACAGGCTCCTGTGTAATATATGTACGCACACATTGCAAGTATAGTCATCATTCACCTGGCATTATTATATATCTGCTCTGTACAGGCTCCTGTGTAATATATGTATGCACACACTGCAAGTATAGTTATCATACACCTGGTATTATTTTATGTCTGCTCTGTACAGGCTCCTGTGTAATATATGTATACACACACTGCAAGTAAAGTTATCATTCACCTGGTATTATTATATGTCTGCTCTGTACAGGCTCCTGTGTAATATATGTATGCACACATTGCAAGTATAGTTATCATTCACCTGGTATTATTATATGTCTGCTCTGTACAGGCTCCTGTGTAATATATGTATGCACATATTACAAGTATAGTTATCATTCTCCTGGTATTATTAGATGTCTGCTCTGTAAAGGCTCCTGTGTAATATATGTATGCACACACTGCAAGTATAGTTATCATTCACCTGGTATTATTATATGTCTGCTCTGTACAGACTCCTGTATAATATATGTATGCACACATTGCAGTATAGTTATCATTCACCTGGTATTATTATATGTCTGCTCGTTACAGACTCCTGTGTAATATATGTATGCACACATTACAAGTATAGTTATCATTCTCCTGGTATTATTATATGTCTGCTCTGTACAGACTCCTGTGTAATATATGTATGCACACACTGCAAGTATAGTTATCATTCACCTGGTATTATTATATGTCTGCTCTGTACAGACTCCTGTATAATACATGTATGCACACATTGCAGTATAGTTATCATTCACCTGGTATTATTATATGTCTGCTCTGTACAGACTCCTGTGTAATATATTTATGCACACACTGCAAGTATAGTTATCATTCACCTGCTATTATTATATGTCTACTCTGTACAGGCTCCTGTGTAATATACGTATGCACACATTGCAAGTATAGTTATCATTCACCTGGTATTATTATATGCCTGCTCTGTACAGTCTCCTGTGTAATATATGAATGCACACACTGCAAGTATAGTTATCATTCACCTGGTATTATTATATGTCTGCTCTGTACATGCTCCTGTGTCATATATGTATGCACACACTGCAAGTATAGTTATCATTCACCTGGTATTATTATATGTCTGCTCTGTACAGGCTCCTGTGTAATATATGTATGCACACACTGCAAGTATAGTTATCATTCACCTGGTATTATTATATGTCTGCTCTGTACAGGCTCCTGTGTAATATATGTATGCACACATTGCAAGTATAGTCATCATTCACCTGGCATTATTATATATCTGCTCTGTACAGGCTCCTGTGTAATATATGTATGCACACACTGCAAGTATAGTTATCATACACCTGGTATTATTTTATGTCTGCTCTGTACAGGCTCCTGTGTAATATATGTATACACACACTGCAAGTAAAGTTATCATTCACCTGGTATTATTATATGTCTGCTCTGTACAGGCTCCTGTGTAATATATGTATGCACACATTGCAAGTATAGTTATCATTCACCTGGTATTATTATATGTCTGCTCTGTACAGGCTCCTGTGTAATATATGTATGCACATATTACAAGTATAGTTATCATTCTCCTGGTATTATTAGATGTCTGCTCTGTAAAGGCTCCTGTGTAATATATGTATGCACACACTGCAAGTATAGTTATCATTCACCTGGTATTATTATATGTCTGCTCTGTACAGACTCCTGTATAATATATGTATGCACACATTGCAGTATAGTTATCATTCACCTGGTATTATTATATGTCTGCTCGTTACAGACTCCTGTGTAATATATGTATGCACACATTACAAGTATAGTTATCATTCTCCTGGTATTATTATATGTCTGCTCTGTACAGACTCCTGTGTAATATATGTATGCACACACTGCAAGTATAGTTATCATTCACCTGGTATTATTATATGTCTGCTCTGTACAGACTCCTGTATAATACATGTATGCACACATTGCAGTATAGTTATCATTCACCTGGTATTATTATATGTCTGCTCTGTACAGACTCCTGTGTAATATATTTATGCACACACTGCAAGTATAGTTATCATTCACCTGCTATTATTATATGTCTACTCTGTACAGGCTCCTGTGTAATATACGTATGCACACATTGCAAGTATAGTTATCATTCACCTGGTATTATTATATGCCTGCTCTGTACAGTCTCCTGTGTAATATATGAATGCACACACTGCAAGTATAGTTATCATTCACCTGGTATTATTATATGTCTGCTCTGTACATGCTCCTGTGTAATATATGTATGCACACACTGCAAGTATAGTTATCATTCACCTGGTATTATTATATGTCTGCTCTGTACAGACTCCTGTGTAATATATGTATGCACACACTGCAAGTATAGTTATCATTCACCTGTTATTATTATATGTCTGCTCTGTACAGACTCCTGTGTAATATAAGAATGCACACACTGCAAGTATAATTATCATTCACCTGGTATTATTATATGTGTGCTCTGTACAGACTCCTGTGTAATATATGTATGCACACACTGCAAGTATAGATATCATTCACCTGGTATTATTATATGTCTGCTATGTACAGTCTCCTGTGTAATATATGAATGCACACACTGCAAGTATAGTTATCATTCACCTGGTATTATTATATGTCTGCTCTGTACAGGCTCCTGTGCAATATATGTATGCACACATTGCAAGTATAGTCATCTTTCACCTGATATTATTATATGTCTGCTCTGTACAGACTTCTGTGTAATATATGTATGCACACACTGCAAGTATAGTTATCATTCACCTGGTATTATTATATGCCTGCTCTGTACATGCTCCTGTGTAATATATGTATGCACACATTGCAAGTATAGTTATCATTCACCTGGCATTATTATATATCTGCTCTGTACAGGCTCCTGTGTAATATATGTATGCACACACTGCAAGTATAGTTATCATACACCTGGTATTATTATATGTCTGCTCTGTACAGGCTCCTGTGTAATATATGTATACACACACTGCAAGTATAGTTATCATTCACCTGGTATTATTATATGTCTGCTCTGTACAGGCTCCTGTGTAATATATGTATACACACACTGCAGGTATAGTTATCATTCACCTGGTATTATTATATGTCTGCTCTGTACAGACTCCTGTGTAATATATGTATACACACACTGCAAGTATAGTTATCATTCACCTGGTATTATTATATGTGTGCTCTGTACAGACTCCTGTGTAATATATGTATGCACACATTGCAAGTATAGTTATCATTCACCTGGTATTATTATATGTCTGCTCTGTACAGACTCCTGTGTAATATATGTATGCACACACTGCAAGTATAGTTATCATACACCTGGTATTATTATATTTCTGCTCTGTACAGGCTCCTGTGTAATATATGTACGCACACATTGCAAGTATAGTCATCATTCACCTGGCATTATTATATATCTGCTCTGTACAGGCTCCTGTGTAATATATGTATGCACACACTGCAAGTATAGTTATCATACACCTGGTATTATTTTATGTCTGCTCTGTACAGGCTCCTGTGTAATATATGTATACACACACTGCAAGTAAAGTTATCATTCACCTGGTATTATTATATGTCTGCTCTGTACAGGCTCCTGTGTAATATATGTATGCACACATTGCAAGTATAGTTATCATTCACCTGGTATTATTATATGTCTGCTCTGTACAGGCTCCTGTGTAATATATGTATGCACATATTACAAGTATAGTTATCATTCTCCTGGTATTATTAGATGTCTGCTCTGTAAAGGCTCCTGTGTAATATATGTATGCACACACTGCAAGTATAGTTATCATTCACCTGGTATTATTATATGTCTGCTCTGTACAGACTCCTGTATAATATATGTATGCACACATTGCAGTATAGTTATCATTCACCTGGTATTATTATATGTCTGCTCGTTACAGACTCCTGTGTAATATATGTATGCACACATTACAAGTATAGTTATCATTCTCCTGGTATTATTATATGTCTGCTCTGTACAGACTCCTGTGTAATATATGTATGCACACACTGCAAGTATAGTTATCATTCACCTGGTATTATTATATGTCTGCTCTGTACAGACTCCTGTATAATACATGTATGCACACATTGCAGTATAGTTATCATTCACCTGGTATTATTATATGTCTGCTCTGTACAGACTCCTGTGTAATATATGTATTCACACATTACAAGTATAGTTATCATTCTCCTGGTATTATTATATGTCTGCTCTGTAGAGACTCCTGTGTAATATATGTATGCACACACTGCAAGTATAGTTATCATTCACCTGGTATTATTATATGTCTGCTCTGTACAGACTCCTGTGTAATATATGTCTGCACACACTGCAAGTATAGTTATCATTCCCCTGGTATTATTATATGTCTGCTCTGTACAGACTCCTGTGTCATATATGTATGCACACACTGCAAGTATAGTTATCATTCACCTGGTATTATTATATGTCTGCTCTGTACAGGCTCCTGTGTAATATATGTATGCACACACTGCAAGTATAGTTATCATTCACCTGGTATTATTATATGTCTGCTCTGTACAGGCTCCTGTGTAATATATGTATGCACACATTGCAAGTATAGTTATCATTCACCTGGTATTATTATATGTCTGCTCTGTACAGACTCCTGTGTAATATATGTATGCACACATTACAAGTATAGTTATCATTCACCTGGTATTATTATATGTCTGCTCTGTACAGACTCCTGTGTAATATATGTATGCACACATTGCAAGTATAGTTATAGTTATATGTCATGATACTGTGAGAGATAGACATGAGAAATGTCTTAGTATCCAGACACTTTAATATGATTTCATGAGATACACAGCATTTCAGGCTTCACACAAAGCAATGTTATATTCTAATACAATACTAACTTTAAACCTGATGAATCAGTGACAATTCACAAAAAGAAAGTAAAGAAAGGACAAAGAGAATGGTATTTGGAGACTGTGTTTGGGACAGAGGGGATGTACATTTAGTGTTCTGTCAATGCGAAGGTACAATTAAAATCAATGCTGTTGTCGATGCAATTTAAACTGTATTACGCTTAGTAATAAAGAGGCAGACATTATTGGATTAGACTTTCTCATGCGGAGGAGACTTATCTGCACTGGTTAACCCTATGAGTTCCAAGGGGACTATGAGGGACCATGTTTTCATCTTTTTTATTATCTATATTCACAGTATAAGCAGTGTTTGGGTGATACAGTCACAGTATGAGCAGTGTGTGGGTGATACAGTCACAGTATAAGCAGTGTTTGGGTGATACAGTCACAGTATAAGCAGTGTTTGGACGATACAGTCACAGTATAAGCAGTGTTTGGGTGATAGTCACAGTATAAGCAGTGTTCAGGTGATACAGTCACAGTATGAGCAGTGTTTGGGTGATACAGTCACAGTATAAGCAGTGTTTGGGTGATACAGTCACAGTATAAGCAGTGTTCAGGTGATACAGTCACAGTATAAGCAGTGTTTGGGTGATACAGTCACAGTATAAGCAGTGTTCAGGTGATACAGTCACAGTATGAGCAGTGTTTGGGTGATACAGTCACAGTATAAGCAGTGTTTGAGTGATACAGTCACAGTATAAGCAGTGTTTGGACGATACAGTCACAGTATAAGCAGTGTTTGGGTGATAGTCACAGTATAAGCAGTGTTCAGGTGATACAGTCACAGTATGAGCAGTGTTTGGGTGATACAGTCACAGTATAAGCAGTGTTTGGGTGATACAGTCACAGTATAAGCAGTGTTCAGGTGATACAGTCACAGTATAAGCAGTGTTTGGGTGATACAGTCACAGTATAAGCAGTGTTCAGGTGATACAGTCACAGTATGAGCAGTGTTTGGGTGATACAGTCACAGTATAAGCAGTGTTTGAGTGATACAGTCACAGTATAAGCAGTGTTTGGGTGATACAGTCACAGTATAAGCAGTGTTTAGGTGATACAGTCACAGTATAAGCAGTGTTTAGGTGATACAGTCACAGTATAAGCAGTGTTTGGGTGATACAGTCACAGTATGAGCAGTGTTTGGGTGATACAGTCACAGTATAAGCAGTGTTTAGGTGATGCAGTCACAGTATAAGCAGTGTTTGGGTGATACAGGCACAGTATAAGCAGTGTTTAGGTGATACAGTCACAGTATAAGCAGTGTTTAGGTGATACAGTCACAGTATAAGCAGTGTTTGGGTGATACAGTCACAGTATAAGCAGTGTTTAGGTGATACAGTCACACTATAAGCAGTGTTTTGGTGATACAGTCACAGTATAAGCAGTGTTTAGGTGATACAGTCACACTATAAGCAGTGTTTGGGTGATACAGTCACAATATAAGCAGTGTTTAGGTGATGCAGTCACAGTATAAGCAATGTTTGGGTGATACAGTCACAGTATAAGCAGTGTTTAGGTGATACAGGCACAGTATAAGCAGTGTTTAGGTGATACAGTCACAGTATAAGCAGTGTTTAGGTGATACAGTCACAGTATAAGCAGTGTTTGGGTGATACAGTCACAGTATAAGCAGTGTTTAGGTGATACAGTCACAGTATAAGCAATGTTTGGGTGATACAGTCACAGTATAAGCAGTGTTTAGGTGATACAGGCACAGTACAAGCAGTGTTTAGGTGATACAGTCACAGTATAAGCAGTGTTTAGGTGATACAGTCACAGTATAAGCAGTGTTTGGGTGATACAGTCACAGTATAAGCAGTGTTTAGGTGATACAGTCACAGTATAAGCAGTGTTTAGGTGATGCAGTCACAGTATAAGCAGTGTTTGGGTGATACAGTCACAGTATAAGCAGTGTTTAGGTGATACAGTCACAGTATAAGCAGTGTTTAGGTGATGCAGTCACAGTATAAGCAATGTTTAGGTGATACAGTCGCAGTATAAGCAGTGTTTAGGTGATACAGTCACAGTATAAGCAGTGTTTGGGTGATACAGTCACAGTATAAGCAGTGTTTAGGTGATACAGTCACAGTATAAGCAGTGTTTGGGTGATACAGTTACAGTATAAGCAGTGTTTAGGTGATACAGTCACAGTATAAGCAGTGTTTAGGTGATACAGTCACAGTATAAGCAGTGTTTGGGTGATACAGTCACAGTATAAGCAGTGTTTGGGTGACACAGTCACAGTATAAGCAGTGTTTAGGTGATACAGTCACAGTATAAGCAGTGTTTGGGTGATACAGTCACAGTATAAGCAGTGTTTGGGTGACACAGTCACAGTATAAGCAGTGTTTGGGTGATACAGTCACAGTATAAGCAGTGTTGTCAGCATCCTTAGAAATCTCAGCCATAACCCCCAAATCCACTTTTCTGTATCTTTCGGGGGCCTCTTCCCCCCTCTAGCCTTCTTCTGCTCTACTCTACAACTCCAATCCCCCTCATAAGTCCAGGACTAACGCATGCTGTATATACGAAGCACCAGGCGAAACGCGTTGTGCCACGCCCATCACGTGGAATACCGAAAGAGATCTGAATACACACACGCAGACATTTCATCAGTAGAGACACTCAGATGAATTGTTTGACTATTCGGTTCCCTCGATTGGAGCGGCATGTATTTTACCTACATATAAGAGAGATTGTTTTTATATATATATATTTTATGGAATAATGCCCTTTTTATGATGTCCTCCTGGTCCTTTTAGGGGATTTCTGCTCCTTCTGACTCCTGGATGGATCATTTCCCCTCTGGGGCTCGTCGTGTCTACTATACTGAGCAGCGAATCTTGTTTTTTTGGTGTTTTGGTTAGAGGGCTCGCACTGTTGGGAATATAAATTTATTCCAATACGATGCAATGTCCTTTTTTTTCTATTACTTATCTTTCTTGTGAAATACCCTGAGGTTGCAAGCACAGAAGAAGATTTACCTAAATATTCGTATTACACGTCACTGATGCACAAAGTGGTCTCTTAAGGTTACAAGGTCAGCAACCTATTTACCCGCTGGTGTCAGGTATGTAGCTATTAGGATTGGATAACACAAAGAGTTGTATTTATTCTATATCGCGCTTTTTCACACACTTTTTTTCTATTTTGAGACACAAAGTACAGCAGGTCAACAAACTCTGGCTGGGAGTAGTGGGTGTTGCTGGAGAGATGCACATCCCAGTGCCTGGCTCATCTGCTATAGAATTCAGTTTTATGGAGATTGGTTCCTAATCATCACCTTCCACTTGGTTGTTCTAGTTAATTACTCTCCCCCCCCCCCCCCCCTCCCGCTCTGTGGGGTGTGGCAGAATCAGCAATATAGGTACAAAGTGTGGCACCCACTCAGACTGACTCCCTGCCCGGTGGCACGGCTCACATATTGGCAATCAGTCAGCGAGTGATGGCATTTAACCGTTAGAGTGCCAGAGGACAAATGGTTTGTACACTTTTACTGATTCTACAGATCTAATAATTGACTTTCTCGCAGACAGTAGATGCTTTCAAGGGGCCTAATCATTGCTCTTACTGAATAAACAATGATCTGTACATTGTGTCAGCAGAACTGCCACAAATGCATAAAATAAAAAGGAATGTGTCAGTGGTGTCTCCAGAAATGACCTGTAATATTGCAATATATGAAAGGGCAGCATTACAACAGGTTGGTGATGCAGCCTCATCGCAAGCCTGTCAGTCAGAGACCCCCGGCCAGTAATTGCCCTTCCTGGGCGGCCGTTCCTCCCCATTGGTAGGCTGGGCAGAACCTTTATAAACCCTGGCAGAGGTTTTGCCCAGACTCTTTTCAACAATAAAAGAAATCAGTTCCCTCCCATCCCTCTTTCTGTTTTGTTTCGTGGTAGCCAAGGTGGCAGGGGGTACCTGAGGTCAGATGTCAGTGCAGGGGGGTTGTTCTGTCCTGGGTTCTGGCCAACCAGGGAGGCAAGGCTCCCCACGCGCTGGTCACTGGGGAGTGAACATAAGATGGCTACCGTGCAGGGACAGCGACTCTTGTAGCCAGATAATTGGTCTTTTAAGCCCTGGTACTTCCCCAGCTTCTCATACTCCTTCCTGGTGTTACAGTCACTTGGCATCACTATGTCTATCACCACTGACTGTCTTCTGGTCCTTGTCTACTAACACGATGTCAGGTTTCTTGCCCAGAACCTGTTTGTCCGTCCAGATCTTGAAGTCCCACAGGACCTCTATGACCTTATTTGGAATCTTGCCCTCTGGACTTGGGAGGGTATAGTCCATATGCTGTGCTGATGTTCCCGTATGCATTGCCAGCTACTTGGTTGTGCCGTTCAGTGTATTCTATTCCTGCGAGTTTCTTCCCCCCTGCCACGGTTACTCTCAGTGGCACCAGAGGCAGAGTCAAAGGTAAACATGTGAAGATGTTGGGTTTCTGTCGGGGAAGAGGTCCCGTTATTGGAACTCTTGCTTCCTTCAAGGAAACTAGAGTTTAAAAAAAAAATAAACTTTGAATTGTCCTTTAATTGTCCACGGTTTCCGGTAGAATCATGTTTAAACAGCCCCCCCGGGAGATGGGTTACACGGGGGAGTGTGCGCTCATCTTTATGATTACATGAGTGACAGACACTATTATCATTATTCTATTCCCCTTTATCTCTCAAGGGCAGGGGACGCTGCTCTCAATCTCACTGCAGATGAAGATGTTGGAGGATTATTTTCAATTAATTAGCAAATTGATTTGGACTGACCTTTTGTACCGCAGAGAGCGTAATCTCATTTAGTGAACTTATAAAGCTTTGATAAAGCATTAAACTAACTTGTTTTGATTTAACATTTGCCCCGGGCAGGTCCGAAATGAAAGCAGGGTGAGACCTAGTAAACATTGATTCATTGAAGCACAGAGCTAACGCTTCATAGGGTGAGTCCTACACCTGAAATCAAATCCAGTACGGCCCACCTTAATGTTCCATCTATCTTATTTTCTGTGTACTTATTTTTACTATAAAGCAGTTTTCATGCTTCCCTCTGAGAAAGTGTTATCAGTGTGGAATCAGCCTCTCTCTCTTGAACTCAGCTGTACCAAGTGCTTGGAATGGGGGAGGGGGGGGGGGGTTCAGACAGCTCTGCATGTTTTGATATAACACAAGAAGGAGAGACAGGCAGGACTGCTGCTATAGCCCCAGCAATAAATGCATTGCACTTTAATTGCCATTTTTAGAACATTGCAAGAGATGAGGGGAAAACTGATCAGACAGATGTGTTTATTTTACTTTATTTAACACGATACAACACTTAACTAAAAATATCCTTCCAGACACTGTAGGTGGCACTGCTCCTTTTAAAAAGGAATGTTTATCATTATTTTTAGCTATAGTAGACACTTTAAAAACAAACTCTCTTACAAAAGGTGATAATCAGAGCACTTCAAAGTCCCCATGTTAATCTTTATAAAAAAACATTTCCTTTTTCATTGAATATTTATCCAAACATATGCATAGGGGGAAAAATCCGATGGGGCTGAACCCCAAATGGGTGTGTCTTGCCATAGAGTGGGCGTGGCTAAGCGTCAGTCCACCATCCCAAGATGATAAGCATTGACCATTAACTAGCCTTGTCGCAGGAAGACATTTTCCCTCCGTCCCCTAGAAAAAATAATCACTGTGACAATAAAACTGATATTATATATAATATTTCAATTGAGTTCGAGTGAGAGGCACTGAAACCCAAATATTCTGCAAGGGAGTCTGTCAGTGCATATACTGTGAATGGTGAGAATAAAAAATGATCCATATACATATATGATATCAATGTGTCTGTGGCGTCTGCTGCTTATGACATCACATTGTGGCTTGGTATGTAAATTACACATTTCTCATTGAACAAATAATTTGCATAACAGACACAGGACACAGCACAGACACATGAGACAGCACAGACACAGGAGACAGCACAGACACAGGAGACAGCACAGACACAAGACACAGCACAGACACAGGACACAGCACAGACACAGGACACAGCACGGACACAGGACACAGCACAGACACAGGACACAGCACAGACACAGGACACAGCACAGACACAGGACACAGCACAGACACAGGACACAGCACAGGACACAGCACAGACACAGGACACAGCACGGACACAGGAGACAGCACGGACACAGGACACAGCACAGACACAGGACACAGCACAGACACAGGAGACAGCACGGACACAGGACACAGCACGGACACAGGAGACAGCACGGACACAGGAGACAGCACAGGACACAGCACAGACACAGGAGACAGCAGGGACACAGGACACAGCACGGACACAGGAGACAGCACAGACACAGGAGACAGCACGGACACAGGAGACAGCACGGACACAGGACACAGCACGGACACAGGAGACAGCACAGGACACAGCACAGACACAGGACACAGGAGACAGCACGGACACAGGAGACAGCACAGACACAGGACACAGCACAGACACAGGAGACAGCACAGACACAGGACACAGCACAGACACAGGAGACAGCACGGACACAGGACACAGCACAGACACAGGAGACAGCACAGACACAGGAGACAGCACAGACACAGGAGACAGCACAGACACAGGACACAGCACGGACACAGGACACAGCATGGACACAGGAGACAGCACAGACACAGGACACAGCACAGACACAGGACACAGCACAGACACTGGAGACAGCACGGACACAGGAGACAGCACAGACACAGGACACAGCACGGACACAGGAGACAGCACGGACACAGGACACAGCACAGACACAGGACAGACACAGGACACAGCACAGACACAGGAGACAGCACAGACACAGGACACAGCACAGACACAGGACACAGCACAGACACAGGACACAGCACAGACACAGGACACAGCACGGACACAGGACACAGCACAGACACAGGAGACAGCACGGACACAGGAGACAACACAGGAGACAGCACAGGACACAGCACAGACACAGGAGACAGCACGGACACAGGACACAGCACAGACACAGGACACAGCACAGACACAGGAGACAGCACAGACACAGGACACAGCACAGACACAGGAGACAGCACGGACACAGGAGACAGCACGGACACAGGACACAGCACAGACACAGGAGACAGCACAGGACACAGCACAGACACAGGACACAGCACAGACACAGGACACAGCACAAACACAGGAGACAGCACAGACACAGCACAGACACATGAGACAGCACAGACACAGGAGACAGCACAGACACAGGAGACAGCACAGACACAGGAGACAGCACAGACACAGGATACAGCACAGACACAGGAGACAGCACGGACACAGGAGACAGCACAGACACAGGATATAGCACAGACACAGGAGACAGCACGGACACAGGAGACAGCACAGACACAGGATACAGCACAGACACAGGAGACAGCACGGACACAGGAGACAGCACAGACACAGGAGACAGCACAGACACAGGAGAAAGAACGGACACAGGAGACAGCACAGACACAGGATACAGCACAGACACAGGAGACAGCACGGACACAGGAGACAGCACAGACACAGGAGACAGCACAGACACAGGAGACAGCACGGACACAGGACACAGCACAGACACAAGAGACAGCACGGACACAGGACACAGCACAGACACAGGAGACAGCACGGACACAGGAGACAGCACAGACACAGGAGACAGCACGGACACAGGAGACAGCACAGACACAGGAGACAGCACGGACACAGGACACAGCACAGACACAGGAGACAGCACAGACACAGGACACAGCACGGACACAGGAGACAACACAAGACACAGCATAGACACAGGACACAGCACAGACACAGAACACAGCACAGACACAGGACACAGCACAGACACAGGAGACAGCACAGACACAAGAGACAGCACAGACACAGGAGACAGCACAGACACAGCACAGAAACATATAAAACCTATAATTCTTTTTCTTTACGATTTTGCTGACATTTTGCTATTACTGTATAATGTGTAGATCATTCTTCTGCATTGTTATTCTTTACAGTCACAGTATAAGCAGTGTTTGGGTGATACAGTCACAGTATAAGCAGTGTTTAGGTGATACAGTCACAGTATAAGCAGTGTTTGGGTGATACAGTCACAGTATAAGCAGTGTTTGGGTGATACAGTCACAGTATAAGCAGTGTTTAGGTGATACAGTCACAATATAAGCAGTGTTTAGGTGATACAGTCACAGTATAAGCAGTGTTTGGGTGATACAGTCACAGTATAAGCAGTATTTGGGTGATACGGTCACAGTATAAGCAGTGTTTGGGTGATACAGTCACAGTATAAGCAGTATTTGGGTGATACAGTCACAGTATAAGCAGTGTTTGGGTGATACAGTCACAGTATAAGCAGTGTTTGGGTGATACAGTCACAGTATAAGCAGTGTTTGGGTGACAGTCACAATATAAGCAGTGTTTAGGTGATACAGTCACAGTATAAGCAGTGTTTGGGTGATACAGTCACAGTATAAGCAGTGTTTAGGTGATACAGTCACAGTATAAGCAGTGTTTGGGTGATACAGTCACAGTATAAGCAGTGTTTAGATGATACAGTCACAGTATAAGCAGTGTTTAGGTGATACAGTCACTGTATAAGCAGTGTTTAGGTGATACAGTTACAGTATAAGCAGTGTTTAGGTGATACAGTTACAGTATAAGCAGTGTTTAGATGATACAGTTACAGTATAAGCAGTGTTTAGGTGATACAGTCACAGTATAAGCAGTGTTTACATGATACAGTTGCAGTATAAGCAGTGTTTAGGTGATCCAGTCACTGTATAAGCAGTGTTTAGGTGATACAGTTACAGTATAAGCAGTGTTTGGGTGATACAGTCACAGTATAAGTAGTGTTTAGGTGATATATTCACAGTATAAGCAGTGTTTAGGTGATACAGTCACTGTATAAGCAGTGTTTAGGTGATACAGTTACAGTATAAGCAGTGTTTAGGTGATACAGTTACAGTATAAGCAGTGTTTAGGTGATACAGTCACAGTATAAGCAGTGTTTATATGATACAGTCACAATATAAGCAGTGTTTAGGTGATACAGTCACAGTATAAGCAGTGTTTAGATGATACAGTTACAGTATAAGCAGTGTTTAGGTGATACAGTCACAGTATAAGCAGTGTTTACATGATACAGTTGCAGTATAAGCAGTGTTTAGGTGATCCAGTCACTGTATAAGCAGTGTTTAGGTGATACAGTTACAGTATAAGCAGTGTTTGGGTGATACAGTCACAGTATAAGTAGTGTTTAGGTGATATATTCACAGTATAGTAGTGTTTAGGTGATACAGTCACAGTATAAGCAGTGTTTAGATGATACAGTCACAGTATAAGCAGTGTTTAGGTGATACAGTCACAGTGTAAGCAGTGTTTAGATGATACAGTTACAGTATAAGCAGAGTTTAGGTGATACAGTCACAGTATAAGCAGTGTTTAGGTGATACAGTTACAGTATAAGCAGTGTTTAGGTGATACATTCACAATATAAGCAGTGTTTAGATGATACAGTCACAGTATAAGCAGTGTTTAGATGATACAGTTACAGTATAAGCAGTGTTTAGATGATACAGTCACAGTATAAGCAGTGTTTAGATGATACAGTTACAGTATAAGCAGTGTTTAGGTGATACAGTCACAGTATAAGCAGTGTTTAGATGATACAGTTACAGTATAAGCAGTGTTTAGGTGATACAGTCACAGTATAAGCAGTGTTTGGGTGATACAGTCACAGTATAAGCAGTGTTTGGGTGATGCAGCAACAGTATAAGCAGTGTTTAGGTGATACAGTCACAGTATAAGCAGTGTTTAGATGATACAGTCACAGTATAAGCAGTGTTTAGGTGATACAGTCACAGTATAAACAGTGTTAAGCTGATACAGTCACAGTATAAGCAGTGTTTGGGTGATACAGTCACAGTATAAGCAGTGTTTAGGTGATATATTCACAGTATAGTAGTGTTTAGGTGATACAGTCACAGTATAAGCAGTGTTTGGGTGATATATTCACAGTATAGTAGTGTTTAGGTGATACAGTCACAGTATAAGCAGTGTTTGGGTGATACAGTCACAGTATAAGCAGTGTTTAGATGATACAGTCACAGTATAAGCAGTGTTTAGGTGATACAGTCACAGTGTAAGCAGTGTTTGGGTGATACAGTCACAGTATAAGCAGTGTTTAGGTGATACAGTCACAGTATAAGGAGTGTTTAGATGATACATTCACAGTATAAGCAGTGTTTGGGTGATACAGTCACAGTATAAGCAGTGTTTAGATGACATGGTCCCGTTATTGCATTAGACTGTTATTATTTTATTTCTCCCCATAATAGTCCTGCAGTGAGTGGGGGCTGCACAGAATGCACACTGACATCTTGTGACAGCAGAGTAGCAGTGCAGTCACCTGGTGCCAGGTATGAGACCGTCGCTCACCTGTGCAGTCTCTACTCTGAGAAGATCTGATGAATCTGTTTATGAAAGCGAGCATTGCAGGGAATTGAGAAGAGAAGTACAATCTCAAGGCCAAAATAGTCGAGTGTAAAGTATAGCTGAATGGGAGAATATTTCCAACTCGGCTGGATGACCTGAAGTTTTTTCCTTCTCAATTCCCTGCTTTCCCTTGAGGAAAACCCAACAGATTGTATATATATTGTATAATGTATATGTATTGCAGAACCAGTTCCATCTCCCTAGACTATTGATGGTGAACATTTTTAGGGCCAAGTGCCCAATATTCTGAAGGAAACCGAGTTGCAGACCCCACAATGCCTTCTTTAAAACAAACAGTATAGCCTCCACTGTAAGGCACACTATATAAATATTTTACAAATAAGGAAGATTTGCACTCAAGACCCAGTGGCCAGTACCCAGATTTGCACTAATAGGGCTTGTCCCAGCACCCATTTTGCACTCACAGGACTTTCCCTAGTGGCCACATTTGCACTCAGGACTTGCCCCTGGAGCCAGACTTGCACTCAGGACTTGCCCCAGTGGACAGACTTGCACTCAGGACTTGCTCCAGTGGACATACTTGCACTCGGGACTTGCCCCAGTGGACAGACTTGCACTCGGGACTTGCCCCAGCACCCTGAAGAATGCCAATGCCACCTTTATTCCCTGAGCGCCTGGTCCCCGGCATGCCGTCGCTCCAGTGACATTGTCTCTCTCATGAAGCCCATGTAGTTGCCTAAACGCAATGGGCCTTGACAGGGCTAGGAGGTGGGCCAGGAAAGGGTTAAGTTTAGGTGATGTCATGTAGGGGAGGGGCAATTTAAATAGGCCCGCCATTTTCGAGCTTCAGATTTTAATCTAACAGCCAAGGTGACAGTTGTCCCGCCCGCCCTCCCTAATTTTAATGGCAGTTTTTAAGTTTGTCACAGCAGGGGTTGGGAGGTAATGGGGGTGTAGGATCATCGTTAGGTTCTAGGAAGGGTGTGATCAGGAACCTAGGATGGTGGTCATGATATGGTGGTCATGTTATGGTTGGTGGGGTAGAGCTGGCCTGTGGCTCTTAACCCGGGGGTTATAGGGGCATCTCGGTATGCCCCTATAAGTGTTAATTCAGGTATTGCACTTAATGTTATGTTATTGTATATGTAATTTTATATGTGGGTCATTGCCTTAAGTTTACTGTATAAACGGGGTGGGCAATGACCTTATATGTGCTCCATTTATTATTATTATTATTATTAAATAAGCTGTGGCCTTTTATTTCCAATTACAACGGTGTCTGTGTTTATTTGGGGGATAACGAAAGGCCTTTTTAGGGCCCAGAATCCGACATTGCCCTTGTCAAGTGCTTGACGTCCCCTAGAGAGCCCAGCTTTCAGGCTCAATCATCAATGCCGGAATTAAGAGAAATGGGCTTTACATGTGTCTGAGGTGCTCATGCTTATGACATCACCTTGTGGCTGATATGCAAATGAACCTGTCACATTTAAAACATAAATTCCTCTCATTTGAGGCAACACAATGTATAGCTCATTCTCGTGTCAGCCTCTATATTCACAGTATAAATATGACTTTAAACATTAACATGGCAGTGATGACCAAATATATATGTAAATTCCAGTATATTAACAAATGATCCTCCACAGAGATTCTAATGAGACTTTATCAAATTGGAATCTGATCCAAGGGGTAATTAATAGAGAATATACATTGACATAGGACTATATACAGATCCATATTTATAAATTACCACGATCCCAATGAACGTAACTTTTAATTTCCCCAGGGAGGATGGAGTTACGCTCGGCTCACATGACGTGGATCAGAGATATCTACAGTGTCCGATCCACTCTCCTGTCTGATCAATTCTTCATCAAATCTTAATGCTCCTTTTAATTCAAGTGTGGCATTCTAATCAGACGTAGGGCTGCAGGGTGTCTGCACATCATTTATACCGGCTGATAGCACCCGGGTCAGGGTCTCACGGTGACCACAGCGCAGGAGGTGGAGGGATGAGGGGGCTACAAATCCAAGCATCCTGAATATAACAGCTTCCCGAGGTCTGACAGCCGCAGGAGAGCTGTGCATGATAAATACTGATAGAACTGGAGAGAGTTCCGTGAGATGTACTAACAGGATCCTGGGAGCCAAATATAGCATTTCTAGTGTATTGACGAGGCAGACAGTATTTCTAAGGCTTTATAAAATCTTATAAAATCTCTAATTTATTCGGAGACATCCCAAGCCAGAGGTGTAACGTGCTCTTTTGCCATTCAATGCAAGGATAGGACATGGTGCCCCCCTGAATATAATGTCCACAGTCCCCTTTGGCGGCACAGTGGGGCAAAGTCTCAAAATCGTAACTGCCCTGTGCAAAACATGACTGTGGGGAGGCATGCTGTCCTTCATCCTGTTATATGATGGTCCACATCATGTGTTTGGTACAATCTGATGTAAATGTTAAAATATTTGAAAGCATTTACAAATATATATAAAATTAAAGACCAACTGTAGCGAAAAAATAACTTGTCTTTAATTGAAAGATTGCACTAAGGGGGTCATGTACGAAACACATGAAGTCGGGGTAAAAAGTAGGTAAAACATGAGTAAGGAGCAATTTGGGAATATTTGTAACATTCTTCTTTTTTGATCCCGATTCCGTTTCTTTTTATGTAGTGTGCATTTTTCCGATTATATTTGACGCAAGCTAAAGACTATTATAATAAATATTCTTCTTTTGAGTATGAAAATTACACCAGCTTTTAGCAAAGTGCTAATCAAAAAGGAAGAAAAAATATTCGCAAACTTGCCCATTTGTATCCGCAATTTGTATTTACTGCGTGTGTTAAATGTTTAGTGCATTGGGAAAGGAGCAAAGCACAGAAATCATTCTGCACATAAAATATATTTGCATTTTTTTCTTACACTTTGTGTATAAGGTTTAAATAGAAATACTTTACTGATATCATGCCAATAAAGTACCTAACTGAACCCTCTTATTGCAAACTGAGAAAGTACGATGAAACTGGTCATTTTAATGTTTGATTGAAGCCATTAATGTGAATAATAAGATGATTATCAGGAATCCGGCATCTCTAACCTCTGGACAAAAGCAAGCACAAGACTTGACAAAGAACAATTAAAGGCAGTCTATCACCTAAACGACTCTTTACTGCATGCCTCCCAACTGGCCTGCTTTCCTCTGGACAGTCCTGATTTTGGGAGGCAATCTTGCAGTCCTGCAGAGTTCTACCTCTGTCATACTTTTCAGGATAGTGGTATGGCTCAGTCAGACGGCAGGACTTTGGACTGCAAATTGGCATTTAAAATATAATTATTCAGTGTTTGGGACAGCGGAGGCTGTGCATGCGCAGGATTATGGGAAGTAGCCCTGACAGTGGGAGTGACAGAGTCTACAGCGCCTGCAAGATAGTGCTGACGTTCAACCGCCCAAGCCCTCCCTCCACCCGCGCATCTCGATTTGCAGGAGCGAGAGTTGGGGGTAATGTTACTGTGATGTAGAGAATACAAAAATCTATGCTTTGTGTTAGCAAAAATGCAAGCAAATGAATAAAATAAGAGTAACATGTGTTTGATATGTATCTGTGGAGTCTCCTGTTTATCACCTGTGGCACGCTTGACAGTTGTAGCCTCGACTACCAGGCCGTAGCTTACCATAAACAGTAACCACATGGCTCAGATGTAGTGGGTAGAAAAGGCCACAGCCATTTTATTTATTACACACGTCATTGCCTCCAACCTTAAACATAACACGTCATAACATAACATCAGAGGTACAGTAATAGGCAATGACAAGACCCACATATTAGCATATATGTCATAAAGGACATGAACCTCATAATTAACATAATTAACCATAACTTTATTAACACAGTTCACATAACCACATAGGGCACATATCCTGAACCAACTTGCTCCCCAGGGGTCCAATATCCACCGAAACCTACTGTCAGGCAGAACCTTCTGCCTAGCCCACCATCGGGCTAAGAGCCCCCCGCTTGTCTCAAAACCTCTCTTGTTATCCATTTCGACTATGGCTGACTCCAGATATTCAAGCCATAGACCCCCCCTAAGGAGCAAGTTACCGCCAGCTGTGACAATCTCCGTTCCAACAGAATTCTCATCCCCTGCGACGCTGCATTTGAAACAGAGAAGAAAAGCAACAGAAAGAACAGAAATACCAAATATGCAACTTAACATCCTAAATTAGGTAGGGCGGGCGGGAAAATTCTGGTAGGATCAAAAAAGGTTTGAAGATTTCCTGTCTGTCCAGACCTATATACCCTCTGATCCCCACCCCCCAACTCCACCCTTAAACCTTTCCACCAATAGCTTCAGCCTTGCTACAGCACAAGCTGCCAAGACCCTCCTGCCAGTATCTATCTTTGATGCCAGTATCTTCTGCGGAAGAGACATCTTGTGTATGAGACATAGTTGCACGATGGCCCTTTCTGCAGTAGTGTCGATGAGCTCAGCCATACACAGGGCTACCAGATTTTCTTAATACTGGCTGCCATACTTTACAGTCTACTCAATATCCCCAACTCGACACCAATTACAGCCAAAAACACAGTTCGACTACCCAATAAGACTGATTTTTCACACAAAATCAGCAATGTCTGCTGATTTCAGGCTGACTTTCATTCATATTTGGTTTTGGGATGGGGGAAGGCGGCTGGAGCAAAATCTATAGGATTTACTTACTTACTCCTAAATTCTCCAGATTTTACCTTGAGAATTGACCAGAAAAGTGAAGGAGAATTACAGTACATGTATTGCAAACACAAACATATTTATCTACTATTATAGTATTTTAATGTTTAGCTATATTTTTCACTAACATAAGCATTTTTTTCAATGATTATTTTAAGTTAATTTCCTTTATTTTAATGTATTTAATCAATGTATCAATTGTTTATATTTAATTTTACAGATTTAAATTTAATTTCATTTCGGGCCATTTTGGGAATTGTTTGAGAATTTTCAGAAAGTCCTCCTTAACTGGCCCCAAAATAAATCAAAGTTCCCCCATAGAAGTCTATTGCAAAAATAAAGGCTACCATTTTGGAAGCAAAACTCTGGATGAGTTCAGCTTCCGAAATGTCGGCACGAAGGACAGCCATATTGACTTTTGTGCCGATTCAAAATCACTTCAGTGGTCTCTTGGGTCTATTCACTAAAATACAACAATAGTTTGTGGAGGTCAAGTTTCCTTTTGAGAAATAATTTTCCCACTTGGAAATAATGGGAGGTGAAATGATCAAAGATATTTTTGAGACTAATTCAAATTCGACACCAAATTAGACTCAAAATGAAAGTTGACCTCCTCGAGATATTCTCAAATTTTAGTGAATAGACAAATGTGAGTAGTCCGAATTTGGGGGCTGTCAGGGTTCCTCACCTGTTTTATCATTTCCTCGTCTGTTACCACGGTTACTGACCTGGTCCCTATTTAAGCCGTAAATCTCATTACCTCCTTGCCCCTTGCATTGTTTCTGGTTACTCAGTGCATTTCCTGTGATTTCTGAGTTTCACCCAACTCGACTGACTTCCCTTCTGGTTCCTGACTTCTGGCCTTGATCCTGACTATGCTGATCCTTGTTCTCCTAATTCTGGCATGCCTAATGGCCTGCTTTGGTTCCTGACTCCTGCTCACCTGACAACCTGCTTTGGTTCCTGACTCCGGTTAACCTGATTATTCACTTTGGTTCCTGACTCTGGCTCACCTGATTATTCACTTTGGTTCCTGACTCTGGCTCATCTGATTATTCATTTTGGTTCCTGACTCTGGCTCACCTGATTATTCACTTTGGTTCCTGACTATGGCTCACCTGATTATTCACTTTGGTTCCTGACTCTGGCTCACCTGATTACTTACTTTGGTTCCTGACTCTGGCTCACCTGATTATTCACTTTGGTTCCTGACTCTGGCTCACCTGATTATTCACTTTGGTTCCTGACTCTGGCTCACCTGATTATTCACTTTGGTTCCTGAATCTGGCTCGCCTGATTATTCGCTTTGGTTCCTGACTGTGGCTAGTATAGTATAGCTTGGATAGTATTAGTAGTATTAGTCCCCAGTTCCTTATCTTATAGCTAGGATAGCCTTGTGCCTATACCACGTATGCTCTATGCTCTAACACTATCTAAATAAATGTTAATGTAAAGTAATATTCATTCCACCATGACGTCCATTAATTAACCTCCAAACTCTCCCAGCTCCCAATGTCCTCAAATACTGTTAGTACCACCACCACCTTCCCCTTTGATCTTTTCTTTTGATCTCCTTACTGTCGTCCCCCCCATCTAGATTCTAAGCTTGCAATGTCTACCTAGCTCATGCATCTCTACAATGCTCTGTATCAGACACTTTGTACCAAGCATTGTATAAATAAATATCAATGTAATGAAATAAGCTTTACATTATATTTATATACATTATAAGCATCCAAATCAGACCTCGTGCCCCCCTTATCAGTCCAGGATTTGAGGATTGTTCAAACCAAACTAAACTTGAGTTTTATTAAAACACAACTTGGTAACCCCCAAATCCTGGACTGTTTGGGGGGGGGGGGGGGTGTTACATGAGGACCAGTTTTGGGAGCCACTGTTTTATATATTATTATAAATATAATTTGAAATCAACAAATATTTTCTTATATATGTAACCAGGGATTATTTGATATTAAATTTCTGTCGAAGGGCCAGTGTACTGTCTAGGGTGAGATGTTGATATATACTTTGGTTGTTCCTGGGCCCTTTGGAGTAAACACACTCGATCTTATTAAAGGCAAACTAGTTTCCTAAACAAAAGAGCCAAGGCGTTCCATCTGTCTTGAGGACAGACACTTATTAAGCGTTCCCCACGTTCTCCTTGTGTGCTGTTATCAGACCGGTCGTATGCTGATAAATTATATTTATTAATGCTAAGCTTTTGATGTATCACACTCTCTCGACGTCCCATTGCTGGCAATGTGAGCCCAGCCTATCCGTTAATTTAAATGACAATATATGGGTATTTATATAGGTGGGAGCTTTCTCCCAATAAAAATTGGATTTTCCGACTTGAATGATTGGCCCATACAAATCTAATCAACCGGGTGATTGATGAGTCTCTCCTGTCCTGTACGTATCTCATTTGAATGGGAAGAAAATGTGTCTTTCTAAATCTCCGCAAACCATCGAAATCTTTCAAGTATGAAGGAAGTGGGTGACTTGTTATATTAAACGCGTCCAATTAATATTACAAGGAGCTGGGATTATACATCCCATTCAGAATGCCTCATTCATCTCTGCTTTACAAACGGAAAAGAATCATTAGAAAAACTGTTACACTAGGAATTTTGTAAAATAAAATAAAAATTACATTTGAATTAGAACTATTGTTATTGTTCTACAATTATTAAAAGCAAAGTAAAATAATAAACTAGCTTGAATATTGTATTAATTAAATATTGATCAAATTGTATAATATTTTTATTACCATATCATTTTGTTCTCAGTGATCTTTTTTTTCAGTGTAAACTCTAAATATATGCAATTTAATAGTATACAAAATTTTGCATAAGTTGCCTTATAGAATGAAAATAGTCTTACATGGCAGAAAATGATTTTTATTTTAATAATAACGGTAGTAAAAAATATTGTGTATTTTTACATTTTAATTACATTTATATTGTGTATGTCTATTGTTTTTTTTGCAGTGTAAAGTGTACATCGGAAGCAGTGCAATATAGAAAAATAAATAATTGAAACTAAAAAGCAAAAAAAAAAGTGTATTTTCACTTATTTTGTTAATACTTTCTGTTTAAGCAGTACTATGCAGGAATTGTTTCCGGAATGAAATTGGAAAAATATGTATAAAACGGTATGCAAATGAAATGCTTTTCAATGGGAAATGTGTACTTTGCATACCGTGCCACAGGTGATGTCATAAGCAGGGGACTCCACAGGCACAATTAAAACACCGTTTTCTCCTAATTTAGGAATTTTCTTGCAGTTTTGCTCACACAATGTAGAGATCTTTTTCAAACATTGTTGATGCTCTACATTCACAGTAAAACAATTTTCAGGTTTGACTGCACATGTTTAAGTATATACAGGTGATACTCGAAAAATTAGAATATCGTGCAAAAGTTCGTATATTTCAGTAAAGTTCTGGCCTGGAATAATGCAATATATGTAAGGCCATCATGACAAAGGTTTCCTGTCATTTCCCTCACCTGTCAGTTAAGCCAAGAGCCCAATAAGGGCACAGCAGGGGGGTGGCAATGAGTGGATAGAGGGGATGGCCTTAGGCTATATATTGCAGGATTTACAGGAATGATTTCCTGTTTAAAGTAAAATGACAAGTTCCCTCCCTCCCATCCCTAGGTGACGAAGAAGGAAGTGGCAGCGGGGGTCCCCGAGGTTTGGCGCTTGTGCAGGGGGTTGGTCATCTGGGGTATGGCCAACCTGGTTGGGCAGTAGCTGTGGGAAGCTAGCTGCACGGGCTCCCCATGGGCTCGTCCCTGGGGAGTGAGGCATGGCTACTGTGCAAACAGGGACGTCAGTAGCCGTGAGTCATGTGGTACGCCTGCGCCAGATTCTCGGGGTCCTGATCCTAGATGGTCTAGGATAAGGCACACGCTACCGCTAAGGTTCAGTAGTATTGTTTCATGTTGTTTATATTTATGGTTATAAAAGCATGTGTTGGTTGGTATATATGTATATGTATATAATGTTTGTATATATATATAACTGTATATGCCCGGTTATTTATTTATTTATAAAGTTTTAACCATATTTGGTTTACAGTAATATTCGTTACTTATTTCAGCTATATTTTAGTTGTCAATTTATGTTGCAGCATTTCAATAAAGACTGCGACCTTTCTAGCCACTCAGTTGTCTGTCTCTTTATTGGTGGGGGGAATGTATTATCAGGTATACCTTGGTCATGCAACATAAAAGGGAGCAAGAATGAAGTGGGGTTTTCATGAGCTGTGAGCCATAATCATCGCACTGATGACAAATCACGGCTTGAACTATCTTGCTTTGCATGTAATGTCTGTCTCAGATATTAGTTTCCCCTTTACGTTGCATTGCTGAAATAAATGAACTTTTGCACGATATTCTAATTTTTCGAGTATCATCTGTATATATATCGAAAAAGAACGTTTTGGTCCCCTTAGGAACCATTATCAAGATTATATATATATATATTTCTGGATATTTAAAAACTCAAACTGTCTTAGGGCAGGGAATCCTCATAACTAATACATATTAAATAGAAAGGTGGCAGGATGCACTTTACATTGTTAGATTGTAAGATTATGGACAAAACTGTACGATTGTCAGGATTTAGTAAAATAACAGATTTACAGAGTATATGCTGCCTCATTTCTCAGTACTATTTTCCTTGCAAGCAAATAAAATACCAGAGATATCTGTAAATGCAACTGTCCTTCTAAAGCTATATTCTCCAAAAATAATAACATTTGTGCCGGACTTGGTGAGTTTCTCCTGCTGGAAGAACAGAGTTGGTCCTGTATAATGTATTGTTATATAGTGACAGTGTGTAAAGATGTAACTCTGCATTATCCATGGCCAGCTGAGCTCTTCTATATATTCTTCTATACATTGTGCAGGGCCTGGTGAGTATCTCCTGATAGAAGAACAGAGTTGGCCCTGGATAATGCATTGTTATAAAGTGACAGTGTGTAAAGATGTAACTCTGCATTATCCATGGCCAGCTGAGCTCTTCTATATATTCCTCTATACATTGTGCAGGGTCTGGTGAGTTTCTCCTGCTAGAAGAACAGAGTTGGCCCTGTATCATGCATTGTTATAAAGTGACAGTGTGTAAAGATGTAACTCTGCATTATCCATGGCCAGCTGAGCTCTTCTAGATATTCCTCTATACATTGTGCAGGGTCTGGTGAGTTTCTCCTGCTAGAAGAACAGAGTTGGCCCTGTATAATGCATTGTTATAAAGTGACAGTGTGTAAAGATGTAACTCTGCATTATCCATGGCCAGCTGAGCTCTTCTATATATTCTTCTATACATTGTGCAGGGTCTGGTGAGTTTCTCCTGCTAGAAGAACAGAGTTGGTCCTGTATAATGCATTGTTATAAAGTGACAGTGTGTAAAGATGTAACTCTGCATTATCCATGGCCAGCTGAGCTCTTCTATATATTCTTCTATACATTGTGCAGGGTCTGGTGAGTTTCTCCTGCTAGAAGAAAAGAGTTGGCCCTGTATAATGCATTGCTATAACGTAACAGTGTGTAAAGATGTAACTCTGCATTATCCATGGCCAGCTGAGCTCTTCTATATATTATTCTATACATTGTGCAGGGTCTGGTGAGTTTCTCCTGCTAGAAGAACCGAGTTGGTCCTGTATAATGTATTGTTATAAAGTGACAGTGTGTAAAGATGTAACTCTGTATTATCCATGGCCAGCTGAGCTCTTCTATATATTCTTCTATACATTGTGCAGGGCCTGGTGAGTTTCTCTTGCTGGAAGAACAGAGTTGGCCCTGTATAATGCATTGTTATAAAGTGACAGTGTGTAAAGATGTAACTTTGCATTATCCATGGCCAGCTGAGCTCTTCTATATATTCTTCTATACATTGTGCAGGGCCTGGTGAGTTTCTCCTGCTAGAAGAACAGAGTTGGCCCTGTATAATGCATTGTTATAAAGTGACAGTGTGTAAAGATGTAACTCTGCATTATCCATGGCCAGCTGAGCTCTTCTATATATTCTTCTATACATTGTGCAGGGCCTGGTGAGTTTCTCCTGCTAGAAGAACAGAGTTGGTCCTGTATAATGCATTGTTATAAAGTGACAGTGTGTAAAGATGTAACTCTGCATTATCCATGGCCAGCTGAGCTCTTCTATATATTCTATACACTGTGCAGGGTCTGGTGAGTTTCTCCTGCTAGAAGAACAGAGTTGGCCCTGTATAATGCATTGTTATAAAGTGACAGTGTGTAAAGATGTAACTCTGCATTATCCATGGCCAGCTGAGCTCTTCTATATATTCTATATACTGTGCAGGGTCTGGTGAGTTTCTCCTGCTAGAAGAACAGAGTTGGCCTTGTATAATGCATTGTTATAAAGTGACAGTGTGTAAAGATGTAACTCTGCATTATCCATGGCCAGCTGAGCTCTTCTATATATTCTTCTATACATTGTGCAGAGCCTGGTGAGTTTCTCCTGCTAGAAGAACAGAGTTGGTCCTGTATAATGCATTGTTATAAAGTGACAGTGTGTAAAGATGTAACTCTGCATTATCCATGGCCAGCTGGGCTCTTCTATATATTCTTCTATACATTGTGCAGGGTATGGTGAGTTTCTCCTGCTAGAAGAACAGAGTTGGTCCTGTATAATGCATTGTTATAAAGTGACAGTGTGTAAAGATGTAACTCTGCATTATCCATGGCCAGCTGAGCTCTTCTATATATTCCTCTATACATTGTGCAGGGTCTGGTGAGTTTCTCCTGCTAGAAGAACAGAGTTGGTCCTGTATAATGTATTGTTATAAAGTGACAGTGTGTAAAGATGTAACTCTGTATTATCCATGGCCAGCTGAGCTCTTCTATATATTCTTCTATACATTGTGCAGGGCCTGGTGAGTTTCTCTTGCTGGAAGAACAGAGTTGGCCCTGTATAATGCATTGTTATAAAGTGACAGTGTGTAAAGATGTAACTCTGCATTATCCATGGCCAGCTGAGCTCTTCTATATATTCTTCTATATATTGTGCAGGGCCTGATGAGTTTCTCCTGCTAGAAGAACAGAGTTGGCCCTGTATAATGCATTGTTATAAAGTGACAGTGTGTAAAGATGTAACTCTGCATTATCCATGGCCAGCTGAGCTCTTCTATATATTCTTCTATACATTGTGCAGGGCCTGGTGAGTTTCTCCTGGTAGAAGAACAGAGTTGGTCCTGTATAATGCATTGTTATAAAGTGACAGTGTGTAAAGATGTAACTCTGCATTATCCATGGCCAGCTGAGCTCTTCTATATATTCTATACACTGTGCAGGGTCTGGTGAGTTTCTCCTGCTAGAAGAACAGAGTTGGCCCTGTATAATGCATTGTTATAAAGTGACAGTGTGTAAAGATGTAACTCTGCATTATCCATGGCCAGCTGAGCTCTTCTATATATTCTTCTATACATTGTGCAGAGCCTGGTGAGTTTCTCCTGCTAGAAGAACAGAGTTGGTCCTGTATAATGCATTGTTATAAAGTGACAGTGTGTAAACATGTAACTCTGCATTATCCATGGCCAGCTGGGCTCTTCTATATATTCTTCTATACATTGTGCAGGGTCTGGTGAGTTTCTCCTGCTAGAAGAACAGAGTTGGTCCTGTATAATGTATTGTTATAAAGTGACAGTGTGTAAAGATGTAACTATACACTATCCATGGCCGGCTGAGCTCTTCTATATATTCCTCTATACATTGTGCAGGGTCTGGTGAGTTTCTCCTCCTAGAAGAACAGAGTTGGCCCTGTATAATGCATTGTTATAAAGTGACAGTGTGTAAAGATGTAACTCTGCATTATCCATGGCCAGCTGAGCACTTCTATATATTATTCTATACATTGTGCAGGGTCTGGTGAGTTTCTCCTGCTGGAAGAACAGAGTTGGTCCTGTATAATGCATTGTTATAAAGTAACAGTGTGTAAGGATGTAACTCTGCATTATCTATGGCCAGCGGAGCTCTTCTATATATTCTTCTATACATTGTGCAGGGCCTGGTGAGCTCTTCTATATATTCTTCTATACATTGTGCACGGCCTGGTGAGTTTCTCCTGCTAGAAGAACAGAATTGGTCCTGTATAATGATTTGTTATAAAGTGACAGTGTGTAAAGATGTAACTATGCACTATCCATGGCCGGCTGAGCTCTTCTATATATTCTTCTATACATTGTGCAGGGTCTGGTGAGTTTCTCCTCCTAGAAGAACAGAGTTGGCCCTGTATAATGCATTGTTATAAAGTGACAGTGTGTAAAGATGTAACTCTGCATTATCCATGGCCAGCTGAGCTCTTCTATATATTATTCTATACGTTGTGCAGGGCCTGGTGAGTTTCTCCTGCTGGAAGAACAGAGTTGGTCCTGTATAAAGCATTGTTATAAAGTGACAGTATGTAAAGATGTAACTCTCCATTATCCGTTACCAGCTGAGCTCTTCTATATATTCTTCTATACATTGTTCAGGGTCTGGTGAGTTTCTCCTGCTAGAAGAACAGAGTTGGTCATGTATAATGCATTGTTATAAAGTGACAGTGTGTAAAGATGTAACTCTGCATTATCCATGGCCAGCGGAGCTCTTCTATATATTCTTCTATACATTGTGCAGGGCTTGGTGAGCTCTTCTATATATTCTTCTATACATTGTGCACGGCCTGGTGAGCTCTTCTATATATTATTCTATACATTGTGCAGGGCATGGCGAGTTTCTCCTTCTAGAAGAACAGATTTGGACCTTTATAATGCATTGTTATAAAGTGACAGTGTGTACAGATGTAACTCTGCATTATCCATGGCAGGCTGAGCTCTTCTATATATTCCTCTATACATTGTGCAGGGTCTGTGAGTTTCTCCTGCTAGAAGAACAGAGTAGGTCCTGTATAATGCATTGTTATAAAGTGACAGTGTGTAAAGATGTAACTCTGTATTATCCATGGCCAGCTGAGCTCTTCTATATATTCTTCTATACATTGTGCAGGGCCTGGTGAGTTTCTCCTGCTAGAAGAACAGAGTTGGTCCTGTATAATGCATTGTTATAAAGTGACAGTGTGTAAAGATGTAACTCTGCATTATCCATGACCAGCTGAGCTCTTCTATATATTCTTCTATACATTGTGCAGGGTCTGGTGAGTTTCTCCTGCTAGAAGAACAGAGTTGGTCCTGTATAATGCATTGTTATAAAGTGACAGTGTGTAAAGATGTAACTCTGCATTATCCATGGCCAGCTGAGCTCTTCTATATATTCTATACATTGTGAAGGGTCCGGTGAGTTTCTCCTGCTAGAAGAACAGAGTTGGTCCTGTATAATGCATTGTTATAAAGTGACAGTGTGTAAAGATGTAACTCTGCATTATCCATGGCCAGCTGAGCTCTTCTATATATTCTATACACTGTGCAGGGTCTGGTGAGTTTCTCCTGCTAGAAGAACAGAGTTGGCCCTGTATAATGCATTGTTATATAATGACAGTGTGTAAAGATGTAACTCTGCATTATCTATGGCCAGCTGAGCTCTTCTATATATTCTATACACTGTGCAGGGTCTGGTGAGTTTCTCCTGCTAGAAGAACAGAGTTGGCCCTGTATAATGCATTGTTATAAAGTGACAGTGTGTAAGGATGTAACTCTGCATTATCCATGGCCAGCTGAGCTCTTCTATATATTCTATACATTGTGCAGGGTCTGGTGAGTTTCTCCTGCTGGAAGAGCAGAGTTGGTCCTGTATAATGCATTGTTATAAAGTGACAGTGTGTAAAGATGTAACTATACACTATCCATGGCCGGCTGAGCTCTTCTATATATTCCTCTATACATTGTGCAGGGTCTGGTGAGTTTCTCCTCCTAGAAGAACAGAGTTGGCCCTGTATAATGCATTGTTATAAAGTGACAGTGTGTAAAGATGTAACTCTGCATTATCCATGGCCAGCTGAGCTCTTCTATATATTATTCTATACATTGTGCAGGGTCTGGTGAGTTTCTCCTGCTAGAAGAACAGAGTTGGTCCTGTATAATGCATTGTTATAATGTGACAGTGTGTAAAGATGTAACTCTGCATTATCCATGGCCAGCTGAGCTCTTCTATATATTCTTCTATACATTGTGCAGGGCCTGGTGAGTTTCTCCTGCTAGAAGAACAGAGTTGGTCCTGTATAATGCATTGTTATAAAGTGACAGTGTGTAAAGATGTAACTCTGCATTATCCATGGCCAGCTGAGCTCTTCTATATATTCTATACATTGTGCAGGGTCTGGTGAGTTTCTCCTGCTGGAAGAGCAGAGTTGGTCCTGTATAATGCATTGTTATAAAGTGACAGTGTGTAAAGATGTAACTATACACTATCCATGGCCGGCTGAGCTCTTCTATATATTCCTCTATACATTGTGCAGGGTCTGGTGAGTTTCTCCTCCTAGAAGAACAGAGTTGGCCCTGTATAATGCATTGTTATAAAGTAACAGTGTGTAAAGATGTAACTCTGTATTATCCATGGCCAGCTGAGCTCTTCTATATATTATTCTATACATTGTGCAGGGTCTGGTGAGTTTCTCCTGCTGGAAGAACAGGGTTGGTCCTGTATAATGCATTGTTATAAAGTGACAGTATGTAAAGATGTAACTCTGCATTATCCATGGCCAGCGGAGATGTTCTATATATTCTTCTATACATTGTGCAGGGCCTGGTGAGCTCTTCTATATATTCTTCTATACATTGTGCACGGCCTTCTGAGTTTCTCCTGCTAGAAGAACAGAGTAGGTCCTGTATAATGCATTGTTATAAAGTGACAGTGTGTAAAAGATGTAACTATGCACTATCCATGGCCGGCTGAGCTCTTCTATATATTCTTCTATACATTGTGCAGGGTCTGGTGAGTTTCTCCTGCTAGAAGAACAGAGTTGGCCCTGTGTAATGCATTGTTATAAAGTGACAGTGTGTAAAGATGTAACTCTGCATTATCCATGGCCAGCTGAGCTCTTCTATATATTCTATACATTGTTCAGGGTCTGGTGAGTTTCTCCTCCTAGAAGAACAGAGTTGGCCCTGTATAATGCATTGTTATAAAGTGACAGTGTGTAAAGATGTAACTCTGCATTATCTATGGCCAGCTGAGCTCTTCTATATATTATTCTATACATTGTGCAGGGCCTGGTGAGTTTCTCCTGCTGGAAGAACAGAGTTGGTCCTGTATAATGCATTGTTATAAAGTGACAGTGTGTAAAGATGTAACTCTCCATTATCCATTACCAGCTGAGCTCTTCTATATATTCTTCTATACATTGTTCAGGGTCTGGTGAGTTTCTCCTGCTAGAAGAACAGAGTTGGTCCTGTATAATGCATTGTTATAATGTGACAGTGTGTAAAGATGTAACTCTGCATTATCCATGGCCAGCTGAGCTCTTCTATATATTCTTCTATACATTGTGCAGGGCCTGGTGAGTTTCTCCTGCTAGAAGAACAGAGTTGGTCCTGTATAATGTATTGTTATAAAGTGACAGTGTGTAAAGATGTAACTCTGCATTATCCATGGCCAGCTGAGCTCTTCTATATATTCTATACATTGTGCAGGGTCTGGTGAGTTTCTCCTGCTGGAAGAGCAGAGTTGGTCCTGTATAATGCATTGTTATAAAGTGACAGTGTGTAAAGATGTAACTATACACTATCCATGGCCGGCTGAGCTCTTCTATATATTCCTCTATACATTGTGCAGGGTCTGGTGAGTTTCTCCTCCTAGAAGAACAGAGTTGGCCCTGTATAATGCATTGTTATAAAGTAACAGTGTGTAAAGATGTAACTCTGTATTATCCATGGCCAGCTGAGCTCTTCTATATATTATTCTATACATTGTGCAGGGTCTGGTGAGTTTCTCCTGCTGGAAGAACAGGGTTGGTCCTGTATAATGCATTGTTATAAAGTGACAGTATGTAAAGATGTAACTCTGCATTATCCATGGCCAGCGGAGCTCTTCTATATATTCTTCTATACATTGTGCAGGGCCTGGTGAGCTCTTCTATATATTCTTCTATACATTGTGCACGGCCTTCTGAGTTTCTCCTGCTAGAAGAACAGAGTAGGTCCTGTATAATGCATTGTTATAAAGTGACAGTGTGTAAAAGATGTAACTATGCACTATCCATGGCCGGCTGAGCTCTTCTATATATTCTTCTATACATTGTGCAGGGTCTGGTGAGTTTCTCCTGCTAGAAGAACAGAGTTGGCCCTGTGTAATGCATTGTTATAAAGTGACAGTGTGTAAAGATGTAACTCTGCATTATCCATGGCCAGCTGAGCTCTTCTATATATTCTATACATTGTTCAGGGTCTGGTGAGTTTCTCCTCCTAGAAGAACAGAGTTGGCCCTGTATAATGCATTGTTATAAAGTGACAGTGTGTAAAGATGTAACTCTGCATTATCTATGGCCAGCTGAGCTCTTCTATATATTATTCTATACATTGTGCAGGGCCTGGTGAGTTTCTCCTGCTGGAAGAACAGAGTTGGTCCTGTATAATGCATTGTTATAAAGTGACAGTGTGTAAAGATGTAACTCTCCATTATCCATTACCAGCTGAGCTCTTCTATATATTCTTCTATACATTGTTCAGGGTCTGGTGAGTTTCTCCTGCTAGAAGAACAGAGTTGGTCATGTATAATGCATTGTTATAAAGTGACAGTGTGTAATGATGTAACTCTGCATTATTCATGGCCAGCTGAGCTCTTCTATATATTCTTCTATACATTGTGCAGGGCTTGGTGAACTCTTCTATATATTCTTCTATACATTGTGCACGGCCTGGTGAGCTCTTCTATATATTATTCTATACACTGTGCAGGGCATGGCGAGTTTCTCCTTCTAGAAGAACAGATTTGGCCCTTTATAATGCATTGTTAAAAAGTGACAGTGTGTACAGATGTAACTCTGCATTATCCATGGCCGGCTGAGCTCTTCTATATATTCCTCTATACATTGTGCAGGGTCTGTGAGTTTCTCCTGCTAGAAGAACAGAGTAGGTCCTGTATAATGCATTGTTATA
>CM069859.1:7938055-8088055 GCA_036172795.1 Pelodytes ibericus
ACGTGAGCCATTCCAGTCACTCCCCTCCCTCATACAGGGCCCCCTCCCACCTAGCCTTGCTTGTTTCCCGGGGGACTTGTTGGTTAGAATCTTTACTCCATATCGTTCTCTCAGGGGGCAGACATGTTGGTTAGAATCTTTACTCCATATAGCTCTCTCAGGAGGCAGACATGTTGGTTAGAATCTTTACTCCATATAGCTCTCTCAGGAGGCAGACATGTTGGTTAGAGTCTTTACTCCATACTGTTCTATCAGGGGGCAGACATGTTTAGAATCTTTACTCCATATAGTTCTCTCAGGGGGCAGACATGTTGGTTAGAATCTTTACTCCATATAGCTCTCTCAGGAGGCAGACATGTTGGTTAGAATCTTTACTCCATATAGTTCTCTCAGGGGGCAGACATGTTGGTTAGAATCTTTACTCCATATAGTTCTCTCAGGGGGCAGACATGTTGGTTAGAATCTTTACTCCATATCGTTCTCTCAGGGGGCAGACATGTTGGTTAGAATCTTTACTCCATATCGTTCTCTCAGGGGGCAGACATGTTGGTTAGAATCTTTACTCCATATAGCTCTCTCAGGAGGCAGACATGTTGGTTAGAATCTTTACTCCATATCGGTCTCTCGGGGCAGACATGTTGGTTAGAATCTTTACTGCATATCGTTCTCTCAGGGGGCAGACATGTTGGTTAGAATCTTTACTCCATATCGTTCTCTCAGGGGGCAGACATGTTGGTTAGAATCTTTACTCCATATAGCTCTCTCAGGGGGCAGACATGTTGGTTAGAATCTTTACTCCATATCGTTCTCTCAGGGGGCAGACATGTTGGTTAGAATCTTTACTCCATATAGCTCTCTCAGGGGGCTGACATGTTGGTTAGAATCTTGGGTCAGATCTTCCACCATCTTGTGTAAGATTCTAAACAACATGTCTGCTCCCTTATGGAGCTAAACAAGCAAACAGGGATCAAACATAGGTCCATTATTTGCACTCTTTCATTAAAAGCATTTCTACACTTGGTTCAATCTTTCAATTAAACATGTTTGTTTTTTGCCGATACCTCTCCTTTATTCTAGGGATCTGGTCAGAGACTCCGGTGATAATTTGCATATGTCTGGGTAGCTCCACTACTAAAAGCAGGAATAAAACCATAGTGATGACAATCCCCAGCTAATGAAACCCACTTGCGAAGATAGAGCAGTTTGTGTGCATTATATACACCTATGTATGATGAATGATTAGGCCATAACCTTCTCCCTACACTGTAAGATCTGAACTGCCAGCTTTAACATAGAGACAGAGCAGGTGGGCGACATGGGACATAAGAGGGGGCGGAGATACATGACGCTGTGTGACATCACACGGTGCTGCGTGACATCACACGGTTCTGCATGCCATCACACGGTGCTGCGTGACCCTGCAGCACTGAACGCCAGGCTACCCGCTACATTTACTCTAGTGCAGACTGTGTATAGTTTAGCACATTACTATGTGTGTACAGTAAGTACCTAGGCAGTATTCATGCCGGGAAACAGGACTGTCCCGGCAAATCCGGGTCTGCTAACAGCTACGTTAATGTATGCTCTTGCTTATAATTCTGCTAACATCTATAGATTATTATTGATATTTATTTTTATTCTACACAGTCACTATTAGTGTTGAGCGAACCTGAACCGCACTGTTCGGGTTCGTACTGAACATTACAGTTTTTGGACCCCGGACCCGAACATGGACATTCCACTGTATGTTTGTGTCGAAAGACATTCTGTTTATAGACTTTCTTTTTATAGAATAGCAATAGCATTACATGTATTCTATAAAACGAAAGTCTATAAACCAAATGTCTTTCGGTTTATAGTCTTTCGGTTTATAGAATACATGTAATGCTATTGGCTATTCTATAAACCGAAATAGAGTCCCCATTCACAAGACCAACTGACCTATTCGTATGAATGGGGACACTCACCCACATTTTACTTCATTTTGCAGCCCTCTAGCCCTTTCCAGGACTTTTTTAGAGGCATTTTAGTGGCCAAAAGTTTGGGTCCCCATTGACTTCAATGGGGTTCGTGTTCGGGGACAAGTTCAGGGTCAAGTTCGACCCCGAACCCGGACTTTTTTCCGAACCTGCCGAACCCGAACATCCAGGTGTCCGCTCAACTCTAGTCACAATACATACAATGTTTAGGTGTCACCTAGAAGAGACAGCTTTTTGTACATAAGTAAAGCTATAGTATAATAGCTTTATTGAAGTTGCTATAGTAACAGTCCTGCCTCTCTCCAAGCCCCTCCTTATTATGTCACTGAATTTAGAGACCCCGGTGAAAGTAATTTCACTGTAAAAGTACAGGAGAAATGTACATTGTTTTAAAGTAAAAGTGCATTTCCCATATACTAATCCCATGTATAATATACATATGATAAGCGTGTTCTCACTGGCCTTTTAGAAACCCATGTGTAACAATTACCCATTCCTGAACTAGTCTTGCATTCATTTTTTGTTGGTTTTCCTGGAATTTAGGTACGGTTTATTCTAACAAGGAATAAATCTGTCCCAGGCTCCTCTGTACATTCTGGGAAGTGTCTATTTCAGTGGCAGAGAAGATCTAGACGTTACTAGAGACCCTACATCTCCAGCCAGACCTCCCTCCTATCATGCAATCTATAATTATTTGTTTCCCAAACATCTGCAGAGTGATTCAGCTTTGAATCAATTACAATAACAGTGGCCCAGACAACATTCAAACAATCAAGCCCGTACAATTAACAGGACAGCTTTTAATTGCCAATTACAATTCCATTAGCTTGCCCCTGGCAGCTCGTTTACTCCTCCAGGAAAGAGATTAGTGGCTGCCAGTCAAACGTCTCAAGTCCAGCTCAGATAGGTATGAGACACGTTTCATTCCCAGCATGCTCTGTGCTGCAGCAACTTTACACCGCAAGGAATTGGTGCAGCGTCAACTCCTATAATGCACGGCCGGCCACTGGTCTTTAAACCGTTCGGACATGATATGAAGAAGAATTTTGTTGATCCAGTCGCTCTTTGGGAAACACACTTATTTCGACTTTAAAATGTTTTATCGTTACCCTGTAATTGTCATGTAAAATAAGTTTACCGGGGGCTTCTAAATTCAGTGAGAAGGATTACACATCTCTTTTAAGTACATTGGGAAAGCGATGGGATCTATGAAATTATGGTGGAAAAAACAGAGACCCTTTATTGATTAATAAAAAATAATAATCTTCCTCCCCACCACACACACAAACACAATCTATACATTAAGAAAAACATCAGTTAATTATCATAATACACAGTAGGGTCTACAGAATAAAGAAGGATTTGAGATGGGAATTAATAAAACCTTGTTCCATTTCTCTCCCTTGTCCAAGGTAAACTTGTTCTGATGGGTGTCAAATTAATATCAGTATTCAGTTTCTCATCCCAAAGATGGATGTTTACTGTACATTATCTTCAGGGATACCGCAGGTGATCAGATTGCAATTGTTCTGTATCTATTAAGAAAAACCTTTCGAAATCCTCATTATCGCCATGTGAAGGTTTGATAATCAAACGTCTTTGATTTGACGCCAGGCGGTATAGGGATGGATAGCTAATCAATAAATCTTTACAAAGCCGTAATCAGCTCATCAGATTTGCCCAGTGGAATTAGTAAATATCAGTTATCATTAGCAGAACTAATTGATCACATAATATTGGTGAGTCGTATTACCTATTATATTTAGCACGGGATTCTCAGAGTGTTTGTCATGGATCAATAAAGCTTTTACTTTGTACAGTAAATATTTTCAGGAAATCCGATATCTTATTTCATGTAAAACTTTCTAACGTACTGGAAGGGAAAGCGTTCTAGACAGTATAGACAGTATAGACAGTATAGACAGTATAGACAGTAGAGACAGTAGAGACAGTATAGACAGTAGAGACAGTAGAGACAGTAAAGACAGTAGAGACAGTGTAGACAGTGTAGACAGTAGAGACAGTAGAGACAGTAGAGACAGTGTAGACAGTATAGACAGTAGAGACAGTGTAGACAGTATAGACAGTAGAGACAGTATAGACAGTAGAGACAGAATAGACAGTAGAGACAGTAGAGACAGTAGAGACAGTGATATTTCTACCAAACTGCAGTTCACATAAAAGAGAGAGCACTTTCCAGTGACAGAATTATTCGTTAACACTCATTTAAGATTGCCCATTTCTTTCTGGGCAATCTTAACTTTAGATATTATTTATTCATGATGGAGGGAATTCAGAAGGGAATTTCAAACTTAAAGGGACCCTCCCACCATAAAATGTGAAGGTTTTATTTTTCTTTGCATTTTTGATTCCAGATATGTCTTTTGTTTTTGTTATGTGACTGTATTTAATAAAATATCTAACCAGTGTGACTGGGTGCCTCCATTTTGTGAAATATAGTGTTTTTGGGTGCCATCCCCCAGTGACTTTACAGCACTAGTATCTCACTTTGGGGCTGGGGACACAGAATGCAGTCTATAAGTCAGAATTCTGACCATAGACTTACATTGAATGGGAGGGTAATGTAACTATTACAACACAAGGGGGCGGAATTATGATCCTGTTTGATCAGGTCAATCTCCTCTTAGTCGCCACCTAGTCCTGCCCACTATGATACACAGGAGCCAGTAAGAGAGGAGGGGAATATCTTATGACATCTTCATGCTGGCTCTGCCCACAGCTGTAAAGTGAGACTTGCTGGAAGATTTTGGCCAATGTTGCATCATGAGAAATATTCACAAAATGGAGCTAGGAGATAAGCACCTCATTTTATTTTTTGTTTTACATGCAATTAATTCAATCTATAAAAAACAACAGTGGATTATGATTTATGTATGTGTTTGTTTTAAATGACCAGGTTATCTAGTTATATCTTATGTAAGAGGTAGTGTTCCATTAAGGTCAGAGTGGCTCTAACAGTGAGAGACAGTCAACAACAGTCAGAGTGGCTCTAACATTGAGAGACAGTCACCAACAGTCAGAGTGGCTCTCACAGTGAGAGACAGTCGCCAACAGCCCGGAGTGGACCTAACAGGGAGAGACAGTCGCCAACAGTCCGGAGTGGACCTAACAGGTAGAGACAGTCACCAACAGTCAGAGTGGACCTAACAGGGAGAGACAGTCACCAACAGTCCAGAGTGGATCTAACAGTGAGAGACAGTCGCCAACAGTCAGAGTGGACCTAACAGCGAGAGACAGTCGCCAACAGTCCAGAGTGGACCTAACAGGGAGAGACAGTCGCCAACAGTCCGGAGTGGACCTAACAGGGAGAGACAGTCGCCAACAGTCCAGAGTGGACCTAACAGGGAGAGACAGTCGCCAACAGTCCGGAGTGGACCTAACAGCGAGAGACAGTCGCCAACAGCCAGAGTGGACCTAACAGTGAGAGACAGTCGCCAACAGTCAGAGGGGAGCTAACAGGGAGAGACAGTCGCCAACAGTCAGAGGGGACCTAACAGCGAGAGACAGTCGCCAACAGTCAGAGTGGACCTAACAGCGAGAGACAGTCGCCAACAGTCCAGAGTGGACCTAACAGTAAGAGACAGTCACCAACAGTCAGAGTGGACCTAACAGTGAGAGACAGTCACCAACAGTCCAGAGTGGATCTAACAGTGAGAGACAGTCACCAACAGTCAGAGTGGACCTAACAGGGAGAGACAGTCACCAACAGTCCAGAGTGGACCTAACAGGGAGAGACAGTCACCAACAGTCCAGAGTGGACCTAACAGTGAGAGACACTCACCAACAGTCAGAGTGGACCTAACAGGGAGAGACAGTCACCAACAGTCCAGAGTGGATCTAACAGTGAGAGACAGTCGCCAACAGTCAGAGTGGACCTAACAGCGAAAGACAGTCGCCAACAGTCCAGAGTGGACCTAACAGGGAGAGACAGTCGCCAACAGTCCGGAGTGGACCTAACAGGGAGAGACAGTCGCCAACAGTCCAGAGTGGACCTAACAGGGAGAGACAGTCGCCAACAGTCCGGAGTGGACCTAACAGCGAGAGACAGTCGCCAACAGCCAGAGTGGACCTAACAGTGAGAGACAGTCACCAACAGTCAGAGGGGACCTAACAGGGAGAGACAGTCACCAACAGTCAGAGGGGACCTAACAGGGAGAGACAGTCACCAACAGTCAGAGGGGACCTAACAGGGAGAGACAGTCACCAACAGCCGGAGCACTGATAATTACTAAACTGCCAGCCAGAGGATGACCTGCCATGTGCCCTAAAACGTACCAGCCGGTTTAGTCGCTGGTCAGTCCCTGGTCAGTCGCTGGTCAGTCCCTGGTCAGTCCCTGGTCAGTCGCTGGTCAGTCCCTGGTCAGTCCCTGGGTCAGTCCCTGGTCAGTCCTGGGTCAGTCCCTGGTCAGTCGCTGGTCAGTCCCTGGTCAGTCGCTGGTCAGTCCCTGGTCAGTCCCTGGTCAGTCGCTGGTCAGTCCCTGGTCAGTCGCTGGTCAGTCCCTGGTCAGTCCCTGGTCAGTCGCTGGTCAGTCCTGGGTCAGTCCCTGGTCAGTCCCTGGTCAGTCGCTGGTCAGTCCCTGGTCAGTCCCTGGTCAGTCGCTGATCAGTCGCTGGTCAGTCCCTGGTCAGTCGCTGGTCAGTCCCTGGTCAGTCCCTGATCAGTCGCTGGTCAGTCCCTGGTGAGTCCCTGGTCAGTCGCTGGTCAGTCCCTGGTCAGTCGCTGGTCAGTCCCTGGTCAGTGGCTGGTCAGTCCCTGGTCAGTCCCTGGTCAGTCCCTGGTCAGTCCCTGGTCAGTCGCTAGTCAGTCGCTGGTCAGTCCCGGGTCAGTCCCTGGTCAGTCGCTGGTCAGTCCCTGGTCAGTCGCTGGTCAGTTTCTGGTCAGTCGCTAGTCAGTCCCTGGTCAGTCCCTGGTCAGTCCCTGGTCAGTCGCTGGTCAGTCGCTGGTCCCTCTTCCATCAGCGAAGCCCCCTCATCATACATTGGGTGCTCCTCCCGATCAGGATTGCAGCACCGAGAGTGGAGATAAAGCTCCTGCATGAAGTCAGATGTGTATAAATAATACATCAGCGAGGGAGTGTAAATTAGACGAACAGATAGAGTGTCATGCGTCAGTATTGATTAAAACCCCACATCCTTTTGGATGACGGACGGGTGTTTGACTGAAGGCGTCTCTCAGGGGTAACAAACAGCAACAAAAACACATCCACACAGCAGCGATGGAGCAGTGTCTGCAAGGGTTAAATAATGTGCTTATCAACTAGACTAACCGCTCACCCCAGGTAACCTTCTGGGATCTGACCTGCGCTGATTTCATATCATTTCACAGAGGCGTCCAACTGCGGCCCTCCAGATGCTGCAGAACTACAATCCCCATAACTCCCAGCATTCAGGAATAGCATGAAGAATTATGGACAGCTGGAGGGCCACACTTGGACTAATGAAAGTATTACTTTACTGAGAGGGTAGTGGATGCATGGAATAGTCTTCCAGTAGAAGTGGTAGAGGTTAATACAGTGAAGGAGTTTAAGCATGCATGGGATAGGTATAAGGCTATCCTAGATATAAGATAAGGTCAGGGACTAATGAAAGTATTACATTACTGAGAGGGTAGTGGATGTATGGAATAGTCTTCCAGTAGAAGTGGTAGAGGTTAATACAGTGAAGGAGTTTAAGCATGCGTGGGATAGGTATAAGGCTATCCTAGATATAAGATAAGGCCAGGGACTAATGAAAGTATTACTTTACTGAGAGGGTAGTGGATGTATTGAATAGTCTTCCAGTAGAAGTGGTAGTGGTTAATACAGTGAAGGAGTTTAGGCATGCATGGGATAGGTATAAGGCTATCCTAGATATAAGGTAAGGCCAGGGACTAATGAAAGTATTACTTTACTGAGAGGGTAGTGGATGTATGGAATAGCCTTCCAGTAGAAGTGGTAGAGGTTAATACAGTGAAGGAGTTTAAGCATGCATGGGATAGGTATAAGGCTATCCTAGATATAAGATAAGGCCAGGGACTAATGAAAGTATTACTTTACTGAGAGGGTAGTGGATGCATGGAATAGTCTTCCAGTAGAAGTGGTAGAGGTTAATACAGTGAAGGAGTTTAAGCATGCATGGGATAGATATAAGGTTATCCTAGATATAAGATAAGGCCAGGGACTAATGAAAGTATTACATTACTGAGAGGGTAGTGGATGTATGGAATAGTGTTCCAGCAGAAGTGGTAGAGGTTAATACAGTGAAGGAGTTTAAGCATGCATGGGATAGGTATAAGGCTATCCTAGATATAAGATAAGGCCAGGGACTAATGAAAGTATTACTTTACTGAGAGGGTAGTGGATGCATGGAATAGTCTTCCAGTAGAAGTGGTAGAGGTTAATACAGTGAAGGAGTTTAAGCATGCATGGGATAGGTATAAGGCTATCCTAGATATAAGATAAGGCCAGGGACTAATGAAAGTATTACTTTACTGAGAGGGTAGTGGATGCATGGAATAGTCTTCCAGTAGTAGTGGTAGAGGTTCATACAGTGAAGGAGTTTAAGCATGCATGGGATAGATATAAGGTTATCCTAGATATAAGATAAGGCCAGGGACTAATGAAAGTATTACATTACTGAGAGGGTAGTGGATGTATGGAATAGTGTTCCAGCAGAAGTGGTAGATGTTAATACAGTGAAGGAGTTTAACCATGTATGGGATATGTATAAGGCTATACTAGATATAAGATAAGGTCAGGGACTAATGAAAGTATTACATTTCTGAGAGGGTAGTGGATGTATGGTATAGTCTTCCAGTAGAAGTGGTAGAGGTTAATACAGTGAAGGCGTATAAGCATGCATGGGATAGGTATAAGGCTATCCTAGATATAAGATAAGGCCAGGGACTAATGAAAGTATTACATTACTGAGAGGGTAGTGGATGTATGGAATAGTGTTCCAGCAGAAGTGGTAGAGGTTAATACAGTGAAGGAGTTTAAGCATGCATGGGATAGGTTTAAGGCTATCCTAGATATAAGATAAGGCCAGGGACTAATGAAAGTATAACTTTACTGAGAGGGTAGTGGATGTATGGAATAGTCTTCCAGTAGAAGTGGTAGAGGTTAATACAGTGAAGGAGTTTAAGCATGCGTGGGATAGATATAAGGCTATCCTAGATATAAGATAAGGTCAGGGACTAATGAAAGTATTACATTACTGAGAGGGTAGTGGATGTATGGAATAGTCTTCCAGTAGAAGTGGTAGAGGTTAATACAGTGAAGGAGTTTAAGCATGCATGGGATAGGTATAATGCTATCCTAGATATAAGATAAGGCCAGGGACTAATGAAAGTATTACTTTACTGAGAGGGTAGTGGATGCATGGAATAGTCTTCCAGTAGAAGTGGTAGAGGTTAATACAGTGAAGGAGTTTAAGCATGCATGGGATAGGTATAAGGCTATCCTAGATATAAGATAAGGCCAGGGACTAATGAAAGTATAACATTACTGAGAGGGTAGTGGATGCATGGAATAGTCTTCCAGTAGTTGTGGTAGAGTTTAATACAGTGAAGGAGTTTAAGCATGCATGGGATAGGTATAAGGCTATCCTAGATATAAGATAAGGCCAGGGACTAATGAAAGTATAACATTACTGAGAGGGTAGTGGATGCATGGAATAGTCTTCCAGTAGTAGTGGTAGAGTTTAATACAGTGAAGGAGTTTAAGCATGCATGGGATAGGTATAAGGCTATCCTAGATATAAGATAAGGCCAGGGACTAATGAAAGTATTACATTACTGAGAGGGTAGTGGGTGTATGGAATAGTCTTCCAGTAGTAGTGGTAGAGGTTAAAACAGTGAAGGAGTTTAAGCATGCATGGGATAGGTATAAGGCTATCCTAGATATAAGATAAGGCCAGGGACTAATGAAAGTATTACATTACTGAGAGGGTAGTGGATGCATGGAATAGTCTTCCAGTAGTAGTGGTAGAGGTTAATACAGTGAAGGAGTTTAAGCATGCGTGGGATAGGTATAAGGCTATCCTAGATATAAGATAAGGCCAGGGAATAATGAAAGTATTACATTACTGAGAGTGTAGTGGATGTATGGAATAGTCTTCCAGTAGTAGTGGTAGAGGTTAATACAGTGAAGGAGTTTAAGCATGCATGGGATAGGTATAAGGCTATCCTAGATATAAGATAAGGCAAGGGACTAATGAAAGTATTACTTTACTGAGAGGGTAGTGGGTGCATGGAATAGTCTTCCAGTAGAAGTGGTAGAGGTTAATACAGTGAAGGAGTTTAAGCATGCATGGGATAGGTATAAGGCTATCCTAGATATAAGATAAGGTCAGGGACTAATGAAAGTATTACCTTACTGAGAGGGTAGTGGGTGCATGGAATAGTCTTCCAGTAGAAGTGGTAGAGGTTAATACAGTGAAGGAGTTTAAGCATGCGTGGGATAGGTATAAGGCTATCCTAGATATAAGATAAGGTCAGGGACTAATGAAAGTATTACATTACTGAGAGGGTAGTGGATGTATGGAATAGTCTTCCAGTAGAAGTGGTAGAGGTTAATACAGTGAAGGAGTTTAAGCATGCATGGGATAGGTATAAGGCTATCCTAGATATAAGACAAGGCCAGGGACTAATGAAAGTATTACATTACTGAGAGGGTAGTGGATGTATGGAATAGTCTTCCAGTAGAAGTGGTAGAGGTTAATACAGTGAAGGCGTTTAAGCATGCATGGGATAGGTATAAGGCTATCCTAGATATAAGATAAGGTCAGGGACTAATGAAAGTATTACATTACTGAGAGGTTAGTGGATGTATGGAATAGTCTTCCAGTATAAGTGGTAGAGGTTAATACAGTGAAGGAGTTTAAGCATGCGTGGTATAGGTATAAGGCTATCCTAGATATAAGACAAGGCCAGGGACTAATGAAAGTATTACATTACTGAGAGGGTAGTGGATGACTGGAATAGTCTTCCAGTAGAAGTGGTAGAGGTTAATACAGTGAAGGAGTTTAAGCATGCGTGGGATAGGTATAAGGGTATCCTAGATATAAGATAAGGTCAGGGACTAATGAAAGTATTACATTACTGAGAGGGTAGTGGATGCATGGAATAGCCTTCCAGTAGAAGTGGTAGAGGTTAATACAGTGAAGGAGTTTAAGCATGCATGGGATAGGTATAAGGCATGGGATAGGTATAAGGCTATCCTAGATATAAGACAAGGCTAGGGACTAATGAAAGTATTACTTTACTGAGAGGGTAGTGGATGTATGGTATAGTCTTCCAGTAGAAGTGGTAGAGGTTAATACAGTGAAGGAGTTTAAGCATGCATGGGATAGGTATAAGGCTATCCTAGATATAAGACAAGGCTAGGGACTAATGAAAGTATTACTTTACTGAGAGGGTAGTGGATGTATGGAATAGTCTTCCAGTAGAAGTGGTAGAGGTTAATACAGTGAAGGAGTTTAAGCATGCATGGGATAGGTATAAGGCTATCCTAGATATAAGATAAGGTCAGGGACTAATGAAAGTATTACATTACTGAGAGGGTAGTGGATGTATGGAATAGTCTTCCAGTAGAAGTGTTAGAGGTTAATACAGTGAGGGAGTTTAAGCATGCATGGGATAGGTATAAGGCTATCCTAGATATAAGACAAGGCCAGGGACTAATGAAAGTATTACATTACTGAGAGGGTAGTGGATGTATGGAATAGTCTTCCAGTAGAAGTGGTAGAGGTTAATACAGTGAAGGAGTTTAAGCATGCATGGGATAGGTATAAGTCTATCCTAGATATAAGATAAGGTCAGGGACTAATGAAAGTATTACATTACTGAGAGGGTAGTGGATGTATGGAATAGTCTTCCAGTAGAAGTGTTAGAGGTTAATACAGTGAGGGAGTTTAAGCATGCATGGGATAGGTATAAGGCTATCCTAGATATAAGACAAGGCCAGGGACTAATGAAAGTATTACATTACTGAGAGGGTAGTGGATGTATGGAATAGTCTTCCAGTAGAAGTGGTAGAGGTTAATACAGTGAATGGGTTTAAGCATGCATGGGATAGGTATAAGGCTATCCTAGATAAAAGATAAGGCCAGGGACTAATGAACGTATTACTTTACTGAGAGGGTAGTGGATGTATGGAATAGTCTTCCAGTAGAAGTGGTAGAGGTTAATACAGTGAAGGAGTTTAAGCATGCATGGGATAGGTATAAGGGTATCCTAGATATAAGATAAGGCCAGGGACTAATGAAAGTATTACATTACTGAGAGGGTAGTGGATGCATGGAATAGCCTTCCAGTAGAAGTGGTAGAGGTTAATACAGTGAAGGAGTTTAAGCATGCATGGGATAGGCATAAGGCTATCCTAGGTATAAGATAAGGTCAGGGACTAATGATAGTATTACATTACTGAGAGGGTAGTGGATGTATGGAATAGTCTTCCAGTAGAAGTGGTAGAGGTTAATACAGTGAAGGAGTTTAAGCATGCATGGGATAGGTATAAGGCTATCCTAGATATAAGAGAAGGCCAGGGACTAATGAAAGTATTACTTTACTGAGAGGGTAGTGGATGCATGGAATAGTCTTCCAGTAGAAGTGGTAGAGGTTAATACAGTGAAGGAGTTTAAGCATGCATGGGATAGGTATAAGGCTATCCTAGATATAAGATAAGGCCAGGGACTAATAAACGTATTACTTTACTGAGAGGGTAGTGGATGCATGGAATAGCCTTCCAGTAGAAGAGGTAGAGGTTAATACAGTGAAGGAGTTTAAGCATGCGTGGGATAGGTATAAGTCTATCCTAGATATAAGATAAGGCCAGGGACTAATGAAAGTATTACATTACTGAGAGGGTAGTGGATGTATGGAATAGTCTTCCAGTAGAAGTGGTAGAGGTTAATACAGTGAAGGAGTTTAAGCATGCATGGGATAGGTATAAGGCTATCCTAGATATAAGATAAGGCCAGGGACTAATGAAAGTATTACATTACTGAGAGGGTAGTGGATGCATGGAATAGTCTTCCAGTAGAAGTGGTAGAGGTTAATACAGTGATGGAGTTTAAGCATGCATGGGATAGGTATAAGGCTATCCTAGATATAAGATAAGGCCAGGGAATAATGAAAGTATTACATTACTGAGAGTGTAGTGGATGTATGGAATAGTCTTCCAGTAGTAGTGGTAGAGGTTAATACAGTGAAGGAGTTTAAGCATGCATGGGATAGGTATAAGGCTATCCTAGATATAAGATAAGGCAAGGGACTAATGAAAGTATTACTTTACTGAGAGGGTAGTGGGTGCATGGAATAGTCTTCCAGTAGAAGTGGTAGAGGTTAATACAGTGAAGGAGTTTAAGCATGCATGGGATAGGTATAAGGCTATCCTAGATATAAGATAAGGTCAGGGACTAATGAAAGTATTACCTTACTGAGAGGGTAGTGGGTGCATGGAATAGTCTTCCAGTAGAAGTGGTAGAGGTTAATACAGTGAAGGAGTTTAAGCATGCGTGGGATAGGTATAAGGCTATCCTAGATATAAGATAAGGTCAGGGACTAATGAAAGTATTACATTACTGAGAGGGTAGTCGATGTATGGAATAGTCTTCCAGTAGAAGTGGTAGAGGTTAATACAGTGAAGGAGTTTAAGCATGCATGGGATAGGTATAAGGCTATCCTAGATATAAGACAAGGCCAGGGACTAATGAAAGTATTACATTACTGAGAGGGTAGTGGATGTATGGAATAGTCTTCCTGTAGAAGTGGTAGAGGTTAATACAGTGAAGGAGTTTAAGCATGCGTGGGATAGGTATAAGGGTATCCTAGATATAAGATAAGGTCAGGGACTAATGAAAGTATTACATTACTGAGAGGGTAGTGGATGCATGGAATAGCCTTCCAGTAGAAGTGGTAGAGGTTAATACAGTGAAGGAGTTTAAGCATGCATGGGATAGGTATAAGGCTATCCTAGATATAAGACAAGGCTAGGGACTAATGAAAGTATTACTTTACTGAGAGGGTAGTGGATGTATGGAATAGTCTTCCAGTAGAAGTGGTAGAGGTTAATACAGTGAAGGAGTTTAAGCATGCATGGGATAGGTATAAGGCTATCCTAGATATAAGACATGGCTAGGGACTAATGAAAGTATTACTTTACTGAGAGGGTAGTGGATGTATGGAATAGTCTTCCAGTAGAAGTGGTAGAGGTTAATACAGTGAAGGAGTTTAAGCATGCATGGGATAGGTATAAGGCTATCCTAGATATAAGATAAGGTCAGGGACTAATGAAAGTATTACATTACTGAGAGGGTAGTGGATGTATGGAATAGTCTTCCAGTAGAAGTGTTAGAGGTTAATACAGTGAGGGAGTTTAAGCATGCATGGGATAGGTATAAGGCTATCCTAGATATAAGACAAGGCCAGGGACTAATGAAAGTATTACATTACTGAGAGGGTAGTGGATGTATGGAATAGTCTTCCAGTAGAAGTGGTAGAGGTTAATACAGTGAAGGAGTTTAAGCATGCGTGGGATAGGTATAAGGCTATCCTAGATATAAGATAAGGCCAGGGACTAATGAAAGTATTACATTACTGAGAGGGTAGTGGATGTATGGAATAGTCTTCCAGTAGAAGTGGTAGAGGTTAATACAGTGAATGGGTTTAAGCATGCATGGGATAGGTATAAGGCTATCCTAGATATAAGATAAGGCCAGGGACTAATGAACGTATTACTTTACTGAGAGGGTAGTGGATGTATGGAATAGTCTTCCAGTAGAAGTGGTAGAGGTTAATACAGTGAAGGAGTTTAAGCATGCATGGGATAGGTATAAGGGTATCCTAGATATAAGATAAGGCCAGGGACTAATGAAAGTATTACATTACTGAGAGGGTAGTGGATGCATGGAATAGCCTTCCAGTAGAAGTGGTAGAGGTTAATACAGTGAAGGAGTTTAAGCATGCATGGGATAGGCATAAGGCTATCCTAGGTATAAGATAAGGTCAGGGACTAATGATAGTATTACATTACCGAGAGGGTAGTGGATGTATGGAATAGTCTTCCAGTAGAAGTGGTAGAGGTTAATACAGTGAAGGAGTTTAAGCATGCATGGGATAGGTATAAGGCTATCCTAGATATAAGAGAAGGCCAGGGACTAATGAAAGTATTACTTTACTGAGAGGGTAGTGGATGCATGGAATAGTCTTCCAGTAGAAGTGGTAGAGGTTAATACAGTGAAGGAGTTTAAGCATGCATGGGATAGGTATAAGGCTATCCTAGATATAAGATAAGGCCAGGGACTAATGAACGTATTACTTTACTGAGAGGGTAGTGGATGCATGGAATAGCCTTCCAGTAGAAGTGGTAGAGGTTAATACAGTGAAGGAGTTTAAGCATGCGTGGGATAGGTATAAGTCTATCCTAGATATAAGATAAGGCCAGGGACTAATGAAAGTATTACATTACTGAGAGGGTAGTGGATGTATGGAATAGTCTTCCAGTAGAAGTGGTAGAGGTTAATACAGTGAAGGAGTTTAAGCATGCATGGGATAGGTATAAGGCTATCCTTGATATAAGATAAGGCCAGGGACTAATGAAAGTATTACATTACTGAGAGGGTAGTGGATGCATGGAATAGTCTTCCAGTAGAAGTGGTAGAGGTTAATACAGTGATGGAGTTTAAGCATGCATGGGATAGGTATAAGGCTATCCTAGATATAAGATAAGGCCAGGGGCTAATGAAAGTATTACATTACTGAGAGGGTAGTGAATGCATGGAATAGTCTTCCAGGAGAAGTGGTAGAAGTTAATACAGTGAAGGAGTTTAAGCATGCATGGGATAGGTATAAGGCTATCCTAGATATAAGACAAGGCTAGGGACTATTACTGAGAGGGTAGTGGATGTATGGAATGGTACAGCACATTTCCCATCACTATATGTGTCTAAAAGTGAATCCGTCACCCTGGAAATCAATGCAATGTTCTTGCTGATTGTTCCACGTTTTAGAAATCTGCCCCAGAATTTGCCTTTCCAAATACACACCAGTGAGACAAACGGATACATTAGGTACAATAAGCTTTCCAGGCAAAGACTCGAATCTTAAGTCGCTTACCTGGTGAGTGAATTGTTTAAATGATGGCACTAATTAGGAATGGATAGCTTGCTGGGTGCAGTGATCACACACCCCATTAAACCATGCAAGCTGGGTGCACAAATGAAACCAATTATAAAACATACTTAACACTGCCTGGCATATTGGCAGCTGGTGCCAGCTGTGGATGAAGATGTACATATTGTAGAAATGTCAGTAATTTCCTGGAATATTTATGTGAAATCATTTCCATTCCTTGACTAAAGCTTGTGAATTTGAGATTGTATACATGCGGGGGGGGGTTGATATATTCCTCTTCTTGTCCGTGCAGGAAGTTGCTGTAACGTTTGACATGGGGCTCATTCATGGAGGAGGGAATTGACAAGGGAAATTCAAAATTAAGGTAAAAAGTACCCGAGTTGGGAAAAATTCTCCCATTCAGCTGGAGTTTGAAATTCCCTGTATTGCCCTGTAATTCCCTATTTTAATGTTTGAAACCCACAGAAAGCCCATTTCCTGCCTACATGACAGTAAGCTCTAATGTAACACGAAACGCGTTAGGCAGGGTTTGTTTCACCGCGGTGCTGATACTGAATCTTGTTCAAACATCTGTGGAAGACTATTTCTTTCCTCCCGCCCCAGTCTGTATTTCTGAAGGCGTTGGGATTCTCCCCTAATTCTGTACCCGCAGTGAGGACTTTGCTGCCTTAGATTTACTCCTACAGTGACCTTTTGACCCCAACCCTAATCATCACCCTAACCATAACTCTAAACCTTACTCTAACCTTAACCCCAGACATAGGGTTAGTTTTGGCTATTTGTACTTGTAATGTTGCTGAATGCCTCTAGAGGCAGTCTAGCAGCAGAGTGATAGGGAGCGATGCAGCTCCCCATTTTGGTATTCCTGGTTGCCTCCATAGTGCTGTTAAACCTGTTTCCATGCAGGACATACCAGGTATTTCCTCTGTTATTAACCGATAGCTTTTCAATGACGTACCTGGTACTTCCACTGTAGCGAAGGCATTAATCTCTGTATGTCTAGCAGACATACACAGTCTAAAAGAGGAGACTTGAGGTCCAGACGCCTGGTATCTGTACCTGGGAATCTGAATCTCAATATCTCGAGGTCACTAAGACACAATAAGACACATTATGTTTGTTTCCCGTTTGTATTTTTTACCTTTTCTCTGTTGCACATAGACCTGGTTGTCCACAGCCCATGAGAGAGACCACATATCCAAGATTAGAATCTGCCCCCGGGTGGAAAGCTGCGAGTGTTGCACCATTATCTGCAGACGCGGCACTTGGGCCTCATATTTGCTAATGGAATTGTATCTCTGATTTGCATTGATTCCTGCTTTCTCCTAGTCACGCTCCCGAAAGCACTGATGGCCAGAGGTACAACATTCAACCTATTGAGCCCTGAGGACACTCATCTCAGTACTGTACAGTTGTACTGCAGGTTTTGCAAGCCTCTTATTTAGGGGAAAGGTTTGTTTTACAGACAGGATAAAATTGTTATTATTGTGCATTATTTTTTGGGAAGGACCTCTTCTAAGACGTGAACCCCTCACATCTGATGCAAGAATGGTACCCCGACACCAACAGACTTTCCTCTTGTATATCAAACCAGTCCCCTCCTTGAGGGCAGTAGATTTAGCATGATATTTCGTTTTGATAATAAAATGAGACAATATTACGTTTGCCTAGGTGGTAGAGTGTAAGCCAGTGAAGGAGATGAAGCATGCATGGGAACATAGAGTAAACCCGAGGACCATACCACGTGTGAGGTGTTTACAGCTGCTAGAAAGACGAAGAGACTGGATGGGCCCAATGGGTCTTATCTACGTTTGGGACTTAACAGTGGAAAATGGATGGAACAGTATAAACACCACTAACAAACAAAGTAGTGATGGCAAAATAGAAAAGGGAGAAACACTCCCCAAATTGATCCGCTTGGGTTTGAAACTTTCAGCTCCAATTATAAAAAAGAAAAAAATCTAACCGAGTTCCCCCTATAACTCTTCTAGTCGCAGAGGGGTAAAAACTGCGGCCAAGAAGGACGACGATCCACGATAAACTTGCAGACTTTCGCACAGTCACGAGCCTAGAAAGCTGTATAAAACCTGTTAACTAATCTCCTCCTCCGGACATTCGAGGAGAGAAATAGTTTAATAGTGTAACGAGGTCAGTAGTGTCCACTAATGTCCTATTTCTATTCCGCAAAAGTAAACGTCGGTTGTAACATTGTTCTTGTTAAAGCTATAGATATATTTTTCGGTTCCCGACAGTGTTTTTCTGTTATGCATATTGCATGTTTTAATGCACTTGTTGGTATAAAGGTGCACATTATTAGCCCTTGTTGGGTTTCAGATAAGAAATACATCTTTTCAATCCTTCCGAGCTCCCAGCATCTGTCTCTGTGTGAGCTGTGATATGTAATATAATAAGACCTGATTGCTTTAGAAGAAGTCGACCACATCATCCCAAAAACAGAGGTAGACCCATGGTCTGGACAATTACTGGGGTCTATTAAAGACACTTTAAGGATGCTTTATAAACCTTTACAGTCCTGAAGCACCACCAGCCTCACAGAGACAAACTTCTTAAAATATCCATCCTATAGTGTGACTGCAATATTCATACTGGCATTTCTTTACACAGACCAGGTCTAATTACAGACTTGGCCTGGCAGCGTAAGTTCTAGAGATCCCAGAGATCACATTAATATGTTTTACATATGATGAGTAGATTATCTCTGCTTCCTATCTGTATTTAAAAGCAGGTGGTCCTATTAACCATAGTGAACTGGAGGTCAAAGATCACACAGGAAATCCCCCCCCCCCCCCCCCCCCCCATCTGAAAAGCAGAATCTGGAGAACAGGAGACAAGGGAATAAAGTCCCAAACTGACATCTTCTCATTATTCCTGACAGACGAATTTACTGCTGTGTTTTACATAGTGACCCTGCATTTAGCTGCAAGCCCCGGATCACTTGACCTGCTTATTAATAGACCACAGAGGTTACTCACCACTGATAAGTAAAGGGCTAGGATACCAGGGAACAAGAACAACCGTGAAAAGCCAGAACACATGAGACCCAATCAATTATTCAGGCAGATAATGTGCTCTCTGTATAAGGGGGGCCCAGCCAGATGAGGCCAGTCTATTTTATTTCTAACACGAGTGAGCTGCAGCAGTATTTTAAGTGAAAAGGCTCTTCTTTTGCTAATATGTGTCCAGTGCTGTATTTCTGACTAGGATGGCAGACTTGAGGGAGGTGGTAGTAGACTGAAGGGGGGGGGGGGGGGTAGCAGAGCCAGCGCTGACATTGTTGGTGGTACCAATATGGGGTTTTTGTAAGGTATGTGGGGGCAATCTAGTAAGTGGAGAGGTTATACAAGGAGGTGCAACCTGAAGAGGAAGGGGTACAACCTGAAGAGGAAGGGGTACAACCTGAAGAGGAAGGGGTGCAACCTGAAGAGGAAGGGGTGCAACCTGAAGACCAAGGGGTACAACCTGAAGAGGAAGGGGTGCAACCTGAAGACCAAGGGGTACAACCTGAAGAGGAAGGGGTGCAACCTGAAGAGGAAGGGGTGCAACCTGAAGAGCAAGGGGTACAACCTGAAGAGGAAGGGGTGCAACCTGAAGACCAAGGGGTACAACCTGAAGAGGAAGGGGTGCAACCTGAAGACCAAGGGGTACAACCTGAAGAGGAAGGGGTGCAACCTGAAGACCAAGGGGTACAACATGAAGAGGAAGGGGTGCAACCTGAAGAGCAAGGGGTGCAACCTGAAGAGGAAGGGGTGCAACCTGAAGAGGAAGGGGTGCAACCTGAAGAGGAAGGGGTACAACCTGAAGAAGAAAGGGGTGCAACCTGAAGAGGAAGGGGTGCAACCTGAAGAGCAAGGGGTGCAACATGTGTGGTTTGGGGGCATGTGTTATTCAGACCCAGGGCAGCACAAAGCCTTAATACACCACTGCAGGGATTGCTATGCACTAAAGTTCTCATGCTTCAGAATGGAGTTATCACAAGAGATTGGGCAAAGGGTATTTAGAAGTTTCTAGATTGTGTGAACAGTAGCATACCTGCCAACATCTTAAGACAGAGTGCTAAGACGTGGTGGGTGGAGCCTAGAATGAGCAGGGTTACGCAAGGGTAGCCTGCAGCTTTTGGAGCTTGCTTGTTCCCTTTTAGACTAAGCATGTATTGCAGAGATATTTATTTTATTCGCAGCATTAGCTGTGCACACCAAAAAACAGGACTATTCCGGAAAACCCTGGTCTGTTGACAACTGTGCACCATAAGTCAATAAAAGTGAGGTGGATTTGACAGTGAGCACTATATCTTCATACTGGCCTGCCCCAGGCTTAGCCCATACACATATACACAATATATACATTCCAGGGCTTCATTGAGTAGCCTCGTCTACAGGTTACTGATTACATCCATACAGCATATATTTTTCACCAGTGATCCTGATGAGGTCACCCTAGACTGCCCGTGGGCAGTGAGCTGCTTTGGTCTGAAAAAATGAGCCGAATGGGTCTTATCTGCTGACGTATTCTATGTTACGGATATGTTAGGGATTAATGGAAATTAGCTAAGACAATGCATACGAGACCTCAGTGGTCCTACCCTTTCATTTTACAGAGGATTCAAAGAATGGTTCTATGACGGCTGCCATCGTGTCTTCAAAACAAAATTCTGACCGTAGAGCTAACAGTGACCTCAAGCCAATTTGTTTCTGGCCTGAAATGAATATACCGGCTGGGTGGCAATCCTAGAGACTACTAGTGAAACATATCGAGAAAAGGTAGCACCGTTTGATATGAGAACCTTGGAAGGGAGAAGGAAGACATGAGAAATAAAGTCAAGGTTTCTGTAACGAGAGGAACATTGAAACTAGAAAGCCCAATACGAAGTCAGTGTTTGGAGGACAGAGGGGAAATGTGAATATATATATAACATTAAAGAAAAGAGCATTAGATACCCGGAAAAAAACTTCCAATCGAAGTGGAAATCTACCAGCAAGGAAAGGAACAGACATGAAATACTCCTTTTTAAAGGACAAACGTAACATAAAATGAAGATCTGTTTCATTGAAAAGTATAGGCTTTTTAAATAGACAAAACTTTAATGAAATAATAAGAATATTCTTGTTGATATCTGATATCTGTCGATGGAAGAAAGATCTTTCCCAAGATTCTGATCAAAATGTCCGCCCCCCCCCCCCGTTAGAGCAAAGAAAGCTCTGCAAGCTTCTATCTGTGTTACCCTGAAATGCTTTTCCTGCTTTAATACAATTATAGCAGGAAATGTCTCACATCTTGTCACCCAACATCCTGACATTATCGAATATGAAGTGGTTCCTAACGCCGCAGCTCTCAGCGCAGGGGACACAATAAAAACCATCAATTGTGGACCTTTGACCTTGACAGACGTGAGAGAGAGCAAGGTTCCAACAGAGACTCGTTTGTCATTAATTGGATCAAGAAGCAAGTAATCAGTGTTACTACATTAATTTCCATGTCACTGTTATCAGCTGAACTCATCTGGCACTTGTACATCCCAAAGGCATATGTTGGTGGTTTATTAATGCGCGGCATTATGTTTACGGTGGACGGCTAGCTTTATTATCAAGTTCTTATTGATGACGGAATTAAGATGAAATTCCTTGATTCATGTCAATTACAATCTCTTCAGTTTCTCATTCGTATATCTGTCGATCTATCAAACCTCCGAGTAAAACATAGAGGTACTGATTGTGCTCTATGGGTAATGATCGTGCTCTATGGTAATGATCGTGCTCTATGGGTAATGATCGTGCTCTATGGTAATGATCATACTCTATGGGTAATGGTCATGCTCTATGGTAATGATCGCGCTCTATGGTAATGATCGCGCTCCATGGTAATGATCATACTCTATGGGTAATGGTCATGCTCTATGGTAATGATCGTACTCTATGGTACTGATTGTGCTCTATAGTAATGATCTGCTCTATGGGTAATGATCATACTCTATGGGTAATGGTCATGCTCTATGGTAATGATCGTGCTCTATGGTAATGATCGCGCTCCATGGTAATGATCATACTCTATGGGTAATAATCGCGCTCTATGGGTAATGATCGTACTCTATGGGTAATGATCGTGCTCTATGGGTAATGATCATACTCTATGGTAATGATCGTGCTCTATAGTAATGATCGTGCTCTATGGTAATGATCATGCTCCATGGTAATGATCGTGCTCTATGGCTAATGATCATGCTCTATGGTAATGATCGTGCTCTATAGTAATGATCGTGCTCTATGGGTAATGATCGTGCTCTATGGTAATGATCGTGCTCTATGGGTAATGATAATGCTCAATGGGTAATGATCGTGCTCTATGGGTAATGATCATGCTCTATGGTAATGATCGTGCTCTATGGGTAATGATCATACTCTATGGGTAATGGTCATGCTCTATGGTAATGATTATGTTCTATTTTAATGATCGTGCTCTATGGTATTGATCATGCTATATGGTAATGATCGTGCTCTATGGTATTGATCATGCTATATGGTAATGATCGTGCTCTATGGTATTGATCATGCTATATGGGTAATGATAGTGCTCTATGGTAATGATCGTGCTCTATGGTAATGATCGTGCTCTATGGGTAATGATCGCGCTCTATGGGTAATGATCATGCTATATGGGTAATGATCGTGCTCTATGGGTAATGATCGTGCTCTATGGGTAATGATCGTGCTCTATGGGTAATGATCGTGCTCTATGGTAATGATCGTGCTCTATGGTAATGATCGTGCTCTATGGGTAATGATCATGCTATATGGGTAATGATCGTGCTCTATGGGTAATGATCGTGCTCTATGGGTAATGATCATGCTCTATGGTAATGATCGTGCTCTATGGGTAATGATCGTGCTCTATGGTAATGATCGTGCTCTATGGTAATGATCGTGCTCTATGGGTCATGATCGCGCTCCATGGTAATGATCATACTCTATGGGTAATGATCATGCTCTATGGTAATGATCGTGCTCTATGGGTAATGATCATGCTCTATGGTAATGATCGTGCTCTATGGGTAATGATCATGCTATATGGGTAATGATCGTGCTCTATGGGTAATGATCGTGCTCTATGGGTAATGATCATGCTCTATGGTAATGATCGTGCTCTATGGGTAATGATCGTGCTCTATGGTAATGATTGTGCTCTATAGTAATGATCGTGCTCTATGGTAATGATTATGTTCTATTTTAATGATCGTGCTCTATGGTATTGATCATGCTATATGGGTAATGATCGTGCTCTATGGGTAATGATCGTGCTCTATGGGTAATGATCATGCTCTATGGTAATGATCGTGCTCTATGGGTAATGATCGTGCTCTATGGGTAATGATCATACTCTATGGTAATGATCGTGCTCTATGGGTAATGATCGTGCTCTATGGGTAATGATCGTGCTCTATGGGTAATGATCATGCTCTATGGTAATGATCATGCTCTATGGGTAATGATCGTGCTCTATGGGTAATGATCGTGCTCTATGGGTAATAATCGTGCTCTATGGGTAATGATCATGCTCTATGGGTAATGATCATGCTCTATGGTAATGATTGTGCTCTATAGTAATGATCGTGCTCTATGGTAATGATTATGTTCTATTTTAATGATCGTGCTCTATGGTATTGATCATGCTATATGGGTAATGATCGTGCTCTATGGCTAATCATCATGCTCTATGGTAATGATCGTGCTCTATGGTAATGATCGTGCTCTATGGGTAATGATCGTGCTCTATGGGTAATGATCATGCTCTATGGTAATGATCGTGCTCTATGGCTAATCATCATGCTCTATGGTAATGATCGTGCTCTATGGTAATGATCACGCTCTATGGTAATGATCACACTCTATGGTAATGATCGTGCTCTATGGGTAATGATCGTGCTCTATGGTATTGATCATGCTATATGGTATTGATCGTGGTCTATGGTAATGTTCGTGCTCTATTGTAAAGTTCGTGCTCTATGGGTAATGATTGTGTTCTGCATTTATGGTCATAATCTATGGTAATGATTGTGTTCTATGGTAATGGTCGTGCTCTATGGTAATGATCGTGCTCTATGGTAATGATCGTGCTCTGTGAGTAATGTTGTGCTCTATGGGTAATAATCGTACTCTATGGTAATGATCGTACTCTATGGTAATGATCATGCTCTATTGGTAATCATCATGCTGTATGTTAATGATCGTACTCCATGGTAATGATCGTGCTCTATTTTAATGATCGTGTTCTATGATAATGATCGTGCTCTATGGTAATGATCATGCTCTATGGGTAATGGTTGTGCTCTATGGGTAATGATTGTGCTCTATGGTAATGATTGTGGTCTATGGTAATGATAATGCTCTATGGGTAATCATCATGCTGTATGTTAATGATTGTACTCCATGGTAATGATCGTGCTCTATGGTAATGATCGTGTTCTAGGATAATGATCGTGCTCTATGGTAATGATCTGCTCTATGGTAATGATTGTGCTCTATGGGTAATGATCATGCTCTATGGGTAATGATCGTACTCTATGGTAATGATTGTGTTCTATGGTAATGGTCGTGCTCTATGGTATTGATCATGCTCTATGGTGATGATCGTGCTCTGTGGGTAATGGTTGTGCTCTATGGGTAATGATAGTGCTCTATGGTAATGATCATGCTCTATGGGTAATAATCGTACTCTATGGTAATGATTGTGCTCTATGGGTAATGATAGTACTCTATGGTAATGATCATGCTCTATTGGTAATCATCATGCTGTATGTTAATGATCGTACTCCATGGTAATGATCGTGCTCTATTTTAATGATCGTGTTCTATGATAATGATCGTGCTCTATGGTAATGATCATGCTCTATGGGTAATGGTTGTGCTCTATGGGTGATGATTGTGCTCTATGGTAATGATTGTGGTCTATGGTAATGATAATGCTCTATGGGTAATCATCATGCTGTATGTTAATGATTGTACTCCATGGTAATGATCGTGCTCTATGGTAATGATCGTGTTCTAGGATAATGATCGTGCTCTATGGTAATGATCTGCTCTATGGTAATGATTGTGCTCTATGGGTAATGATCATGCTCTATGGGTAATGATCGTACTCTATGGTAATGATTGTGTTCTATGGTAATGGTCGTGCTCTATGGTATTGATCATGCTCTATGGTGATGATCGTGCTCTGTTTGTAATGGTTGTGCTCTATGGGTAATGATAGTGCTCTATGGTAATGATCATGCTCTATGGGTAATAATCGTACTCTATGTTAATGATCGTACTCTATGGTAATGATCATGCTCTATTGGTAATCATCATGCTGTATGTTAATGATCGTACTCCATGGTAATGATCGTGCTCTATTTTAATGATCGTGCTCTATGATAATGATCCTGCTCTATGGGTAATGGTTGTGCTCTATGGTAATGATCATGCTCTATGGGTAATGATCGTGCTCTATGGGTAATGATCGTGCTCTATGGGTAATGATCGTGCTCTATGTGTAATGATCGTGCTCTATGGTAATGATCGTGCTGTATGTGTAATGATCGTGCTCTATGGGTAATGATCATGCTCTATGTGTAATGATCGTGCTCTATGGGTAATGATCATGCTCTATGGTAATGATCGTGCTCTATGGGTAATGATCATGCTCTATGGGTAATGGTTGTGCTCTATGGGTAATGATTGTGCTCTATGGTAATGATCGTGCACTATGGTAATGATAATGCTCTATGGGTAATCATCATGCTGTATGTTAATGTTCGTATTCCATGGTAATGATCGTGCTCTATGGTAATGATCGTGTTCTAGTATAATGATCGTGCTCTATGGTAATGATCTGCTCTATGGTAATGATTGTGCTCTATGGGTAATGATCATGCTCTATGGGTAATGATCGTACTCTATGGTAATGATTGTGTTCTATGGTAATGGTCGTGCTCTATGGTAATGATCATGCTCTATGGTGATGATCGTGCTCTGTGGGTAATGGTTGTGCTCTATGGGTAATGATAGTGCTCTATGGTAATGATCATGCTCTATGGGTAATAATCGTACTCTATAATAATGATTGTGCTCTATGGGTAATGATCATGCTCTATGGGTAATGATCGTACTCTATGGTAATGATCATGCTCTATTGGTAATCATCATGCTGTATGTTAATGATCGTACTCCATGATAATGATCGTGCTCTATTTTAATGATCGTGTTCTATGATAATAATCGTGCTCTATGGGTAATGGTTGTGCTCTATGATAATCATCATACTGTATGTTAATGATCGTACTCCATGGTAATGATCATGCTGTATGTTAATGATCGTGCTCTATGGTAATGATCGTGCTCTATGGGTAATGATCGTGCTCTATGTGTAATGATCGTGCTCTATGGGTAATGATCATGCTCTATGGTAATGATCGTGCTCTATGGGTAATGATCATGCTCTATGGTAATGATCGTGCTCTATGGGTAATGATCATGCTCTATGGTAATGATCGTGCTCTATGGCTAATGATCATTCTCTATGGTAATGATCGTGCTCTATGGGTAATGATCGTGCTCTATGCCTAATGATCATGCTCTATAGTAATGATCGCGCTCTATGGTAATGATCGTGCTCTATGGATAATGATCGTGCTCTATGGTATTGATCATGCTATATGGGTAATGATCGTGCTCTATGGGTAATGATCGTGCTCTATGGTAATGATTATGCTCTATGGTAATGATCATGCTCTATGGTAATGTTCGTGCTCTATTGTAAAGTTCGTGCTCTATGGGTAATGATTGTGCTCTGCATTTATGGTCGTGCTCTATGGTAATGATTGTGTTCTATGGTAATGATCATGCTCTATGGGTAATAATCGTACTCTATGGTAATGATTGTGCTCTATGGTAATGATCGCGCTCTACGGTAATGATCGTGCTCTATGGGTAATGATCGTGCTCTATGGTATTGATCATGCTATATGGTATTGATCGTGGTCTATGGTAATGTTCGTGCTCTATTGTAAAGTTCGTGCTCTATGGGTAATGATTGTGCTCTGCATTTATGGTCATACTCTATGGTAATGATTGTGTTCTATGGTAATGGTCGTGCTCTATGGTAATGATCATGCTCTATGGTAATGATCGTGCTCTGTGAGTAATGTTGTGCTCTATGGGTAATAATCGTACTCTATGGTAATGATCGTACTCTATGGTAATGATCATGCTCTATTGGTAATCATCATGCTGTATGTTAATGATCGTACTCCATGGTAATGATCGTGCTCTATTTTAATGATCGTGTTCTATGATAATGATCGTGCTCTATGGTAATGATCATGCTCTATGGGTAATGGTTGTGCTCTATGGGTAATGATTGTGCTCTATGGTAATGATCGTGGTCTATGGTAATGATAATGCTCTATGGGTATTCATCATGCTGTATGTTAATGATTGTACTCCATGGTAATGATCGTGCTCTATGGTAATGATCGTGTTCTAGGATAATGATCGTGCTCTATGGTAATGATCTGCTCTATGGTAATGATTGTGCTCTATGGGTAATGATCATGCTCTATGGGTAATGATCGTACTCTATGGTAATGATTGTGTTCTATGGTAATGGTCGTGCTCTATGGTATTGATCATGCTCTATGGTGATGATCGTACTCTGTGGGTAATGGTTGTGCTCTATGGGTAATGATAGTGCTCTATGGTAATGATCATGCTCTATGGGTAATAATCGTACTCTATGGTAATGATTGTGCTCTATGGGTAATGATAGTACTCTATGGTAATGATCAGGCTCTATGTGTAATGATCGTGCTCTATGGGTAATGATCATGCTCTATGGTAATGATCGTGCTCTATGGGTAATGATCATGCTCTATGGGTAATGGTTGTGCTCTATGGGTAATGATTGTGCTCTATGGTAATGATCGTGCTCTATGGTAATGATAATGCTCTATGGGTAATCATCATGCTGTATGTTAATGTTCGTACTCCATGGTAATGATCGTGCTCTATGGTAATGATCGTGTTCTAGGATAATGATCGTGCTCTATGGTAATGATCTGCTCTATGGTAATGATTGTGCTCTATGGGTAATGATCATGCTCTATGGGTAATGACCGTACTCTATGGTAATGATTGTGTTCTATGGTAATGGTCGTGCTCTATGGTAATGATCATGCTCTATGGTGATGATCGTGCTCTGTGGGTAATGGTTGTGCTCTATGGGTAATGATAGTGCTCTATGGTAATGATCATGCTCTATGGGTAATAATCGTACTCTATGGTAATGATTGTGCTCTATGGGTAATGATCATGCTCTATGGGTAATGATCGTACTCTATGGTAATGATCATGCTCTATTGGTAATCATCATGCTGTATGTTAATGATCGTACTCCATGGTAATGATCGTGCTCTATTTTAATGATCGTGTTCTATGATAATGACCGTGCTCTATGGGTAATGGTTGTGCTCTATGATAATCATCATGCTGTATGTTAATGATCGTACTCCATGGTAATGATCATGCTGTATGTTAATGATCGTGCTCTATGGTAATGATCGTTCTCTATGGGTAATGATCGTGCTCTATGGGTAATGATCGTGCTCTATGTGTAATGATCGTGCTCTATGGGTAATGACCATGCTCTATGGTAATGATCGTGCTCTATGGCTAATGATCATTCTCTATGATAATGATCGTGCTCTATGGGAAATGATCATGCTCTATGGGTAATGATCGTGCTCTATGGCTAATGATCATGCTCTATGGTAATGATCGCGCTCTATGGTAATGATCGTGCTCTATGGGTAATGATCGTGCTCTATGTGTAATGATCGTGCTCTATGGGTAATGATCATGCTCTATGTGTAATGATCGTGCTCTATGGGTAATGATCATGCTCTATGGTAATGATCGTGCTCTATGGGTAATGATCATGCTCTATGGTAATGATCGTGCTTTATGGGTAATGATCATGCTCTATGGTAATGATCGTGCTCTATGGCTAATGATCATTCTCTATGGTAATGATCGTGCTCTATGGGTAATGATCATGCTCTATGGTAATGATCGTGCTCTATGCCTAATGATCATGCTCTATAGTAATGATCGCGCTCTATGGTAATGATCGTGCTCTATGGATAATGATCGTGCTCTATGGTATTGATCATGCTATATGGGTAATGATCGTGCTCTATGGGTAATGATCGTGCTCTATGGTAATGATTATGCTCTATGGTAATGATCATGCTCTATGGTAAAGTTCGTGCTCTATGGTAAAGTTCGTGCTCTATGGGTAATGATTGTGCTCTGCATTTATGGTCATGCTCTATGGTAATGATTGTGTTCTATGGTAATGATCATGCTCTATGGGTAATAATCGTACTCTATGGTAATGATTGTGCTCTATGGGTAATGGTCATGCTCTATGGGTAATGATCGAACTCTATGGTAATGATCATGCTCTATTGGTAATCATCATGCTGTATGTTGATGATCGTACTCCATGGTAATGATCGTGCTCTATTTTAATGATCGTGTTCTATAATAATGATCGTGCTCTATGGTAATGATCATGCTCTATGGGTAATGGTTGTGCTCTATGGGTAATGATTGTGCTCTATGGTAATGATCGTGCTCTATGGTAATGATAATGCTCTTTGGGTAATCATCATGCTGTATGTTAATGATCGTACTCCATGGTAATGATCGTGCTCTATGGTAATGATCGTGTTGTAGGATAATGATCGTGCTCTATGGTAATGATCTGCTCTATGGTAATGATTGTGCTCTATGGGTAATGATCATGCTCTATGGTAATGATCGTGCTCTATGGGTAATGGTCGTGCTCTATGGTAATGATCATGCTCTATGGGTAATGATCGTACTCTATGGTAATGATTGTGTTCTATGGTAATGGTCGTGCTCTATGGTAATGATCATGCTCTATGGTGATGATCGTGCTCTGTGTGTAATGGTTGTGCTCTATTGGTAATGATAGTGCTCTATGGTAATGATCATGCTCTATGGGTAATAATCGTACTCTATGGTAATGATTGTGCTCTATGGGTAATGATCATGCTCTATGGGTAATGATCGTACTCTATGGTAATGATCATGCTCTATTGGTAATCATCATGCTGTATGTTAATGATCGTACTCCATGGTAATGATCGTGCTCTATTTTAATGATCGTGTTCTATGATAATGATCGTGCTCTATGGGTAATGGTTGTGCTCTATGATAATCATCATGCTGTATGTTAATGATCATACTCCATGGTAATGATCATGCTGTATGTTAATGATCGTGCTCTATGGTAATGATCGTTCTCTATGGGTAATGATCGTGCTCTATGGGTAATGATCGTGCTCTATGTGTAATGATCGTGCTCTATGGGTAATGACCATGCTCTATGGTAATGATCGTGCTCTATGGATAATGATCATTCTCTATGGTAATGATCGTGCTCTATGGGAAATGATCATGTTCTATGGGTAATGGTTGTGCTCTATGGTAATGATCGTGCTCTATGGCTAATGATCATGCTCTATGGTAATGATCGCGCTCTATGGTAATGATCGTGCTCTATGGGTAATGATCATGCTCTATGTGTAATGATCGTGCTCTATGGGTAATGATCATGCTCTATGTGTAATGATCGTGCTCTATGGGTAATGATCATGCTCTATGGTAATGATCGTGCTCTATGGGTAATGATCATGCTCTTTGGTAATGATCGTGCTCTATGGCTAATGATCATTCTCTATGGTAATGATCGTGCTCTATGGTAATGATCGTGCTCTATGGGTAATGATCGTGCTCTATGGGTAATAATCATGCTCTATGGGTAATGATCGTTCTCTATGGGTAATGATCGTGCTCTATGGGTAATGATCATGCTGTATGGTAATGATCGTGCTCTATGGGTAATGATCATGCTGTATGGTAATGATCGTGCTCTATGGGCAATGAGCGTTCTCTATGGGTAATGATCATGCTCTATAGGTAATGATCGTGCTCTATGGGTAATGATCATGCTGTATGGTAATGATCGTGCTCTATGGGTAATGATCGTGCTCTATGGGTAATGATCATGCTGTATGGTAATGATCGTGCTCTATGGGTAATGATCATGCTGTATGGTAATGATCGTGCTCTATGGGCAATGATTATGCTCTATGGGTAATGATCGTGCTCTATGGTAATGATCGTGCTCTATGGGTAATGATCATGCTCTATGGGTAATGATCGTTCTCTATGGGTAATGATCGTGCTCTATGGGTAATTATCATGCTGTATGGTAATGATCGTGCTCTATGGGTAATGATCGTGCTCTGTGGGTAATGATCGTGCTCTATGTGTAATGATCGTGCTCTATGGGTAATGATCATGCTCTATGGGTAATGATCATGCTGTATGGTTATGATCGTGCTCTATGGGTAATGATCATGCTCTATGGGTAATGATCATGCTCTATGGGTAATGATCGTTCTCTATGGGTAATGATCGTGCTCTATGGGTAATGATCATGCTCTATGGGTAATGATCGTGCTCTATGGGTAATGATCATGCTGTATGGTAATGATCGTGCTCTATGGTAATGATCATGCTCTATGGGTAATGATCATGCTCTATGGGTAATGATCGTGCTCTATGGTAATGATCGTGCTCTATGGGTAATGATCGTGCTCTATGGGTAATGATCGTGCTCTATGTGTAATGATCGTGCTCTATGGGTAATGATCATGCTCTATGGGTAATGATCATGCTGTATGGTAATGATCGTGCTCTATGGGTAATGATCATGCTCTATGGGTAATGATCGTTCTCTATGGGTAATGATCGTGCTCTATGGGTAATGATCATGCTCTATGGTAATGATCGTGCTCTATGGGTAATGATCATGCTCTATGGGTAATGATCATGCTGTATGGTAATGATCGTGCTCTATGGGTAATGATCGTGCTCTATGGTAATGATCGTGCTCTATGGGTAATGATCATGCTCTATGGGTAATGATCGTGCTCTATGGGTAATGATCGTGCTCTATGGGTAATGATCGTTCTCTATGGGTAATGATCATGCTCTATGGGTAATGATCGTGCTCTATGGCTGTTCCTTTTTTTTTATTTCTGGGAATGTCAATATATTTGAGATACAGCATAAAATAGACAGGCTTATGGAGACGTTAGATATACAGATTCTTTTCATATATTATGCAGCGAAATTAATGTGGAAATGTTTCCAATGAAGCTACTTTGGCCTCTTTCTTGAGTCTTATATATTGTTTGTGACTTGAGTTGTCAGATTAATATTTATTTATATGGTGCCAGCAGTTTACTGTATAAAAGAAGCATGGAAAGGCCTTGTGGAATGAACAGGAGGTAGAGGGCCTTGTCTGCAGGCTGACTATCTAGAGGGAATGGGGTACAGTAACACAAGGTGAGTTTGGCCCTGGACCTCCCTAAAAATGAAGACAAATCTTGGAATTCTGCAGGTAGTAACCAGAAAATATTAATTAGGTTTTTTTTTTTTTTGTTTTTTTTTATTTCTTTATCAAAAGCAAAAATTCACATAAAATCTCAAGAATGATGTGTAACATTATAAAATTATAAATGGATTTTAAATTCATCTCATGAGACAGACTGATCGTGACATGTATCTAGATTGTGTAGTATAACGCACCTAGCATAACGCACCTAGTATAATGCACCCACCTAGCATAACGCACCTAGTATAATGCACCCACCTAGTATAACGCACCTAGTATAATACACCCACCTAGTATAAAGCACCTAGTATAATGCACCTAGTATAATCCACCCACCTAGTATAACGCACCTAGTATAATGCACCCACCTAGAATAACGCACCTAGTATAATGCACCCACCTAGTATAACGCACCTAGTATAATGCACCCACCTAGTATAACGCACCTAGTATAACGCACCTAGTATAACGCACCTAGTATAACGCACCTAGCATAATGCACCCACCTAGTATAATGCACCCACCTAGTATAACGCACCTAGTATAACGCACCTAGTATAACGCACCTAGTATAACGCACCTAGTATAACGCACCCACCTAGTATAACGCACCTAGTATAACGCACCTAGTATAACGCACCTAGTATAACGCACCTAGTATAATGCACCCACCTAGTATAACGCACCTAGTATAACGCACCCACCTAGTATAACGCACCTAGTATAACGCACCTAGTATAATGCACCTAGTATAATTCACCCACCTAGTATAACGCACCTAGTATAATGCACCCACCTAGTATAACGCACCTAGTATAATGCACCCAACTAGTATAATGCACCTAGTATAATGCACCTAGTATAATGCACCCACCTAGTATAACGCACCTAGTATAATGCACCCACCTAGTATAATGCACCTAGTATAATGCACCCACCTAGTATAACGCACCTAGTATAATGCACCTAGTATAACGCACCTAGTATAACGCACCTAGTATAACGCACCTAGTATAATGCACCCACCTAGTATAACGCACCTAGTATAATGCACCCACCTAGTATAACGGGCCTAGTATAATGCACCCACCTAGTATAACGGGCCTAGTATAATGCACCCACCTAGTATAACGGGCCTAGTATAATGCACCCACCTAGTATAACGCACCTAGTATAATGCACCCACCTAGTATAACGCACCCACCTAGTATAAGGCACCTAGTATAATGCACCCACCTAGTATAACGCACCTAGTATATTGCACCCACCTAGTATAACGCACCTAGTATAACGCACCTAGTATAACTCACCTAGTATAATGCACCTAGTATAACGCACCTAGTATAATGCACCTAGTATAATGCACCCACCTAGTATAACGCACCTAGTATAATGCACCCACCTAGTATAACGCACCTAGTATAATGCACCTAGTATAACGCACCTAGTATAATGCACCTAGTAAAATGCACCCACCTAGTATAACGCACCTAGTATAATGCACCTAGTATAACGCACCTAGTATAATGCACCTAGTATAACGCACCTAGTATAATGCACCTAGTATAACGCACCTAGTATAATGCACCTAGTATAATGCACCCACCTAGTATAACGCACCTAGTATAATGCACCCACCTAGTATAACGCACCTAGTATAATGCACCCACCTAGTATAACGCACCTAGTATAATGCACCCACCTAGTATAACGCACCTAGCATAACGCACCTAGTATAATGCACCTAGTATAATGCACCCACCTAGTATAACACACCTAGTATAATGCACCTAGTATAATGCACCTAGTATAATGCACCTAGTATAATGCACCCACCTAGTATAACGCACCTAGTATAACGCACCTAGTATAACGCACCTAGTATAAAGCACCTAACATAACGCACCTAGTATAACGCACCTAGCATAACGCACCTAGTATAATGCACCTAGTATAATGCACCCACCTAGTATAACGCACCTAGTATAACGCACCTAGTATAACGCACCTAGTATAACGCACCTAGTATAATGCACCTAGTATAATGCACCCACCTAGTATAACGCACCTAGTATAACGCACCTAGCATAATGCACCCACCTAGTATAATGCACCCACCTAGTATAACGCACCTAGTATAACGCACCTAGTATAACGCACCTAGTATAACGCACCTAGCATAATGCACCCACCTAGTATAATGCACCCACCTAGTATAACGCACCTAGTATAACGCACCTAGTATAACGCACCTAGTATAACGCACCTAGCATAATGCACCCACCTAGTATAATGCACCCACCTAGTATAACGCACCTAGTATAACGCACCTAGTATAACGCACCTAGCATAATGCACCCACCTAGTATAATGCACCCACCTAGTATAACGCACCTAGTATAACGCACCTAGTATAACGCACCTAGTATAACGCACCCACCTAGTATAACGCACCTAGTATAACGCACGCAGTATAACGCACCTAGCATAACGCACCTAGTATAACGCACCTAGTATAATGCACCTAGTATAACGCACCTAGTATAATGCACCCACCTAGTATAACGCACCTAGTATAATGCACCCACCTAGTATAACGCACCTAGCATAACGCACCCAGTATAACGCACCTAGCATAACGCACCTAGTATAACGCACCTAGTATAACGCACCTAGTATAACGCACCCAGTATAACGCACCCAGCATAACGCACCTAGCATAACGCACCTAGTATAACGCACCTAGTATAACGCACCTAGCATAATGCACCCACCTAGTATAATGCACCCACCTAGTATAACGCACCTAGTATAACGCACCTAGTATAATGCACCCACCTAGTATAACGCACCTAGTATAATGCACCCACCTAGTATAACGCACCTAGCATAACGCACCCAGTATAACGCACCTAGCATAACGCACCTAGTATAACGCACCTAGTATAACGCACCTAGTATAACGCACCTAGTATAACGCACCCAGTATAACGCACCTAGCATAACGCACCTAGTATAACGCACCTAGTATAACGCACCTAGTATAACGCACTTAGCATACTGCACCTGTGTTTCTACATTTGTAATCTTGTAGTCTTTTTTCATGTGATGTTTTTCTTCGTTTTTTTCCCTTCCTGGATTTATATAGTGTGTTTTTGACAATGGGAAATAAAAATACAAAGGCTAAACCTTTTTACACAGTTATAAATTGCAGACTGTAGATGGTGAAAGAGATTAACATGCAAAACAATGAGTTAAATGATATATATGTATGGGCAGATATTGCTGTTCTTCCTTCTCCACCGAGCCCTGCTCCTCTATTTATATCATGGGTATACATTGGAGGAATCGTTTCTACAGCGGTCCACAAGGGGTTAAGCAGTTGTTCTATTTAATATATTCTTCAGAGACCTTTAAGGCTGAGATATCATTGCCAGTGAAGTTTCCTGTTGTGTATTTACATTTCCAGAGAAAGTGAACAGCTACATTAATGAGACAGATATTGCAATCAATGTCCATTGACTTCCAAGCTATCTTAAGTTGGTTTCTCCCACTCAGCACTTTCCAGGCTCTTTAAAATGCTTAAGAACCAATGAAGACAGAGAGGTTTGAGTGCTTATGCATCAACCTAACTAACTCATGAACCCTTTGGCTCCTTCGGCTCGGCTTGTGTTAACGGAGTAGGGGGATCTGAGCTGTATATCTTGTACTCTGCATCCGAATAACAAGTGTGTATTATATTATTATTACTGGATAATTACTATTATGCAGTATGACTATTATAGTATCTCCAGCCACAAATCAGATCATTGAAACAAAAATGTACTATAAAAGTATGTCTTTCCTTGGATATTCTCCAGGATACCTAATCTTGGTTTTAGGTTATAATATCCCAACGTCAGCAGTTCGTTAAACTCAATCTTCTAAGTAGTAGACATCTTCAGACGTTGTCCCCACTGATAGAGATGGACCAACCAGGTGCCTGCTGGTAGTGTCCGCATGTGGACCTCCTTGTAATGGAAATACCTGGGGATGTTGGTAGAACAGTGGTCTAGAGACCCCAACTTCCTTTTCAGCTAAAAATGATCAGAACCAGTGTCACAAGGGGCGTGACGTGTTTAGAATCTTGTTAAATATGAAGGGCGGCGTTACCCAAGATTCCGAACAACATGGCCGCCCCCTGATAGAGCTGTATGGAGCATAGATGACTCATAGATGGTACTTTATTTGTATTCTTTCATTAAAGCCTTTCTATTTAAAATGTCTACACTTGATACAATCTTTCAATTAAAGCTAATTCGTGCTTACAGCTGTCCTTTAATGTGCCAAGAGAATGTGGATTAATAAATGTTTAATACCAAATTTGTTAGACACTACATTTGATTATATATACACAAAATGTTCAATACAAGACACAGGAGAAATTCCACGATTCTGCGTCGAATCAAACTGAACTTGAACCACAATAACCACAACATATTGTAGAGACAGGGAGGGCAAGATTGACAAATGTCATAAGACCTCCTCAAGGGGACTCTGTCATTTGAACATTGTTTATTCTGTTAATATAGAGAATGCAAATTCAATTTCACTGGGAAAAGTGTAATTTGCATATCAGGCCACAGGTGATGTCATAAGCCGGAGACTCCACAGACAAGTGTGGATCAAATTTGTCTGCTAATTTACACATCTGCTTACAATCCTGTTTGTAATGTATACATTATTATAATAATTTGTTATTCTCTGTAATCACGGTATTAGCAATGTTCATGAGTGTGGGGGGATTTTTTATTATGTGTGTGTTTTACTGTAATTTCTATCATTCTCAGCTAGTGATTCCTACAAATAATCTTTTGATGCCATATTCCTACTTATAAATCAGAATTTAAAATGTTTTTTCTTATTTACACTCATGACCTGTCATTGTCCAATACCATTTTAACTTGTCAGATGTGATCGTGTAAATTTGTTCAGTAATATTTACATATCTCTCAATCTGGATGCCTGGGGGCGGGGCTTGAGAGGCTGAGATTCAGTGCAGCCGCGCATGCTCTGTGGCACTGTAAACGGAATCTGCCAGTACTGCTTCACATGCGTGCAATGCTGCTTTTGGGAAGGTATATTTAAAGAACAATCCTGGGGCAATGTTTTAAACAAGGAGTAATTGTCATGGAAACCAATGGAATGTTCACCCACTTTTAGAACTTTACCCCAGTGCCGACCTTCATAGAAAATGAGCACTGTACCTTTAAAAAATAAAAAAAGAGGTTTAATAAACAAAAAAAGGTCTGGGCAACTTAACTACACAATATCCGCTGAAGGCATGATCATTCTACAAAGGAAAAGCTATTTTAAATAAAAATCACAGTCCTGTCCCCTGTTGCTTCTGATTGGCTGCTCATTTTGCATCATTTTGGTTTTATATTTGTGAAAGTGTGTAGCGCTACCACTAAATAAATGTATACAGTTGTTTAGTTCCCCTTTTATAGTATACAAGCACATAGCTCTACAAGCTCTGCATTTTTAGGTAGACAATTTAATGCTTTTTCCTAAATATTTTGGATTTTGTCAAATGTGTGCCAAAGATCTGATGGGTTATAGATTGAAGGAGAGGCTACGGGTAACATCATGCAAATGCTTCTGTATTTTTATAGGTGACTGTATTATTTGACGGTAAGTAGAATTCTAAAAATAATCATGGAGGTTTGCCTAAAAAAATATAAAAAATAAAAATAACAGAAACATTATACCGTAATCCATCCTAAGAGAGAAATTAAACCAAACAGGGAACAAATTTATACTTAATTTAGTTCATTAAAACCGTCTTCATTTCATGTATTAATATTTCCCTAATACCTGAAATTTTATTACAATATTTATACATTTTAATTAAAGTTTGTGAAAATGTTTAATCTCTCTCTTGGGTTTGTATCTTGTTTAAAGTTCAATAAATACAATAAAATTGTGGTGGGATTTCTAATAGCACATTTTTTTTTTTTTTTAATCCCCATATTCAAGCATTATACAGAATGTACTTCTTTTTTTTTTTTTTAAATACAGGATTTAACTGTAAAATATAATGCTTATGAATCTTCACTACCATTGAGCTGGCTATTGTTACAAAAATATATGGATTTTTTAAAATTTTTAATTGCAATAGATTTTTTTTTTCCCCTACATGTTGAGGTTTGTCCTGTTATTTGTGTGTGGGGGGGGGGGGGGTAACTAAGAAATGGCTGCCTTTTTCACATGTTGAAAATTCTCTGTAACGTCGGAACGTCCGCAGGGCTCTAAAAAAAATGCTGTCAGGGGATTTAGGTAAAAGTGGAAAAGAGGGCAGAGAAAAGCCCCAAAAATACAGGTGTGAAATAAAATGGGAGGTGCTGCGTAAATATGGGCAGATTTAGTACTGATTGGTATTCCTTTTACTACCACCAAAAATATTTTTAAAAATGTGGTTTAATGTGCAAATAATAACGCCGTGCAACTTTACTCATTAAAATACGCAATATCCAATAGTTTCCGCTGTTACTGAACGTTTTTCGGACTCTCTTCATAAGCAGATTATTCTACAAAGGAAAAAAAAAAAAGGTTATTTCTTTTTCGAGCAATGCTCGCAAGAAAATGTTTGGGGAGTTTTTTTTTTGGTAGCAAATGTATGAAAAAAATATATATATTTAGTGGATTGAAAAAATCTGCACCTTCCCCATGAAGTTACCCCCCATTCAGCCTCATTTCAAACCAGTCCCAGGTCTCTAAGCTTTTTCTCGTTGCCAATCTAAGTAAGGATTTGTGTCTTAAAGTGTGTGTTTTTTTTTTTTTTTCTTTTGCTTCTTCTGCTGTTCAGCATCTTCACAGACCCAGTTGGTGGGGTCTAATTTATATAAATACCGTGGGAAAAGGGGAAAAAAAAAAAGTACCTTGGAGCGCAGTAGAGGCTGACCTCAATAACCAGTAACTATTAGATCGTCCACACAGCCCGTTAGGTAGAGCTGCTTGCAGAAGTGCTTCGCTAGCAGGTTGGATCGCTGTAGTGGTATAGAAATTTAATGGTCACTATGGGGGTGGGAAGGTAAAGGCTCTATCTGAACTGAACATTATCTAAACAAACGCACTCTAAATTGCTGAACTGCGGGCAAATAATGACACTGGAGTGGGTGCTTTGCATTAAATATTCATAGCACCGAATATTAAAACTTTTCAGTTCATCATGTCCAGGAACCAGACAAATGCAAACAAATGAGGGTCCATTGTATCTTAAAATCAGGACCGTAAAGCCCTGCATTGCAGCTGCCTGGATTTAACAATGCTGCATTACGCCTGGTTGTGTAACAGTGCAGGCCGCTAGAATCAATGCAACGGCTTATCGACTATCTACTATCAACTAACGGCAACGTAATGAAGTTCTGTTTAATTGGTAGATCTCATCAAGTGTAGGACGTTTACATAGAAATGCTTTAATGAAAGAATACAGATAAAGTATTTTTTTTGAGCCCTCCGTGCTCTGTAGAGTTCTATCGGAGGCGGACATGTTGTTTAGAATCTTCAGTCAGATCGTCTGTTCCAAGATTCTAAACAACATGATAGAGCTATACAGAGCAAGGAGAGTTCAGTACTTTATATGTAAGAAAAAAAGCAGAGATGCTAACAGTGTAATCGGGTGATTTGGAAAAATGCATAGAAACATAGAAACATAGAAATATAGAATGTGTCTGCAGATAAGAACCATTTGGTCCATCTAGTCTGGCCAATTTGTTTTTGAGTACTTTTATTAGTCCCCCGTTCCCGGTCTTATAGCTAGGATAGCCTTGTGTCTATCCCACGCATGTTTAAAATCCTTAACTGTGTTTACCTCTACCACTTCTGCTGGAAGCATATTCCATACATGCACTACCCTCTCAGTAAACTAATACTTCCTGATATTACTTCTAAATCGTTGCCCCTCTAATTTAAGACTATGTCCTCTAGTTGTGGTAGTTTTTCTTCTTTTAAATACACTCTCCTCCGTTACTGTGTTGATTCCCTTTATGTATATAAATGTTTCTATCATATCCCCCCTGTTACGTCTTTCCTCCAAGCTATACATGTTAAGATGCTTTAACCTTTCCTGGTAAGTTTTATCCTTCAACCCATGAACCAGAGTGACTTAGATGAAGATCAGATCACATTTTATGACCAATTTGTGTAGAAATCCATATCATTCCAAAGGGTTCACATACTTTTTCTTGCAACTATACCTTTGGCAGGTATTTTGAGTAAATGATGGGGGGCATTTTCCTGGATGTAGTGTTTCCTTAAAGGGTCAGTTCCAAAATCTAACTTTCTGTATGTTGTGCATGTGATTAATATATGTGAACTGCACATACTTTTTACATTAAACATATATTTTTTTTTACATTGAAAATAATTCCGGCGGGCCTTCTAAATTCATCCAATAAAAAGGGTCTTGGAGAGATATGTAGCAGCATTGCTATGGGAATAATCTGCCCTATAATAATATCATTTTAGTGCTTTTTTTTTTTTTTTTTTTTAAACCTTAGGGGAAAATACAAATAATAACATATTTTTAACATTAAAAAAAAAAAAAAACATTTTTGAAATGCTCTTTCAACTTAGTATAGGTCAAAGTCTAAGAACCATATTCACAAAAGAGAGAACTGCAGGGTATACACAGAGGAATTTCAAACTTAAAGCCAAAGTTGGAAACATTCTCCTGTTCAAATAAACTGCTACTTTGGTCTTCAGTTTGAAATACTTTTATCTCTTTCAGGGAAAAAAAAAAAAATAAAAAAAAGCCCCTCATTTTTTTTCTGCCATATTGACAAAGCGGCGCTTCTGATACAGAAGTTACTCAACACGAAACACAAGAAGAAAAAAATCATATAGCAAACTGTCTATAAATACAAAGGGGAACGGAGGCATCATGGATTCCGCAAGCCTGTGCCCTGTTTATCAGGGCAAAGACGTCTGGAGCCCGAATGTCCCCCCCCCCAAGCACTTAATGTTAACCATTGTTAAAAGCTCAATGTCAAAATAACTTATATAATGACATCACAAAAGTGGCTGTAATGATTTTTCATGTCACTTATAGATTAGAGACGTCCTTAATTACTCTTTGGCAAAGGGCAGGTTTGAGAAGGAACACGAGTGGTCCAGTAGGGCTATGAATAATTTAGACCACTTTTAAATAATCAAACTGGCTGTAGAGTTTCGCAATCCTCCCGGTCACTTACTGGAAGAAGCAGAAGGGACCTTTGCGGTGGAAGGGATACAACCCCTATCAGGCCGAGACACCAGTCAAAGGTGTGCAGTAGATGATAGAACGTGATAGAGCAACCAGCACGTAAAACATAACTAAGTACTAACTTTGATCAGGTTCCTTGACCCTCAATACTTCAAGTGAAATACACCTCTGTAAATATATATATATATATATTATAAAGACAGCAGATATCTCACATCCACAAGTCACGGGAATTTGGGTCTTTCCAATGACCCCAATAATAGTTGCCAACATTCCTAAGTTTGAGGGGATGGACCCGTTTTTTTGGTATCCTGTCTTGTCAAATGTGGGGCAAAGTGGTGGCATTTTGGTTGAGCTAGGCATGTCTACGAAACATACATCCATACAACACTCAAGTGATAAGCTGGAGCTGGGGCTCAGTCTTGTGTGACTCTGCCCCCTATTTATGACTACCCCTCCAATGCATCCCAGGATCTGGTCCCAGATTGTTGGCAGGTATGCCTTAAACTATTTGGTAATAGACTGACCCAGCAGGGCCGATAGGGGCTGTATTGTCCCATCACAGGGAAATGCCACCTCCTTAATCCTGCATGAGGAACAGATACGCTGCTCCCCGGTGGATGGAGAGTCAGCTCTTACATGTTCATCTTTTCTCCCGAACCAGATCCTTCTTGTAATCTGACATATGGAACGATAGAACAGTGATGGTTATCCTCAGCTCTGCAGGTGTTTGAGAATTATATAATGCAATGATTCTTCTTGCTGACAGAGAAATGATTAAAGCATTAAAATAAACTTGGTACTAAACGTATTAAGGGAAAAAGAGAGAATGAACTACACCCATGGACTAATAAAAATCTTTGTGTAGTCTCTCCAAGTACTCCTTCAATCATCACAATGCCACACTGAAAAATATATATACAGTATCTCACAAAAGTGAGTACACCCCTCACTCCTGTACAGAGCAGACATATAATAATACCAGGTGAATGATAACTTTACTTGCAGTGTGTGCATACATATATTACACAGGAGCCTGTACAGAGCACACATATAATAATACCAGATGAATGATAACTATACTTGCAGTGTGTGCATACATATATTACACAGGAGCCTGTACAGAGCAGACATATAATAATACCAGGTGAATGATAACTATACTTGCAGTGTGTGCATACATATATTACACAGGACCCTGTACAGAGCACACATATAATAATACCAGATGAATGATAACTATACTTGCAGTGTGTGCATACATATATTACACAGGAGCCTGTACAGAGCAGACATATAATAATACCAGGTGAATGATAACTATACTTGCAGTGTGTGCATACATATATTACACAGGACCCTGTGCAGAGCAGACATATAATAATACCAGGTGAATGATAACTTTACTTGCAGTGTGTGCATACATATATTACACAGGAGCCTGTGCAGAGCACACATATAATAATACCAGGTGAATGATAACTATACTTGCAGTGTGTACATACATATATTACACAGGAGCCTGTACAGAGCAGACATATAATAATACCAGTTGAATGATAACTATACTTGCAGTGTGTGCATACATATATTACACAGGACCCTGTACAGAGCAGACATATAATAATACCAGGTGAATGATAACTATACTTGCAGTGTGTGCATACATATATTATACAGGAGTCTGTACAGAGCAGACATATAATAATACCAGGTGAATGATAACTATACTTGGAATGTGTGCATACATATATTACACAGGAGCCTGTACAGAGCAGACATATAATAATACCATGTGAAGGATAACTATACTCACAGTGTGTGCATCCATACATTACACAGGAATCTGTACAGAGCAGACATATAATAATACCAGGTGAATGATAACTATATTTGCAGTGTGTGCATCCACATATTACACAGGATCCTGTACAGAGCAGACATATGATAATACCAGGTGAATGATAACTATACTTGTATTGTGTGCATACATATATTACACAGGAGTCTGTATAGAGCAGACATATAATAATACCATGTGAATGATAACTATACTTTCAGTGTGTGCATACATATATTACACAGGAGTCTGTACAGAGCACACATATAATAATACCAGGTGAATGATAACTATACTTGCAGTGTGTACATACATATATTACACAGGAGTCTGTACAGAGCAGACATATAATAATACCAGGTGAATGATAACTATATTTGCAGTGTGTGCATACATATATTACACAGGAGCCTGTACAGAGCAGACATATAATAATACCAGGTGAATGATAACTATACTTGCAATGTGTGCATACATATATTACACAGGATCCTGTACAGAGCAAACATATAATAATAGCAGGTGAATGATAACTATACTTGCAGTGTGTGCATACATATATTACACATGAGTCTATCCAGAGCAGACATCTAATAATACCAGGTGAATGATAACTATACTTGCATTGTGTGCATACATATATTACACAGGAGTCTGTACAGAGCAGACATATAATAATACCAGGTGAATACTACCTATCCTAAGTTTGGAAAGGAAGAACAGAGAGAGAATAAGGATGAAAGTAAAAACTAACAAAGAAGGATGCTAGACATTGAGAAAGACAGATGGACAATGCAGTTACATGGGGGAAGGAGAGAAATGGTTCACATTAGTCTAACTCCTTTTTGGTGTATGGTAATAGGTGTAAAGACACTCTTTGGAGAGACCTTACAGTGTCACAGGGCATGGGGGTAATTGTATTATCAGTGATGAATGAGTCTATACCTCTACACATTGATATGGAAGTTAAATTATGTGAGATCTACAGGGGCTGATCAATCAAAGACAATGACAGGGTCCATAACCAAGGGTCTATCGCACATAGAGGGGGATCATTTGGGGTTATTGTTCTGGGGTCCTCATGAAACTATAGAAATTACTGTGCCTTCAATGCATGGACCTTTGTCAAGCCTGGTAAACACATAGGAAATCAATGTGTGCCACACAGTATACACTACATGTACATACCAACCAAGGAAGCAGCACACATGTAACAGTTACATGAGAATCATATGTTTGTCTTTCATTCACAGCCATTTGACAGGTCTTTCTATAGGTGGAATCAAGGCACCTTCGCGATAAATGAAAAGCCAGCCAAGCCCGTGTGGTAGGTGAGGGGATTTTGCACCTGCCAACCCATTGGGTGCCTTACACTATGTAATAGCCAATAAAATAACTGAATTGTTAGTAAAGAAATCATTCTAATCCGCAGGATGAAGATTATTATCTGTGTTGGGAGTTTTCAGAATGAGCAGACATGTTGTACAGACTCTTGTGACAGATTTGCCAAATCTTACTTCATCTGATCCAAGATTCTAAACAACATGTCCGCCCTCTGATAGAGCTATACAGAGCAAAGATTCTAAAACAACATGTCCGCCCCCTGATAGAGCTATACAGAGCAAAGATTCTAAACAACATGTCCGCCCTCTGATAGAGCTATACAGAGCAAAGATTCTAAACAACATGTCCGCCCCCTGATAGAGCTATACAGAGCAAAGATTCTAAACAACATGTCCACCACTGATAGAGCTATACAGAGCACAGATTCTAAACAACATGTCCACCACTGATAGAGCTATACAGAGCAAAGATTCTAAACAACATGTCCACCACTGATAGAGATATACAGAGCAAAGATTCTAAACAACATGTCAGCCCACTGATAGAGCTATACAGAGCAAAGATTCTAAACAACATGTCCTCCCCTGATAGAGCTATACAAAGCAAAGATTCTAAACAACATGTCTGCCCCCTGATAGCGCTATACAGAGCAAAGATTCTAAACAACATGTCCGCCCCCTGATAGGGCTATACAGAGCAAAGATTCTAAACAACATGTCCACCCCTGATAGAGCTATACAGAGCAAAGATTCTAAACAACATGTCCGCCCCCTGATAGCGCTATACAGAGTAAAGATTCTAAACAACATGTCCGCCCCCTGATAGCGCTATACAGAGTAAAGATTCTAAACAACATGTCCGCCCCCTGATAGCGCTATACAGAGCAAAGATCCTAAATAACATGTCCGCCCCCTGATAGAGCTATACAGAGCAAGGATTCTAACAACATGCCCTCCACTGATAGAGCTGTACAGAGCAAAGATTCTAACAACATGTCCTCCCCTGATAGAGCTATACAGAGCAAAGATTCTAAACAACATGTCTGCCCCTGACAAAGCTATACAGAGCAAAGATTCTAAACAACATGTCCTCCCCCTGATAGAGCTATACAGAGCAAAGATTCTAAACATGTCCACACCCTGATAGAGCTATACAGAGCAAAGATTCTAAACAACTTGTCCTCCCCCTGATAGAGCTATACAGAGCAAAAATTCTAAACAACATGTCCCCCCCCCCAATAAAGCTATCTTTCATTTAAACAGATCTTCATTTTGTCCTATAACTAACACAGAACTAATTAATAAAGTTCTCCTGAATACAATAAATACATTATTTCTCCTGTTTGTCACCTCTATGGGACAAGCGTAAAACACCACAATTCTTTCCAAATGCCTGATCTTATTTCCCGTTTTCACCGCACTTTACATTTCTTAGAGTATAGATAATAAAAGGCCAGTGCGTGATATATAAGTGAACATGGCCAGGCAGGCTAAACCGAAGTGATCTCTGCTTAGCTTCTTACACACGTCATATCACATCTGGAAAGTGATGACGTGTTGGCTGATACGAATGCTTTCTGGATCCAAACAGTTTAAATAATTGACAGTGGAGTCTGCAGTGAAACCCAGGAGGGGCTGCCATGTCCTTCAAACGACCTCTGAGTGACCTGTACATAGATAACGACTGACATCTCACTTCCATTGATACCAACAGTCCTGAGTTTTCTGAGGAAGTTCCATTGTGGGGTCCTGACCTGTCATGTTGGGGTCTGCTGCTAATGCTCCCTATGCACACTGCATTGAGTTAAAAGCCCCCTGAGAGAATATTAGGGCATATATCAGCATATTGCAGCAAATCACATTTATAAATGAATGTTGCAAGAAGCTCAGTTGGCCTTGGTGTCAGCTGTCATCTTACCTGTCTGCGGTAAGTCACACATGCAAATACATCTGCACGTATGTGCATGTCTTCATGTGCCTTAGATGTGTGAGCAGCCAAGAACAGTCCCATGCCTAGATGGTGGAGCTGCATACGCAGAGCCGTCTTTAATAGTGATTGGACCCTGGGCAAGCATTTGCTTGGGCCCCCTGGACCCTGCCCCCTCCCCTGCATGCAATCCCGCCATCCATCGCAATGTTACCCCCGACACACACACATATGCCATAATTGTTGTGCCATTCAGATGCCAGTAATATTGTGCCATTCAGAGCGCAGTATTATTGTGCCAGTCAGAGCCCAGTAATATTGTGCCAGTCAGAGCCCAGGAATATTGTGCCAGTCAGAGCCCAGTAATATTGTGCCAGTCAGAGCCCAGGAATATTGTGCCAGTCAGAGCCCAGGAATATTGTGCCAGTCAGATACCAGGAATATTGTGCCAGTCAGATACCCGTAATATTGTGAAATTCAGACCCCAGTAATATTGTGCCAGTCAGATGCCTGTAATATTGTGCCAGTCAGATGCCTGCAATATTGTGCCATTCAGAGCCCAGTAATAATGTACCAGTCAGATGCCTGCAATATTGGGCCAGTCAGAGCCCAGTAATAATGTGCCAGTCAGATGCCTGCAATATTGGGCCAGTCAGAGCCCAGTAATATTGTGCCAGTCAGATGCCTGCAATATTGTGCCATTCATCAGAGCCCAGTAATAATGTGCCAGTCAGATGCCTGCAATATTGTGCCAGTCAGATGCCTGCAATATTGGGCCAGTCAGAGCCCAGTAATATGGGGCCAGTCAGAGCCCAGTAATATTGTGCCAGTCAGAGCCCAGTAATATTGTGCCAGTCAGAGCCCAGGAATATTGTGCCAGTCAGAGCCCAGTAATATTGGGCCAGTCAGAGCCCAGGAATATTGTGCCAGTCAGAGCCCAGTAATATTGTGCCACTCAGAACCCAGTAATATTGTGCCAGCCAGATGCCCAGTAATATTGTGCCAGTCAGAGCCCAGTAATATAGTGCCAGCCAGATTCCCAGTAATATAGTGCCAGCCAGAGCCCAGTAATATAGTGCCAGCCAGAGCCCAGTAATATAGTGCCAGTCAGAGCCCAGTAATATTGTGTCAGTCAGAGCCCAGTAATATTGTGCCAGGCAGAGCCCAGTAATATTGTGCCAGTCAGAGCCCAGTAATATAGTGCCAGCCAGATGCCCAGTAATATAGTGCCAGCCAGAGCCCAGTAATATAGTGCCAGCCAGAGCCCAGTAATATAGTGCCAGTCAGAGCCCAGTAATATTGTGTCAGTCAGAGCCCAGTAATATAGTGCCAGCCAGATGCCCAGTTATATTGTGCCAGCCAGATGCCCAGTAATATAATGCCAGCCAGAGCCCAGTAATATAGTGCCAGCCAGTGCCCAGTAATATTGTGCCAGTCAGAGCCCAGTAATATAGTGCCAGCCAGAGCCCAGTAATATTGTGCCAGTCAGAGCCCAGTAATATAGTGCCAGCCAGATTCCCAGTAATATAGTGCCAGCCAGAGCCCAGTAATATAGTGCCAGCCAGAGCCCAGTAATATAGTGCCAGTCAGAGCCCAGTAATATTGTGTCAGTCAGAGCCCAGTAATATTGTGCCAGGCAGAGCCCAGTAATATTGTGCCAGTCAGAGCCCAGTAATATAGTGCCAGCCAGATGCCCAGTAATATAGTGCCAGCCAGAGCCCAGTAATATAGTGCCAGTCAGAGCCCAGTAATATTGTGTCAGTCAGAGCCCAGTAATATAGTGCCAGCCAGATGCCCAGTAATATTGTGCCAGCCAGATGCCCAGTAATATAGTGCCAGCCAGAGCCCAGTAATATAGTGCCAGCCAGTGCCCAGTAATATTGTGCCAGTCAGAGCCCAGTAATATAGTGCCAGCCAGATGCCCAGTAATATTGTGCCAGCCAGATGTCCAGTAATATTGTGCCAGCCAGATGCCCAGTAATATAGTGCCAGCCAGAGCCCAGTAATATTTTGCCAGTCAGAGCCCAGTAATATAGTGCCAGCCAGAGCCCAGTAATATTGTGTCAGTCAGATGCCCAGTAATATTGTGCCAGCCAGATGCCCAGTAATATTGTGCCAGCCAGATGCCCAGTAATATAGTGCCAGCCAGAGCCCAGTAATATTGTGCCAGTCAGAGCCCAGTAATATTGTGCCAGTCAGAGCCCAGTAATATAGTGCCAGTCAGAGCCCAGTAATATAGTGCCAGCCAGATGCCCAGTAATATAGTGCCAGTCAGATGCCTGCAATATTGGGCCAGTCAGAGCCCAGTAATAATGTGCCAGTCAGATGCCTGCAATATTGTGCCAGTCAGATGCCTGCAATATTGGGCCAGTCAGAGCCCAGTAATATTGTGCCAGTCAGATGCCTGCAATATTGTGCCATTCATCAGAGCCCAGTAATAATGTGCCAGTCAGATGCCTGCAATATTGTGCCAGTCAGATGCCTGCAATATTGGGCCAGTCAGAGCCCAGTAATATGGGGCCAGTCAGAGCCCAGTAATATTGTGCCAGTCAGAGCCCAGTAATATTGTGCCAGTCAGAGCCCAGGAATATTGTGCCAGTCAGAGCCCAGTAATATTGGGCCAGTCAGAGCCCAGGAATATTGTGCCAGTCAGAGCCCAGTAATATTGTGCCACTCAGAACCCAGTAATATTGTGCCACTCAGAGGCCAGTAATATAGTGCCAGCCAGAGCCCAGTAATATTGTGCCAGTCAGAGCCCAGTAATATTGTGCCAGTCAGAGCCCAGTAATATAGTGCCAGCCAGATTCCCAGTAATATAGTGCCAGCCAGAGCCCAGTAATATAGTGCCAGCCAGAGCCCAGTAATATAGTGCCAGTCAGAGCCCAGTAATATTGTGTCAGTCAGAGCCCAGTAATATTGTGCCAGGCAGAGCCCAGTAATATTGTGCCAGTCAGAGCCCAGTAATATAGTGCCAGCCAGATGCCCAGTAATATAGTGCCAGCCAGAGCCCAGTAATATAGTGCCAGCCAGAGCCCAGTAATATAGTGCCAGTCAGAGCCCAGTAATATTGTGTCAGTCAGAGCCCAGTAATATAGTGCCAGCCAGATGCCCAGTTATATTGTGCCAGCCAGATGCCCAGTAATATAATGCCAGCCAGAGCCCAGTAATATAGTGCCAGCCAGTGCCCAGTAATATTGTGCCAGTCAGAGCCCAGTAATATAGTGCCAGCCAGAGCCCAGTAATATTGTGCCAGTCAGAGCCCAGTAATATAGTGCCAGCCAGATTCCCAGTAATATAGTGCCAGCCAGAGCCCAGTAATATAGTGCCAGCCAGAGCCCAGTAATATAGTGCCAGTCAGAGCCCAGTAATATTGTGTCAGTCAGAGCCCAGTAATATTGTGCCAGGCAGAGCCCAGTAATATTGTGCCAGTCAGAGCCCAGTAATATAGTGCCAGCCAGATGCCCAGTAATATAGTGCCAGCCAGAGCCCAGTAATATAGTGCCAGTCAGAGCCCAGTAATATTGTGTCAGTCAGAGCCCAGTAATATAGTGCCAGCCAGATGCCCAGTAATATAGTGCCAGCCAGATGCCCAGTAATATAGTGCCAGCCAGAGCCCAGTAATATAGTGCCAGCCAGTGCCCAGTAATATTGTGCCAGTCAGAGCCCAGTAATATTGTGCCAGCCAGATGTCCAGTAATATTGTGCCAGCCAGATGCCCAGTAATATAGTGCCAGCCAGAGCCCAGTAATATTTTGCCAGTCAGAGCCCAGTAATATAGTGCCAGCCAGAGCCCAGTAATATTGTGTCAGTCAGATGCCCAGTAATATTGTGCCAGCCAGATGCCCAGTAATATAGTGCCAGCCAGAGCCCAGTAATATTGTGCCAGTCAGAGCCCAGTAATATTGTGCCAGTCAGAGCCCAGTAATATAGTGCCAGCCAGATGCCCAGTAATATAGTGCCAGTCAGATGCCTGCAATATTGGGCCAGTCAGAGCCCAGTAATAATGTGCCAGTCAGATGCCTGCAATATTGTGCCAGTCAGATGCCTGCAATATTGGGCCAGTCAGAGCCCAGTAATATTGTGCCAGTCAGATGCCTGCAATATTGTGCCATTCATCAGAGCCCAGTAATAATGTGCCAGTCAGATGCCTGCAATATTGTGCCAGTCAGATGCCTGCAATATTGGGCCAGTCAGAGCCCAGTAATATGGGGCCAGTCAGAGCCCAGTAATATTGTGCCAGTCAGAGCCCAGTAATATTGTGCCAGTCAGAGCCCAGGAATATTGTGCCAGTCAGAGCCCAGTAATATTGGGCCAGTCAGAGCCCAGGAATATTGTGCCAGTCAGAGCCCAGTAATATTGTGCCACTCAGAACCCAGTAATATTGTGCCACTCAGAGGCCAGTAATATAGTGCCAGCCAGAGCCCAGTAATATTGTGCCAGTCAGAGCCCAGTAATATTGTGCCAGTCAGAGCCCAGTAATATAGTGCCAGCCAGATTCCCAGTAATATAGTGCCAGCCAGAGCCCAGTAATATAGTGCCAGCCAGAGCCCAGTAATATAGTGCCAGTCAGAGCCCAGTAATATTGTGTCAGTCAGAGCCCAGTAATATTGTGCCAGGCAGAGCCCAGTAATATTGTGCCAGTCAGAGCCCAGTAATATAGTGCCAGCCAGATGCCCAGTAATATAGTGCCAGCCAGAGCCCAGTAATATAGTGCCAGCCAGAGCCCAGTAATATAGTGCCAGTCAGAGCCCAGTAATATTGTGTCAGTCAGAGCCCAGTAATATAGTGCCAGCCAGATGCCCAGTTATATTGTGCCAGCCAGATGCCCAGTAATATAATGCCAGCCAGAGCCCAGTAATATAGTGCCAGCCAGTGCCCAGTAATATTGTGCCAGTCAGAGCCCAGTAATATAGTGCCAGCCAGAGCCCAGTAATATTGTGCCAGTCAGAGCCCAGTAATATAGTGCCAGCCAGATTCCCAGTAATATAGTGCCAGCCAGAGCCCAGTAATATAGTGCCAGCCAGAGCGCAGTAATATAGTGCCAGTCAGAGCCCAGTAATATTGTGTCAGTCAGAGCCCAGTAATATTGTGCCAGGCAGAGCCCAGTAATATTGTGCCAGTCAGAGCCCAGTAATATAGTGCCAGCCAGATGCCCAGTAATATAGTGCCAGCCAGAGCCCAGTAATATAGTGCCAGTCAGAGCCCAGTAATATTGTGTCAGTCAGAGCCCAGTAATATAGTGCCAGCCAGATGCCCAGTAATATTGTGCCAGCCAGATGCCCAGTAATATAGTGCCAGCCAGAGCCCAGTAATATAGTGCCAGCCAGTGCCCAGTAATATTGTGCCAGTCAGAGCCCAGTAATATAGTGCCAGCCAGATGCCCAGTAATATTGTGCCAGCCAGATGTCCAGTAATATTGTGCCAGCCAGATGCCCAGTAATATAGTGCCAGCCAGAGCCCAGTAATATTGTGCCAGTCAGAGCCCAGTAATATAGTGCCAGCCAGATTCCCAGTAATATAGTGCCAGCCAGAGCCCAGTAATATAGTGCCAGCCAGAGCGCAGTAATATAGTGCCAGTCAGAGCCCAGTAATATTGTGTCAGTCAGAGCCCAGTAATATTGTGCCAGGCAGAGCCCAGTAATATTGTGCCAGTCAGAGCCCAGTAATATAGTGCCAGCCAGATGCCCAGTAATATAGTGCCAGCCAGAGCCCAGTAATATAGTGCCAGTCAGAGCCCAGTAATATTGTGTCAGTCAGAGCCCAGTAATATAGTGCCAGCCAGATGCCCAGTAATATTGTGCCAGCCAGATGCCCAGTAATATAGTGCCAGCCAGAGCCCAGTAATATAGTGCCAGCCAGTGCCCAGTAATATTGTGCCAGTCAGAGCCCAGTAATATAGTGCCAGCCAGATGCCCAGTAATATTGTGCCAGCCAGATGTCCAGTAATATTGTGCCAGCCAGATGCCCAGTAATATAGTGCCAGCCAGAGCCCAGTAATATTTTGCCAGTCAGAGCCCAGTAATATAGTGCCAGCCAGAGCCCAGTAATATTGTGTCAGTCAGATGCCCAGTAATATTGTGCCAGCCAGATGCCCAGTAATATTGTGCCAGCCAGATGCCCAGTAATATAGTGCCAGCCAGAGCCCAGTAATATTGTGCCAGTCAGAGCCCAGTAATATTGTGCCAGTCAGAGCCCAGTAATATAGTGCCAGTCAGAGCCCAGTAATATAGTGCCAGTCAGATGCCTGTAATATTATGCCAGTCAGATAGATGCCTGTAATACTGTGCCAGTCAGCCCCCCCCCCTCCCCCTTCCCTGGTACTCACACTTCACTGCTCCGTGTCCCCCGCCGGATGTCTCCTCCGTGCAGTCTTCCCTCTTGCACGGAGGAGGGAAACAGTCACCGGATGTGACGCGATGTCAGTCAGTTTTTTTTATTTTTTTTTTGCCGGAAAAAAGCGTTCACAAGCGCAATGCGCTGTGAACGCAGCAGCAGGGGCTGGGGGCCCACGGGACAGCTGCCTTGGGGCCCCCCAGGAGTAACTGGGCCCAGGGCAGCTGCCCCGTTTGCCCCGCGTTAAAGACGGCCCTGGGCATACGGAGTTGGCTGGTCCCTTGGGTGTAATAGTTTCAGACCAGACGCAGAGGAGAAAAATGTATCAAGAGGGTCTACGACAGTTCAGTGCGGCAGTTTGAGCTCTGAACTGTCAGCGGGGAAACGCAATGCGGCCATTTCACCGCGGCAATGTAAGCGCTTATAATAAGAGTAACCCCCCATATAAATTAACCACCCCTAATAAATTACACCCCCATAAAGGTTACCCCTTCCTGAACCCCAAATACTAACCCTCTCCCCACCACAAATACTAACCCCCGAACCCTAATACCCCTAATACTAACACTAACCCCCTTAATTGCTAATCCTAACACTAACCCTTAAATCCTAATACTAACCCCTAATCCCTAATTCTAACACTAACACTAAGCCCTAATACTAATAATACTCACCTTGACCCCACAATGTCTACGATGAACTCTAGCATGACTTTGAGGAGAAGAAGTGTCCCATCCCTGTATCAACATGAGTATGAGGCTAGAGATGAACACCGCAGCCAGCTTTTCAGTACAAGTATACTACATCGAATGCTGCAGCATGCGACAATCCTCACACCTCACATCCCTCCATCGGCACACGAGGCTGAAGGTCAGTTTGGTGAAGATGATGGTTTCCCAGTATATCCGCCTCCTCCTCAGATGCTGATGAGGACATTACACTGTAACATCTTGTTAGTATCCATGGGAGCCCTGATTACTTATCATTCCTCTCATTCTCCGCTGACAAACTCGGTGACTTGTTTTAAAGTAAATATAAGTTTATTTTATAAGTATACACATACAGAAAGCAAGGTGGGTAGGGATTCAGATTAATATGAGGCTTCTTGTGCAGCTATATTAGGATTATCTTAAACTGCACTTTAATTTTAATGTTGATTCACTAAGACTCTCTGTAATTAGCGACTGCAGTGGGCATTTCACAAGGTGTTTACTCTCCTGTGCGAGGATATTGAAAGTTTAATACTACTCCCTTTTATAAAGTTAGCAACCTTCTGGCACACGATCGAGACCCTTTAGCATTGCACCAGATTGTACACTGTCAGAGTAATGTTTAAGGAAGATTTTAATTGGATCTCTTATCTGCACTTACTTGGGTTTATGATGCCAAATCTGCATGGATTGCAGTCAAATAATGGATGTTTTACACCTCCTTTACCATCTGATATGCAAGGGCCTAGCACAACTTCATCCTACTACGCTTATCTCAGAGGCAAGGGACAGTCTAGTCCCCAAACTCACTTTGGTGCAAGGTAAAGATCACTGCTTGTGTGATGCACAGGCTTTCATCCCTGTGTGATTTGATGCAGGCATTCTGTATAAATCACATGTTTAATATTTGACTCAAGCCCTCCCACAGTGATTACGCTACATGCTTACTGCAGGTGCAGCAGCACTGATTATATAAACAATGAGCATATAATGTTTTTTTTTTTTTCATTTAGTCACTTTCTGTGCTGCTGGAATACAATGCATTGTGTGGAATTATGTGACCTTGCTCTTGTACACAGTAGGATCTCTTAACAGTGCAACACATTGTCGGATGACATCACTAGAGAGACAGGAAAATCCATTAATAAGTATTAAGATTTGGTAGATGCATTTTGGGCACCAGACAGAAACAGAAACATAGAATGTGTCAGCAGATAAGAACCATTGACCCATCTAGTCTGCCCAATTTTCTAAATGCTTTTATTAGTCCCCAGTTCTTTTTCTTATATCTAGGATAGCCTTATACCTGTCCTATGCATGCTTAAACTCCTTCACTGTATTAACCTCTACCACTTCTACTGGAAGACTATTCCATACATCCACTACCCTCTCAGTAAACTAATACTTTCATTAGTCCCTGGCCTTATCTTATATCTAGGATAGCTTTGTACCTATCCCATGCATGCTTAAACTCCTTCACTGTATTAACCTCTACCACTTCTACTGGAAGACTATTCCATGTATCCACTCCCCTCTCAGTAAAGTAATACTTTCATTAGTCCCTGGCCTTATCTTATACCTAGGATAGCCTTATACCTATCCCATGCATGCTTAAACTCCTTCACTGCATTAACCTCTACCACTTCTACTGGAAGACTATTCCATGCATCCACTACCCTCTCAATAAAGTAATACTCTCATTAGTCCCTGGCCTTATCTTATATCTAGGATAGCCTTATACCTATCCCATGCATGCTTAAACTCCTTCACTGTATTAACCTCTACCACTTCTACTGGAAGACTATTCCATGCATCCACTACCCTCTCATGAAAGTAATACTTTCATTAGTCCTTGACCTTATCTTATATCTAGGATAGCCTTATACCTATCCCATGCATGCTTAAACTCCTTCACTGTATTAACCTCTACCACTTCTACTGGAAGACTATTCCATACATCCACTACCCTCTCAGTAAGGTAATACTTTCATTAGTCCCTGGCCTTATATTATATCTAGGATAGCCTTATACCTATCCCACACATGCTTAAACTCCTTCACTGTATTAACCTCTACAACTTCTACTGGAAGGCTATTCCATACATCCACTACCCTCTCAGTAAAGTAATACTTTCATTTTTCCCTGGCCTTATCTTATATCTAGGATAGCCTTATACTATTCCATGCATGCTTGAACTCCTTCACTGTATTAACCTCTACCACTTCTACTGGAAGGCTATTCCATACATCCACAACCCTCTCAGTAAAGTAATACTTTCATTAGTCCCTGGCCTTATCTTATATCTAGGATAGCCTTATACCTATCCCACGCATGCTTAAACTCCTTCACTGTATTAACCTCTACCACTTCTACTGGAAGACTATTCCATACATCCACTACCCTCTCAATAAAGTAATACTTTCATTAGTCCCTGACCTTATCTTATATCTAGGATAGCCTTATACCTATCCCATGCATGCTTAAACTCCTTCACTGTATTAACCTCTACCACTTCTACTGGAAGACTATTCCATACATCCACTACCCTCTCAGTAAAGTAATACTTTCATTAGTCCCTGGCCTTATCTTATATCTAGGATAGCCTTATACCTATCCCACGCATGCTTAAACTCCTTCACTGTATTAACCTCTACCACTTCTACTGGAAGACTATTCCATACACCCACTACCCTCTCAGTAATGTAATACTTTCATTAGTCCCTGGCCTTATATTATATCTAGGATAGCCTTATATCTATCCCATGCATGCTTAAACTCCTTCACTGTATTAACCTCTACCACTTCTACTGGAAGACTATTCAATACATCCACTACCCTCTCAGTAATGTAATACTTTCATTAGTCCCTGGCCTTATATTATATCTAGGATAGCCTTATATCTATCCCATGCATGCTTAAACTCCTTCACTGTATTAACCTCTACCACTTCTACTGGAAGACTATTCAATACATCCACTACCCTCTCAGTAATGTAATACTTTCATTAGTCCCTGACCTTATCTTATATCTAGGATAGCCTTATATCTATCCCATGCATGCTTAAACTCCTTCACTGTATTAACCTCTACCACTTCTACTGGAAGACTATTCCATATATCCACTACCCTCTCAGTAAAGTAATACTTTCATTTGTCCCTGACCTTATCTCATATCTAGGATAGCCTTATACCTATCCCATGCATGCTTAAACTCCTTCACTGTATTAACCTCTACCACTTCTACTGGAAGACTATTCCATACATCCACTACCCTCTCAGACAGTCCCCTTAATTAATTATCATCAATTCGATTACAAAATACGTGTTTCATGATATGGATGTCAGATTTACTAAAATGTTACTGAAAATATCACCCAAATTACTTGTGTTTGTTGCCTGCTAAAATAACAAACAAGCGCTGAATCTCATGTTATGGTTTTCATCCTTCAGGGGTTTTTAAACAGATTTCAGCGGGGTAGGTCACAGATGTGCACACTGCTGGGTTCTCTTCTCTGGTGCTCAGAAGAACCATAAACCCGGAGCATGGAAGCATCAAATCAAGACATCGGATCTAAATAAAGCCTTGCAAAATAGGACCGTTGGGAGATACGTTGCTACCTTAGGGGGAAACAATCTATCCTGCCTGTTTTTGTTGCCTCTGTTGTTAGATCTTTACATATAGTTAGCCAAGATTCCCTCTTTGTTTGTTTGAAGACACATCACATAGATATCAACTACTTACAGATTATTGTAAAAATGACTGTTTAAATGATTACAATGTACAAAAAAGTGGTGAAAATGTTTAAATTTTCATATAATTAATGTATTAAAGAATGTTTTTGAAATTGAAGTATAAATTAGGATAATGTTTAGAGTTGAGCGGACCCCTGGATGTTCGGGTACAGCGGGTTTGGTTCAATTGACCTTTTCGTATGAATGGGGGCTCTATTTCGGTTTATAGAAAGCCAATAGCATTACATAGAATGTAATCGGCGAACCCAGAACTCCAACACGGACAGACAGTGAAATGTCCGGGGTCCAAAAACCGTAATGTTCGGTACGAACCCGAACAGTTCGGTTCGGGTTCGCTCAACACTATTAATGATCTCTTTCAATATAAGTGGTTAAAAAAATGTCCTCTGGCTGTTTCCTTTGATGCCAGTGGTAGAGGTGCATCCCTGGGTGTGATAAACTGATTACTAAGATATACTAATAGTGACAAAACCCACAACGAACCAGCTCCACTGTGTGGCAAACTAAAAGTCTCTGAGAGACCGCAAAAAAAGAAATGGGAACACTTCTGAATGATGCTACTGTCTTATTTAAAGTTATTAAGGGGAATAGTGCCTCTCTTAAAGGATCTTTTTTTCCGTCTTTCATTTGGGCCTAGGTAATGTAGTTAAATGCTGTGACCTAGTAATGTATTCGGGGCAGTGTATAATGTCTGCGAAATGCACTTATTTTAATTTTAAAACAAGTTCCAGTTTCCTGTAGTTTTACATTGAAAGTAATTTAAGGGGGGCTGTTAAATTCAGTGACAGCCCATGGGGAGGGGCTTGGAGAGAGAGGGAGGGGCTTGGAGAGAGAGGGAGGGGCTTAGAGAGATAGGGAGGGGCTTAGAGAGATAGGGAGGGGCTTAGAGAGATAGGCATACGTGTTGCTTCAGCAATAGAATGACTTCTATTATACTTTATTAGAAGTTTTACAGAGATGGAAAGGGCTGAGGAAAAAAACAGATCTGTCTGTAGTTCGTTACATGTCATGGTTTAGCAATTGTTTCCAAATCTTGTTTGGGGCACTGAAGGAACTGCACCTTTAAATCCCAGCCGTGTAAGTAACATGTTGTATGTAATAATCTATCCTTGCTCTAAGGAAGGCTGCTCTGTGTCTTTCAGGGTTTGTAAGGAGCATCAGATGGGAATTAGAGATTGGATAAGTTAATGTTACGTAATGTGTGTATTTATTATTAATAAAAGTAGTGTCTGTGTTTCATTCCCTGCAGGTGTGGCCTCAATGACTCACAGCGCTGGGAAGTCACCCAGGCACATCTGTCATTTCCGACATGTAGCGTAATAAGTTATATCCTTTATCGCCGTTAGTTATGGGACAAAGCTTTTGCTGGATTATGGATTTGGTTGAACAAACCCCTAACTAACATCAGATGTGCCAGAGTTTCATGGTCCGGTTCCCGGGGTGCGTGGAACCCCAAAGTGGGCTGGGTTACGTGAAACGTTTAATGAAACCTGCGGGATTGAGCTTCATCCCACCAGTAGAGATACCAGGTTGCCTGGTGATCCTTCCTGCACAGTGATGCTGTTTATATCTGTGAGGCAATACTCCTGGGACATGACCCCAAAAAGCGGGACTGCCCTGGAAAATTTGGGATTGCCGGCAACCATGGGATAAAAGATACTGCGTGCGATCTGCCGAGGGGTTATTTAAGCAGCATCTTCAATGTTGTATTTCTGGCTAAACCAAAGAGAGGGCTGGGTCTAGCGTGGCAGATTGGAGGGGGGCGACATCCAGGTTTCCTCCACTAGACCATCAGGGAGCAATATGGCACCCTGGAAAGGAATGTGGGGGCAATATGACTCTGTTGACAGGGATGAGGGGGCTACCTGGAAAGGAATGTGGGGGCAATATGACTCTGTAGACAGGGATGAGGGGGCTACCTGGAAAGGTTATATGGGAAATGGGTGAAACCTGAAGAGTAAAGTCTGAGACAAATGAGATTAGGGGGTGCATCGTAACCCCTTCGTGACGTTAGGACGTACTATGCCGTCCTGACTTTAAGTGCCTTAAAGTCGTTAGGACGGCATAGTACGTTCTGTACTATGCAGCTCATCGCGGCTCCCCGCGATGAGCTGTTTTCGGATCCCGCTGCAGGCACTTGCAGCGGGATCCTACCGGTCATCTGAGGCCACTTTGAGTGGCCTCAGTCTGACAGGGGAAATGTAGCCGGTGCTCAAAGCGAACACCGGCTACATTTCTCCAAATCGCGCCGTGCCCGAACTTCCACGTTCGGGCACGCCTACGTGCCGTCACACGTGACGGTCGGAGGTCTCGCGTTTTTTTTGCAGGGACCCACAGGGTCTGTTAAGACCCTGATCGGGTCTCTGCGAGAGTGTTCCTGGCTACCGATCCCCTTGTGATCGGTGGCCAGGAACCAATCGTGACGTTTTGGTGCTTGCGTCGTTTGGGGTTGAAGGGGTTAATAGACCCCTGTGCATCTTGCCTGCCTCATTATGAGTAGCACTGCATGCCAATGCATGCAACCTCTATGTCTTCTGGCAGCCTGTGAGTGCTGGGAGTTGTGCAACATAAAATCGACACTTTTATATATAAAAAAAAATATTCCTTGACTTGGTGCATCCAGCTTGTAATATAACTTTATACAAAATATATATATATAAAACCTTGTCAATTTAAATCTAAACTGGATGTGGATGTTTCCTTTCGCAGCTAATTTGCATTATAATGCATTGCATGACTGGTGACCTGGGGGCTGTAGGCCAGAGCCCATGGGGTGGTGTTTTATTTGGGGAAATAAAATCAGCCATTAGGAGCTTTGCCTCTCCGAAGACTGGTTATCCAGAGTGTATTCATCACTGCTGTTTCCCGGTGGTCCCTGGGCTGTCAGAGGGGGCTACCGAATATGACAATGGACTTTTCCTTGATGGATGAGTCAGGAGTAGAAAGGTGGTTGTGAGTGAAATGTAAAAAAGTAAGCCTGAGGGGAAATTGATGGGAGAGGAGAGAGAGAGAGAGAGAGCGATGAGGGAAGAGGGGAGGGAGAGACGGTATGTTTAGAAAGATTCCTTCTCCAAAGTGCATGTACTTAAAAACCACAAGAAATGAATAAATAATCTAATCAAATGCACTGCCGGGAACGTTTCAGCTAGCCCCTGTCCAGCTGTGTTTACAGAAAACTCAAAGGGGAGAGCTTAGTAGTAATCTGCGGTTAGGAATGTTCGCACCCTTCTTGTGCTCTCCTTCCCACTGTCTCTCTTTCTGACCCCCCTATTTATTGCACGTTAGTGGCTTGCGGCTTTCTCCAGATAAACACAGTTCATTATCGTTGCCATTACTCATCCTAGTGAGTTACCAATACCACATCTCCCTAAACCGCAGACTGCTTTAACCGTTTATCATGCCCCCAAGGGGGACAGGGGTTCTTCAATGTTAAAGGACAACTGTTGACAAAAAACTTTAAATTGTGTGTAACTGAAAGATTGCATCAAGTGTAGACATTTGAAATATAAATGTTTTAATGAAAGAATACTGCAATGTGCCCTCTTTGGGTGGACTTGTTATTTATAGTACTTCCTTATGACATCACCTGTACCTTGATATGCAAATGAACTGCTTTTCAGTAGGATTACACAGACGCACTTAAAACACATTTACATGGAGTTATTCCAGCACAATGTATAGATCATTTATGATCATATTTTATTCTCTGCATTCACTGTATAAAGAAAGGGCAGATAACAGAGACCAGTGTAAAATTACAGAAGGAGTGATAAGTATCTTAATAGATTTCTTAAAACTTTCAGATTGTATATGTGACCTGTGTTTAATGTTTTTTTTTTTTTTTTAATTGTTTGCAGTGGATGACTTGGGTTAATGATGGGAAATTACAACAATAATTATTTTCAGGACTGAGATTAAATCAATCTTACTATAATGTGTCTTTTATTAATTAGTATCTAATGGACCATTATTGATGCAGCTGGTATTGGTGTGCCAGGCATGTGATGTCAGCTAATCTCAGCTCAGTTTACATCCTGTATAATGATGTCACTTCCATGTTTAGGGGGTAAAATGTACACAGGGGACTGATCTGTGGTGTCCCCTCTGGCACCTTGTATCTCTATCATATTATTCACTGTAAAACATTTCTCACCAGAGACACTGGAAGGGCTGCCGGTCTGAGACAGTCGGGATGCTCTCCATGGTGCTGAAACACTCTGTTAAACCTGTCTTGGCAAGCCATGTCATGGATTTGAGGTGTATTACTTAATTCAGGGCTTTCCTGTTTCAAGACATTGCTGATGTTATTCCTTCCTATCAGAGGAAGACTGTATTGGGCGAAACGCGTTAGGTCCCAAATCCAGGGCACACAAAATACAAATCCAAGAATTAATTTACTTATTATTCAGTTACCCCTCATACTGAAAGACTCAAAAAATATATACTGTGATGTTAAGTTGAATGTTAGCTATTTTATTTGTACAAGAGTTACATTATTATTGGTTTATGTATTATTTAATCTTTTATTAAAAATGAGAAGGTGCTCCTTCTCATACTACAGTGCTGACATCTTGTATCTGTCTCACGGTCTGCCTGCTCCATCCTACGAGAGAGAGAGAGACAGAGACAGAGACAGAGAGAGAGAGAGAGAGAGAGAGAGGGAGAGGGAGAGGGAGAGGGAGAGGGAGGAGAGAGACAGAGAGAGTTGCAGGGAATTGAGATGGGAATGTCAAACTTAAGGCCAAAGTAGCTGAGAAAAATTCTCCCTATTCATCTACTTTGGCCTAAAGCTTGAAATTCTCATCTCAATTCCCTGGAAGTATCTCTTTATTAATTAGACCCTAATGTATAGCTCATTTTCACTTCTGCAGTTTATTCATTGTATAAACCATTTATACAATGTTTCTGTTAAGACGGACTACTGTAAAGCCAGTTCAATACTTACCAACTATGTATGTCGTGGTCCTCTAAATGGGGCGGAGCTATACGACACCACCTGACGTAACGCGGAGTTCCAGGACACACAGTACTGTATGTCTGCCAGACGGGACTGGACCCCCCCAAAAAAACAGGACTGTCCCAGCAAATTCAGGTGCCGTTGGCAACCATACAGTTTCCCTGGACTTTAATTCTCATAATACTCAGCCAGTCGAAAGGCTGGCACGATGATCACTCATAGTCCAAGGCAGTTACAGTAGCGCACAGATTCCCTATGTCAGCCTCGGGGGTCACTATTTGTGTTAACAGCGAGATTTAAAAAGGTATAAATTCCTTTTTTCAGGCATGTTAATTCATTATAGAGCAGAGATGCAGCTAAAACGTGCTCTGCAGGGAACCAGACTCTAATTCTATACATTATACAATGCATTATACATAGCTCTGTGTTATTACATACTATCCACTTACCGCTTACACATGAGGACACCATGACACAGGTTTTATTTCTACAGCCCAAGTCTCTGAAAGACGCATAACAAATGGATAGAGCAGTTTATTGTCCTGCCAATCTGTAATCACAAACCAAGCGGCAGAATAGGAAAAAAATGGATCTCGGCAAGAGCCCGTTTAACATACAAATGGCATTGATATTCAAATCCATTGTAATGCTGCCAAATGGGATCCGAGTGGGAGCCAGCAGACTGTGAAGGGGGTGACTAATGGATTGGGATGTATGGTATAATTCCCATTTTTAGGATGGAAGGATTATCACAGCAGCCAGAACAGGCTGCAAACTGGGACGGAAAAGTATGATACGGAAGATCCCCAGGACGAGGAAGATATGTGAAATCAACTCGTATAGTCTCATCTTACCATTTACTATAAAGAAATTACATTAAATGGCCAAAGAATAGAATAGAATAGTTTTTATTTACATTGGAATATTGTCATCGACAGTGTTATCATTCAGCTGGTATATTACTAGAGGACCAATAAAAACTTCTCTTGAGGTCAATGTATAGTATTTACAGCACTCACACCTGGATAGTAAGCGTCATATTATATATGTATAGTATTTACACTCACACCTGGATAGTAAGCATCGTATTATATATATATATATATATATATATATATAGTATTTATAACACAACTGTTTAGTAAGCGTCATATTATATATATATATAAATATAGTATTTATAACACTCACACCTGTATAGTAAGCGTCATATTATATATGTATAGTATTTACAGCACTCACACCTGTATAGTAAGCATCATATTATATATGTATAGTATTTACAGCACTCACACCTGTATAGTAAGCGTCATATTATATATGTATAGTATTTCCAGCACTCACACCTGTATACTAAGCGTCATATTGTATATATATAGTATTTACAGCACTCACACCTGTATAGTAAGCATCATATTATATATGTATAGTATTTACATCACTCACACGTCTGTTTAGTAAGCATCATATTATATATGTATAGTATTTACAGCACTCACACCTGTATAGTAAGCGTCATATTATATATGTATAGTATTTACAGCGCTCACACCTGTATAGTAAGCGTCATATTATATATGTATAGTATTTACAGCGCTCACACCTGTATAGTAATCGTCATATTATATATGTATAGTATTTACAGCGCTCACACCTGTATAGTAAGCGTCATATTATATATGTATAGTATTTACAGCACTCACAAATGTATAGTAAGTGTCATACTATATATGTATAGTATTTACAGCACTCACACCTGTATAGTAAGCATCATATTATATATGTATAGTATTTACAGCACTCACACCTGTATAGTAAGCGTCATATTGTATATATATAGTATTTACGGCACTCACACCTGTATAGTAAGCATCATATTATATATGTATAGTATTTACATCACTCACACGTCTGTTTAGTAAGCATCATATTATATATGTATAGTATTTACAGCACTCACACCTGTATAGTAAGTGTCATATTATATATGTATAGTATTTACAGCGCTCACACCTGTATAGTAAGCGTCATATTATATATGTATAGTATTTACAGCGCTCACACCTGTATAGTAATCGTCATATTATATATGTATAGTATTTACAGCGCTCACACCTGTATAGTAAGCGTCATATTATATATGTATAGTATTTACAGCACTCACACCTGTATAGTAAGCGTCATATTGTATATGTCTAGTATTTACAGCACTCACACCTGTATAGTAAGCATCATATTATAAATGTATAGTATTTACATCACTCACACGTCTGTTTAGTAAGCATCATATTATATATGTATAGTATTTATAGCACTCACACCTGTATAGTAAGCGTCATATTATATATGTATAGTATTTACAGCGCTCACACCTGAATAGCAAGCGTCATATTATATATCTATAGTATTTACAGCGCTCACACCTGTATAGTAATCGTCATATTATAAATGTATAGTATTTACAGCACTCACACCTGTATAGTAAGCGTCATATTGTATATGTATAGTATTTACAGCACTCACACCTGTATAGTAAGCATCATATTATATATGTATAGTATTTACATCACTCACACGTCTGTTTAGTAAGCATCATATTATATATGTATAGTATTTACAACACGCTCACACCTGTTTAGTATGCATCATATTTTATATGTATAGTATTTACAGCGCTCACACCTGTTAAGTAAGCATCATATTATATAAGTATAGTATTTACAGCACATTCACGCCTGTTTAGTAAGCGTCCTATTATATATGTATAGTATTTACAGCGCTCTCACCTGTTTAGTAAGTCGATGTATAGAATTTACAGCACACTCACACCTGTTTAGTAAGAGTCATATTATATATGTATAGTAATTACAGCACTCACACCTGTTTAGTAAGCGTCATATTATATAAGTATAGTATTACAGCGCTCACACCTGTGTAGTAAGCGTCATATTATATATGTATAGTGTTTACAGCACTCACACCTGTTTAGTAAGCGTCATATTATATATGTATAGTATTTACAGCACTCACACCTGTTTAGTAAGCATCATATTATATATGTATAGTATTTACAGCACTCACACCTGTTTAGTAAGCGTCATATTATATATGTATAGTATTTACAGCACTCACACCTGTTTAGTAAGCGTCATATTATATATGTATAGTATTTACAGCACTCACACTTGTTTAGTAAGCGTCATATTATATATGTATAGTATTACAGCACTCACACCTGTGTAGTAAGCGTCATATTATATATGTATAGTGTTTACAGCACTCACACCTGTTTAGTAAGCGTCATATTATATATGTATAGTATTTACAGCACTCACACCTGTTTAGTAAGCATCATATTATATATGTATAGTATTTACAGCACTCACACCTGTTTAGTAAGCGTCATATTATATATGTATAGTATTTACAGCACTCACACCTGTTTAGTAAGCATCATATTATATATGTATAGTATTTACAGCACGCTCACACCTGTTTAGTAAGAGACATATTATATATGTATAGTATTTACAGCACTCACACCTGTTTAGTAAGCGTCATATTATATATGTATAGTATTTACAGCGCTCACACCTGTTTAGTAAGAGACATATTATATATGTATAATATTTACAGCACTCACACCTGTTTAGTAAGCGTCATATTATATATGTATAGTATTTACAGCACGCTCACACCTGTTTAGTAAGAGACATATTATATATGTATAGTATTTACAGCACTCACAAATGTATAGTAAGCGTCATATTATATATGTATAGTATTTACAGCGCTCACACCTGTTTAGTAAGAGACATATTATATATGTATAGTATTTACAGCACTCACACCTGTTTAGTAAGAGACATATTATATATGTATAGTATTTACAGCACTCACACCTGTTTAGTAAGCGTCATATTATATATGTATAGTATTTACAGCGCTCACACCTGTTTAGTAAGAGACATATTATATATGTATAGTATTTACAGCACTCACACCTGTATAGTAATCGTCATATTATATATGTATAGTATTTACAGCACTCACACCTGTATAGTAATCGTCATATTATATATGTATAGTATTTACAGCACTCACACCTGTATAGTAATCGTCATATTATATATGTATAGTATTTACAGAGCTCACACCTGTTTAGTAAGAGACATATTATATATGTATAGTATTTACAGCACTCACAACTGTATAGTAAGCATCGTATTATATATGTATAGTATTTACAGCACTCACACCTGTTTAGTACGCGTCCTATTATATATGTATAGTATTTACAGCACTCACACCTGTATAGTAAGCGATATATTATATATGTATAGTATTTACAGCACTCACACCTGTTTAGTAAGAGACATATTATATATGTATAGTATTTACAGCACTCACACTTGTTTAGTAAGCATCATATTATATATGTATAGTATTTACAGCACTCACACCTGTTTAGTAAGAATCATATTATATATGAATAGTATTTACAGCACTCACACCTGTTTAGTAAGTGTCATATAATATATGTATAGTATTTACAGCACTCACACCTGTATAGTAAGCGTTATATTATATATGTATAGTATTTACAGCACTCACACCTGTTTAGTAAGAATCATATTATATATGTATAGTATTTACAGCACTCACACCTGTTTAGTAAGCGTCATATTATATATGTATAGTATTTACAGCACTCACACTTGTTTAGTAAGCATCATATTATATATGTATAGTATTTACAGCACGCTCACACCTGTTTAGTAAGCATCATATTATATATGTATAGTATTTACAGCACGCTCACACCTGTTTAGTAAGCATCATATTATATATGTATAGTATTTACAGCACGCTCACACCTGTTTAGTAAGAGACATATTATATATGTATAGTATTTACAGCACTCACACCTGTTTAGTAAGCGTCATATTATATATGTATAGTATTTACAGCGCTCACACCTGTTTAGTAAGAGACATATTATATATGTATAGAATTTACAGCACTCACACCTGTTTAGTAAGCGTCATATTATATATGTATAGTATTTACAGCACGCTCACACCTGTTTAGTAAGAGACATATTATATATGTATAGTATTTACAGCACTCACACCTGTTTAGTAAGCGTCATATTATATATGTATAGTATTTACAGCACGCTCACACCTGTTTAGTAAGAGACATATTATATATGTATAGTATTTACAGCACTCACACCTGTTTAGTAAGCGTCATATTATATATGTATAGTATTTACAGCGCTCACACCTGTTTAGTAAGAGACATATTATATATGTATAGTATTTACAGCACTCACACCTGTTTAGTAAGAGACATATTATATATGTATAGTATTTACAGCACTCACACCTGTTTAGTAAGCGTCATATTATATATGTATAGTATTTACAGCGCTCACACCTGTTTAGTAAGAGACATATTATATATGTATAGTATTTACAGCACTCACACCTGTTTAGTAAGAGACATATTATATATGTATAGTATTTACAGCACGCTCACACCTGTTTAGTAAGAGACATATTATATATGTATAGTATTTACAGCACTCACACCTGTATAGTAATCGTCATATTATATATGTATAGTATTTACAGCACTCACACCTGTATAGTAATCGTCATATTATATATGTATAGTATTTACAGAGCTCACACCTGTTTAGTAAGAGACATATTATATATGTATAGTATTTACAGCACTCACACCTGTATAGTAAGCATCGTATTATATATGTATAGTATTTACAGCACTCACACCTGTTTAGTAAGCGTCCTATTATATATGTATAGTATTTACAGCACTCACACCTGTATAGTAAGCGTTATATTATATATGTATAGTATTTACAGCACTTACACCTGTTTAGTAAGAGACATATTATATATGTATAGTATTTACAGCACTCACACTTGTTTAGTAAGCATCATATTATATATGTATAGTATTTACAGCACTCACACCTGTTTAGTAAGAATCATATTATATATGAATAGTATTTACAGCACTCACACCTGTTTAGTAAGTGTCATATTATAAATGTATAGTATTTACAGCACTCACACCTGTATAGTAAGCGTCATATTGTATATGTATAGTATTTACAGCACTCACACCTGTATAGTAAGCATCATATTATATATGTATAGTATTTACATCACTCACACGTCTGTTTAGTAAGCATCATATTATATATGTATAGTATTTACAGCGCTCACACCTGTTTAGTAAGAGACATATTATATATGTATAGTATTTACAGCACTCACACCTGTTTAGTAAGAGACATATTATATATGTATAGTATTTACAGCACTCACACCTGTTTAGTAAGCGTCATATTATATATGTATAGTATTTACAGCGCTCACACCTGTTTAGTAAGAGACATATTATATATGTATAGTATTTACAGCACTCACACCTGTTTAGTAAGAGACATATTATATATGTATAGTATTTACAGCACGCTCACACCTGTTTAGTAAGAGACATATTATATATGTATAGTATTTACAGCACTCACACCTGTATAGTAATCGTCATATTATATATGTATAGTATTTACAGCACTCACACCTGTATAGTAATCGTCATATTATATATGTATAGTATTTACAGCACTCACACCTGTATAGTAATCGTCATATTATATATGTATAGTATTTACAGAGCTCACACCTGTTTAGTAAGAGACATATTATATATGTATAGTATTTACAGCACTCACAACTGTATAGTAAGCATCGTATTATATATGTATAGTATTTACAGCACTCACACTTGTTTAGTACGCGTCCTATTATATATGTATAGTATTTACAGCACTCACACCTGTATAGTAAGCGATATATTATATATGTATAGTATTTACAGCACTCACACCTGTTTAGTAAGAGACATATTATATATGTATAGTATTTACAGCACTCACACTTGTTTAGTAAGCATCATATTATATATGTATAGTATTTACAGCACTCACACCTGTTTAGTAAGAATCATATTATATATGAATAGTATTTACAGCACTCACACCTGTTTAGTAAGTGTCATATAATATATGTATAGTATTTACAGCACTCACACCTGTATAGTAAGCGTTATATTATATATGTATAGTATTTACAGCACTCACACCTGTTTAGTAAGAATCATATTATATATGTATAGTATTTACAGCACTCACACCTGTTTAGTAAGCGTCATATTATATATGTATAGTATTTACAGCACTCACACTTGTTTAGTAAGCATCATATTATATATGTATAGTATTTACAGCACGCTCACACCTGTTTAGTAAGCATCATATTATATATGTATAGTATTTACAGCACTCACACCTGTTTAGTAAGCATCATATTATATATGTATAGTATTTACAGCACGCTCACACCTGTTTAGTAAGAGACATATTATATATGTATAGTATTTACAGCACTCACACCTGTTTAGTAAGCGTCATATTATATATGTATAGTATTTACAGCGCTCACACCTGTTTAGTAAGAGACATATTATATATGTATAGTATTTACAGCACTCACACCTGTTTAGTAAGAGACATATTATATATGTATAGTATTTACAGCACTCACACCTGTTTAGTAAGCGTCATATTATATATGTATAGTATTTACAGCGCTCACACCTGTTTAGTAAGAGACATATTATATATGTATAGTATTTACAGCACTCACACCTGTTTAGTAAGAGACATATTATATATGTATAGTATTTACAGCACGCTCACACCTGTTTAGTAAGAGACATATTATATATGTATAGTATTTACAGCACTCACACCTGTATAGTAATCGTCATATTATATATGTATAGTATTTACAGCACTCACACCTGTATAGTAATCGTCATATTATATATGTATAGTATTTACAGAGCTCACACCTGTTTAGTAAGAGACATATTATATATGTATAGTATTTACAGCACTCACACCTGTATAGTAAGCATCGTATTATATATGTATAGTATTTACAGCACTCACACCTGTTTAGTAAGCGTCCTATTATATATGTATAGTATTTACAGCACTCACACCTGTATAGTAAGCGTTATATTTTATATGTATAGTATTTACAGCACTTACACCTGTTTAGTAAGAGACATATTATATATGTATAGTATTTACAGCACTCACACTTGTTTAGTAAGCATCATATTATATATGTATAGTATTTACAGCACTCACACCTGTTTAGTAAGAATCATATTATATATGAATAGTATTTACAGCACTCACACCTGTTTAGTAAGTGTCATATAATATATGTATAGTATTTACAGCACTCACACCTGTATAGTAAGCGTTATATTATATATGTATAGTATTTACAGCACTCACACCTGTTTAGTAAGAATCATATTATATATGTATAGTATTTACAGCACTCACACCTGTTTAGTAAGCATCATATTATATATGTATAGTATTTACAGCACTCACACCTGTTTAGTAAGTGTCATATTATATATGTATAGTATTTACAGCACTCACACCTGTTTAGTAAGTGTCATATTATATATGTATAGTATTTACAGCACGCTCACACCTGTTTAGTAAGCATCATATTATATATGTATAGTATTTACAGCACGCTCACACCTGTTTAGTAAGAGACATATTATATATGTATAGTATTTACAGCACTCACACCTGTTTAGTAAGCGTCATATTATATATGTATAGTATTTACAGCTCTCACACCTGTTTAGTAAGAGACATATTATATATGTATAGTATTTACAGCACTCACACCTGTTTAGTAAGAGACATATTATATATGTATAGTATTTACAGCACTCACACCTGTTTAGTAAGCGTCATATTATATATGTATAGTATTTACAGCGCTCACAGCCGTTTAGTAAGAGACATATTATATATGTATAGTATTTACAGCACTCACACCTGTTTAGTAAGAGACATATTATATATGTATAGTATTTACAGCACGCTCACACCTGTTTAGTAAGAGACATATTATATATGTATAGTATTTACAGCACTCACACCTGTATAGTAATCGTCATATTATATATGTATAGTATTTACAGCACTCACACCTGTATAGTAATCGTCATATTATATATGTATAGTATTTACAGCACTCACACCTGTATAGTAATCGTCATATTATATATGTATAGTATTTACAGAGCTCACACCTGTTTAGTAAGAGACATATTATATATGTATAGTATTTACAGCACTCACACCTGTATAGTAAGCATCGTATTATATATGTATAGTATTTACAGCACTCACACCTGTTTAGTAAGCGTCCTATTATATATGTATAGTATTTACAGCACTCACACCTGTATAGTAAGCGTTATATTATATATGTATAGTATTTACAGCACTCACACCTGTTTAGTAAGAGACATATTATATATGTATAGTATTTACAGCACTCACACTTGTTTAGTAAGCATCATATTATATATGTATAGTATTTACAGCACTCACACCTGTTTAGTAAGAATCATATTATATATGAATAGTATTTTCAGCACTCACACCTGTTTAGTAAGTGTCATATAATATATGTATAGTATTTACAGCACTCACACCTGTATAGTAAGCGTTATATTATATATGTATAGTATTTACAGCACTCACACCTGTTTAGTAAGAATCATATTATATATGTATAGTATTTACAGCACTCACACCTGTTTAGTAAGCGTCATATTATATATGTATAGTATTTACAGCACTCACACTTGTTTAGTAAGCATCATATTATATATGTATAGTATTTACAGCACGCTCACACCTGTTTAGTAAGCATCATATTATATATGTATAGTATTTACAGCACTCACACCTGTTTAGTAAGCATCATATTATATATGTATAGTATTTACAGCACGCTCACACCTGTTTAGTAAGCGTCATATTATATATGTATAGTATTTACAGCACTCACACTTGTTTAGTAAGCATCATATTATATATGTATAGTATTTACAGCACGCTCACACCTGTTTAGTAAGCATCATATTATATATGTATAGTATTTACAGCACTCACACCTGTTTAGTAAGCATCATATTATATATGTATAGTATTTACAGCACTCACACCTGTTTAGTAAGCGTCATATTATATATGTATAGTATTTACAGCGCTCACACCTGTTTAGTAAGAGACATATTATATATGTATAGTATTTACAGCACTCACACCTGTTTAGTAAGAGACATATTATATATGTATAGTATTTACAGCACTCACACCTGTTTAGTAAGCGTCATATTATATATGTATAGTATTTACAGCGCTCACACCTGTTTAGTAAGAGACATATTATATATGTATAGTATTTACAGCACTCACACCTGTTTAGTAAGAGACATATTATATATGTATAGTATTTACAGCACGCTCACACCTGTTTAGTAAGAGACATATTATATATGTATAGTATTTACAGCACTCACACCTGTATAGTAATCGTCATATTATATATGTATAGTATTTACAGCACTCACACCTGTATAGTAATCGTCATATTATATATGTATAGTATTTACAGAGCTCACACCTGTTTAGTAAGAGACATATTATATATGTATAGTATTTACAGCACTCACACCTGTATAGTAAGCATCGTATTATATATGTATAGTATTTACAGCACTCACACCTGTTTAGTAAGCGTCCTATTATATATGTATAGTATTTACAGCACTCACACCTGTATAGTAAGCGTTATATTTTATATGTATAGTATTTACAGCACTTACACCTGTTTAGTAAGAGACATATTATATATGTATAGTATTTACAGCACTCACACTTGTTTAGTAAGCATCATATTATATATGTATAGTATTTACAGCACTCACACCTGTTTAGTAAGAATCATATTATATATGAATAGTATTTACAGCACTCACACCTGTTTAGTAAGTGTCATATAATATATGTATAGTATTTACAGCACTCACACCTGTATAGTAAGCGTTATATTATATATGTATAGTATTTACAGCACTCACACCTGTTTAGTAAGAATCATATTATATATGTATAGTATTTACAGCACTCACACCTGTTTAGTAAGCATCATATTATATATGTATAGTATTTACAGCACTCACACCTGTTTAGTAAGTGTCATATTATATATGTATAGTATTTACAGCACTCACACCTGTTTAGTAAGTGTCATATTATATATGTATAGTATTTACAGCACGCTCACACCTGTTTAGTAAGCATCATATTATATATGTATAGTATTTACAGCACGCTCACACCTGTTTAGTAAGAGACATATTATATATGTATAGTATTTACAGCACTCACACCTGTTTAGTAAGCGTCATATTATATATGTATAGTATTTACAGCTCTCACACCTGTTTAGTAAGAGACATATTATATATGTATAGTATTTACAGCACTCACACCTGTTTAGTAAGAGACATATTATATATGTATAGTATTTACAGCACTCACACCTGTTTAGTAAGCGTCATATTATATATGTATAGTATTTACAGCGCTCACAGCCGTTTAGTAAGAGACATATTATATATGTATAGTATTTACAGCACTCACACCTGTTTAGTAAGAGACATATTATATATGTATAGTATTTACAGCACGCTCACACCTGTTTAGTAAGAGACATATTATATATGTATAGTATTTACAGCACTCACACCTGTATAGTAATCGTCATATTATATATGTATAGTATTTACAGCACTCACACCTGTATAGTAATCGTCATATTATATATGTATAGTATTTACAGCACTCACACCTGTATAGTAATCGTCATATTATATATGTATAGTATTTACAGAGCTCACACCTGTTTAGTAAGAGACATATTATATATGTATAGTATTTACAGCACTCACACCTGTATAGTAAGCATCGTATTATATATGTATAGTATTTACAGCACTCACACCTGTTTAGTAAGCGTCCTATTATATATGTATAGTATTTACAGCACTCACACCTGTATAGTAAGCGTTATATTATATATGTATAGTATTTACAGCACTCACACCTGTTTAGTAAGAGACATATTATATATGTATAGTATTTACAGCACTCACACTTGTTTAGTAAGCATCATATTATATATGTATAGTATTTACAGCACTCACACCTGTTTAGTAAGAATCATATTATATATGAATAGTATTTTCAGCACTCACACCTGTTTAGTAAGTGTCATATAATATATGTATAGTATTTACAGCACTCACACCTGTATAGTAAGCGTTATATTATATATGTATAGTATTTACAGCACTCACACCTGTTTAGTAAGCATCATGTTATATATGTATAGTATTTACAGCACTCACACCTGTATAGTAAGCATCATATTATATATGTATAGTATTTACAGCACTCACACCTGTATAGTAAGCGTCATATTATATATGTATAGTATTTACAGCGCTCACACCTGTTTAGTAAGCGTCATATTATATATGTATAGTATTTACAGCACGCTCACACCTGTTTAGTAAGCATCATATTATATATGTATAGTATTTACAGCACTCACACCTGTATAGTAAGCATCATATTATATATGTATAGTATTTACAGCACTCACACCTGTATAGTAAGCATCATATTATATATGTATAGTATTTACAGCACTCACACCTGTATAGTAAGCGTCATATTATATATGTATAGTATTTACAGCACGCTCACACCTGTTTAGTAAGCATCATATTATATATGTATAGTATTTACAGCACGCTCACACCTGTTTAGTAAGAATCATATTATATATGTATAGTATTTACAGCACTCACACCTGTTTAGTAAGCGTCATATTATATATGTATAGTATTACAGCACTCACACCTGTATAGTAAGCGTCATATTGTATATGTATATATATATATATATATATATAGTATTTACAGCGCTCAAACCTGTTTAGTAAGCATCATATTATATATATATAGTATTTACAGCACGCTCACACCTGTTTAGTAAGCATCATATTATATATGTATAGTATTTACTGCACTCACACCTGTTTAGTAAGCGTCATATTATATATGTATAGTATTTACAGCACTCACACCTGTTTAGTAAGTGTCATATTATATATGTATAGTATTTACAGCACGCTCACACCTGTTTAGTAAGAGACATATTATATATGTATAGTATTTACAGCACTCACACCTGTATAGTAATCGTCATATTATATATGTATAGTATTTACAGCACTCACACCTGTATAGTAAGAGACATATTATATATGTATAGTATTTACAGCACTCACACCTGTTTAGTAAGCGTCATATTATATATGTATAGTATTTACAGCACACTCACACCTGTTTAGTAAGCATCATATTATATATGTATAGTATTTACAGCACGCTCACACCTGTTTAGTAAGCATCATATTATATATGTATAGTATTTACAGCACGCTCACACCTGTTTAGTAAGCGTCATATTATATATGTATAGTATTTACAGCACTCACACCTGTTTAGTAAGCATCATATTATATATATATAGTAATTACAGCACTCACACCTGTTTAGTAAGCGTCATATTATATATGTATAGTATTTACAGCGCTCACACCTGTATAGTAAGCATCATATTATATATGTATAGTATTTACAGCGCTCACACCTGTTTAGTAAGCATCATATTATATATGTATAGTATTTACAGCACTCACACCTGTTTAGTAAGCATCATATTATATATGTATAGTATTTACAGCACACTCACACCTGTTTAGTAAGCATCATATTATATATGTATAGTATTTACAGCACACTCACACCTGTTTAGTAAGCATCATATTATATATGTATAGTATTTACAGCACGCTCACACCTGTTTAGTAAGCATCATATTATATATGTATAGTATTTACAGCACGCTCACACCTGTTTAGTAAGCGTCATATTATATATGTATAGTATTTACAGCACTCACACCTGTTTAGTAAGCATCATATTATATATATATAGTAATTACAGCACTCACACCTGTTTAGTAAGCGTCATATTATATATATATAGTATTTACAGCACTCACACCTGTATAGTAAGCATCATATTGTATATGTATAGTATTTACAGCACTCACACCTGTATAGTAAGAGACATATTATATATGTATAGTATTTACAGCGCTCACACCTGTATAGTAAGCGTCATATTATATATGTATAGTATTTACAGCACTCACACCTGTATAGTAAGCGTCATATTATATATGTATAGTATTTACAGCACTCACACCTGTATAGTAAGCGTCATATTATATATGTATAGTATTTACAGCACTCACACCTGTATAGTAAGCGTCATATTATATATGTATATGTGAACTTTATTGACATCTCCTTTATTAAAATTTCTTATAACATGCCTATATACACTCTTATTTATTTATTTATTTATTTATTTTTGTCATTATACACTGCAACACATTCATTTACAACAAATATAATTTTTACAAAAATCCAAATTATCCATCAATAATGACAATTATGATGTTGGAATCTCTTTAATAAATAAAATGTAATTTTGGTAAACGTGTATTTTTGCAGAGATCAGTGCTGAACAGACATATATAAAAAGCAGTACATTTTATTGTGTTTGGTTCATTAACCTGGTATTAAATGACTCTGTATATTTAATAGTCCGGTGTCAAAGACTTGTTTTCCTGTTAAAGATCAGATTTTTCCATACTATACATTTGTTTACTGTAACTCCAGTCGGATCACTTTGATTCGTTCACTCAGTTCAGCCATGACCGCTCCGTGATACATTCCTCAGCAGAGTATATCACTAGTGAAACGGTTCGCAGCGCTAGCACCTATAACATAGCAATACAATAAATCACCACTATTCTGAACAGTATATTGTAATCAGTATAAGAAATGGCAAGAAATTATCAGATTTATTCAGAATTTGTAAAATGTAATAAAAAAAGAATAATTAAAACACCTCCCAATGGGATGTCCAAAAACGAGTCCATTTTGTGAATTCACTGTACAGAACAAACACATTGTAAACATGCACATTTTTTTTATTGATAAAAGTTTTAATGATAGCGCTTTGTCCCAAATTATTATCTGTTGGGAATACAGATAGGAAGTGCGGTTTACCTATTTATTTCTCATGTCAGGTGCTGGTTGAGGGTAATAGAATATTATTTGCCATAATGTATTGCACCTGCCTGATCTGTTCTCAAGCAGTAAGAAATATAAGGCTGACTTCACCGTATACCTTTAAAAAAAAAAAAAAACTTCATTTTTTTTTTAAATTGCCCTATTTCAGCATTTTTTTAATTTTTTTTTTTAGAAATTGCCTGCAGCATTTTCCTTCCTTCTCATCAGAAAGGCTCAGCTTCTAAATAATAAATAGTAATTAAAAGTCCTGTAGCTTCTGTGAGTCTTAAACCGTGGTGTCCTCACAATTAGTACATTAGTTAGCAAACATATATTTAGAAGGTCTATTGTGTGCAAACATGATACTCGCAGACAGACGTCTGCTTACATCAAGGGGTATAGAACTCCACGAAGAATGGAACTGTATCGCGGTACTGCTTTTAAATCCAAGCATGCCGGTGAGTTTAGACTGTGTATAGACAAATACAAACAGGATAATGTAAAAACAATGAGATGATCTAATAAATATGGATCAGTTTGACTTCTATCCTCCCTGTGGATTTACCTCGTTTTTCTCTAAAAGTGGATATATCCCAGCCTTCCGACTGAATCCTTTGGCGGATCAATTGCAATCTGCTCCAGCCGTGGCCTGAGCACTGAGTCAAACCGCAAATGATTTAATTGGGGAAGGGTTTTGCTAGTGTTTCACTAAATTTAGATAAAAGATCATAATATGCATTGATTGTCGAGCCGTTTGTCGGGGTTTAAAATGCCGGTTCTGTCTGTTTGTAAAGTGGGATTATTACAAGCTATTGATTAGTTTTTTTTTTTTTTTTTTAATATTAATAAATATTTGTTTTCACCCCCTGTGTTAGCAGATGCAGCTTGATATTCAAATGAACTGCTTTTCAATGGGTCATTTGCATATCAGGCCATAGGAGATGTCATAAACAGGAGACACCCAGTGGTTGGGTTCTAGGAAGACAAAATTTGAGCACCTCTCCCCCCCGCCCACTCACGTTGCACACCCACGATATGCCACAACACGCCATTTCATACCCTCACCATGTCCATTACATGCCCCCATCACCCCGATTAATTGACAGGAGCTAAAGCTTGTGTTTGAAGCAGCATAAGTGTGCTTTAACACCCTCTGGCAAAGTGCCGCCCTAGGCGAGTGCCTTGTTTGCCTTGTGGAAGATACACTACTGGAGACACCACAGACACATGTAAAACATATGTTTTCTCCTAATACAGGCATTTACTTGCAAGTTTGCTAACACAATGTATAGATCATTTTAAATCAATTTTGTAAGGAACATTTTCTAAGCTGGATGAATGTTGATTTCTTGGTGAAAGAAAGATTTATTGTAAAGAGAGGAGTGTGGATGGTTAAGGATGTTTGACTTCTTGGATTATTTCCTGTTATAGAGAGTTTAATATGTATTACTTAGAGAAGGTTTGGCACCAAGAAGGAATTAAATGCAAATCATTTACTAACTACCAGCATGCAACTGATCTCATGCAGCACACCTGGCAGAAACCACGCCCCTCTGCATTCCCAGCACTTGAAACCGCTGAGTTCAACAGAGAAAAGTCAAATTCAAGGTGATGGCTCAGAATTTGCTCAGATGGGGGAGCATGAAAACTGCCGCAGAGGGAGAAAGCCCGCCTCCTGCACACGCCCACTCACTATTTAGAGGCCCCGGAAAAAATATGTTCCATGTAAAACTGCAGGAAATCTTTAAGGTGCTTTAAGGAAAAAATACGTTCATTTTAAATACATTAAATATATGTACAAGATAAAAAAACCTGGCACAGAAACACTAGTTCTAGCCCCAAATAAATAAATACCAGACAGGTATGGAATACCATTCCTAGGCAGAGGATCCCTAGCGCTTCTCCCCTTGAAAAATATGTTGTGCATGGAGCTTGCCCCACCAAATACTCTATACATTCAATAATGGGCGGCGTTTGAATGAAGTGGGTGCGTAAATGTCATTTAGCATGTCCCATGGCTTCCTGAGACCTCCTAATCAGCAGCCCACGTGTGTACAAATACAGATAAAATAATCCAGAGTTTCCCAACACTACAAGATTTTCACCAAATGCAGTGAATGTTTAAATCATGAAGAGGTACCCCACAGCAAAGGGATTTCAGTCTGGTGTGAGAGGACATGCCAGGTGATCTCCTGCTGAAACGTAACAGGTTTGAGTCAAATTGAGTGATAACAGCAACTGCTTCATCTCATTAAAAATGAAGGATAAACAACTAATCTTCTGAAAAACAAATTAACAAGCTGAGATCAGGGTACACTGGGCTGGTACCAAGGAACAAAGCTTGCTGCAAGAATACCATGTATCTATATTCTTGTCTGGCACGACCAGTTCCATGCAGATACTCTGAAGATGAGCACATTGTGACTACGTTTGCACGGTCAGAGCACTCTTTCATTTGAGTTGCATGTATTTAATGGAGGTTTTTCTATTAAACAAGGAGAGAGAGAGAAACAAAACCCCACTCTTTATAAAATATCTCCCTTAGACCAGCCAAGCTTCAAACAGTCGCAGCAGGGTAATGTGCCTGGCTGTACTAGAAAGCTGAACACACAGCACAAGGTGATAATTACCAATTAAATTGTGGGGAAGGGGAAAAAAAAATATTGAGGCATTATTTGTCTGAGACTTTGCAGGAACAGCAGCTTCAGCACTAAAAGGGCCGAGAGAGACAATTATAGCAACTTTGTTTATAATAAAAGCTGCTTAATATATATTAATCTGCTGCTTTTTCAGTGGCGAGACATGTTGTTTTAGAAGTCAAGGGCAAGGACGGGACAAGTCCAGACCCGAAGCCACCTTGCGTGGACAGCGGATGAAATCTGGGGCTCGCAAAAATAATTTGTATCCCCCCCCCCCCCCGGGGAATCTAAATGGGAATATAAGCCAATATCGGGGTCAGGCACCGATATTTGTCATGCTGGACTTTGCTCTGTGTCACCTTCATAGACCATGGTGTCCACATGTAGATGGGTTGCCCATCCATACCCATTCCTGATCTGACGACTTGGCCACTCCTGCTACAGTCTTGGATAACTCTGTGTGCTCAGAAAGTGGCTCAAGCCATCCTGTGAGATGGAGAGAAGATTGAATAACGTGTGCAGTTGAAACAATGGTTCATCTGTGTGCAGAGCATTAATGGACAAGTATGTTCACTGGGTTCAGCATCGTTGCTAACTTGATTGGAGTGGGAAGCTTAATTCTAGCAATCTAGCGCTATTTCACTTTCAGTGGGTCATTGATCACAAATTTAGCTACACCTGCCAAATTAACCCTCCCTGCGATTCAGAGTAAATTCCGCTCCATGGAGACGGGTAGCGAGAATCTTACTGGAGGCTTTGACACTTTTGTTTCGTGTCTGTTTATGATCCTTAGTTTGCCCCAGGGGGTCACTCCTGGACTAACAAAAAAAAAACCCTATCATTTCCCAAATACCCAGCCTCAGAAAAGCTTGCAAATCAAGAAATCATGTGGAGCAATCCTTACTGACTCCTAATAAAGAGCAGATGTTATGCAATAGGGCTCGGGAAATGTTTTTCGAGACATTTTATGTCTTGTTCTTGATTTACTCATGCTGTTTGTTTTATTTTGATACTGCCCAGGGTTGGCCCTGTGCTGCCTGGGTCCAAAAAAAGGAAACGTGCCCCCTACGCCTTTACCCCTTTGCTCTGCTGATCCTCCCACTCAGCTCTAAGCATTTCCCTTGAGCCTGGGAAAGAAAAAAAAAAAAAGAAACATTTTAAAAAGTGTTTCAAGAAGGGAACATTGAAAGTATCCCAGATGATAGCTAAACTTGCAATGTGTGCAAACATACAGTGTATAGTCGTCTTCAACACATCTCTATCAATTTCATTGTCACAGAGTGTCCTGCAGCGCTCAGAAACCAAATATAATACGAGTGATCATAATAAATTACTGTTATTTACAATCGAATATTTAACATCACATTTTAGAAGCCCCGTAGAAAAAGTTTTTCATCATTTTGTGAATTGCTGTAGAGTGAACATTAGACAATGCTGGATGAGATTTGGTGGAATTGGTGGGCTGATGCATTGTGGGTAACGCTTGGAGCGTTTACCGGACATATTGGAAGTTCTGTAGTGCCGCATCAGGTACCCTTCTATTTATATAGAGTAATGGGTCACTCATTGCTCCGGTGAGCTGATGCATTGTGGGTAATGCTTGGAGCGTTCACCGGACAGATTGGAAGTTCTGTAGTGCCGCATCACGTATCCTTCTCTTTATATAGAGTAATGGGTCACTCATTGCTCCGGTGAGATGATGCATTGTGGGTAATGCTTGGAGCGTTCACCGGACAGATTGGAAGTTCTGTAGTGCCGCATCACGTATCCTTCTCTTTATATAGAGTAATGGGTCACTCATTGCTCCGGTGAGCTGATGCATTGTGGGTAACGCTTGGAGCGTTCACCGGACAGATTGGAAGTTCTGTAGTGCCGCATCACGTCCTCTTCTCTTTATATAGAGTAATGGGTCACTCATTGCTCCGGTGGGCTGATGCATTGTGGGTAACGCTTGGAGCGTTCACCGGACAGATTGGAAGTTCTGTAGTGCCGCATCACGTATCCTTCTCCTTATATAGAGTAATGGGTCACTCATTGCTCCGGTGAGCTGATGCATTGTGGGTAACGCTTGGAGCGTTCACCGGACAGATTGGTAGTTCTGTAGTGCCGCATCACGTATCCTTCTCTTTATATAGAGTAATGGGTCACTCATTGCTCCGGTGGGCTGATGCATTGTGGGCAACGCATGGAGCGTTCACCGGACAGATTGGAAGTTCTGTAGTGCCGCTTCACGTATCCTTCGCTTTATATAGAGTAATGGGTCACTCATTGCTCCGGTGAGCTGATGCATTGTGGGTAATGCTTGGAGCGATCACCGGACAGATTGGAAGTTCTGTAGTGCCGCATCACGTATCCTTCTCTTTATATAGAGTAATGGGTCACTCATTGCTCCGGTGAGCTGATGCATTGTGGGTAACGCTTGGAGCGTTCACCGGACAGATTGGAAGTTCTGTAGTGCCGCATCACGTACCCTTCTCTTTATATAGAGTAATGGGTCACTCATTGCTCCAGTGGGCTGATGCATTGTGGGTAACGCTTGGAGCGTTCACCGGACAGATTGGAAGTTCTGTAGTGTCGCATCACGTACCCTTCTCTTTATATAGAGTAATGGGTCACTCATTGCTCCGGTGAGCTGATGCATTGTGGGTAACGCTTGGAGCGTTCACCGGACAGATTGGAAGTTCTGTAGTGTCGCATCACGTACCCTTCTCTTTATATAGAGTAATGGGTCACTCATTGCTCCGGTGGGCTGATGCATTGTGGGTAACGCTTGGAGCGTTCACCGGACAGATTGGAAGGTCTGTAGTGCCGCATCACGTATCCTTCTCTTTATATAGAGTAATGGGTCACTCATTGCTCCGGTGAGCTGATGCATTGTGGGTAACGCTTGGAGCGTTCACCGGACAGATTGGAAGTTCGGTAGTGCCGCATCACGTACCCTTCTCTTTATATAGAGTAATGGGTCACTCATTGCTCGGTGAGCTGATGCATTGTGGGTAACGCTTGGAGCGTTCACCGGACAGATTGGAAGTTCTGTAGTGCCGCATCACGTATCCTTCTCTTTATATAGAGTAATGGGTCACTCATTGCTCCGGTGGGCTGATGCATTGTGGGTAACGCTTGGAGCGTTCACCGGACAGATTGGAAGTTCTGTAGTGCCGCATCACGTCCTCTTCTCTTTATATAGAGTAATGGGTCACTCATTGCTCCGGTGAGCTGATGCATTGTGGGTAACGCTTGGAACGTTCACCAGACAGATTGGAAGTTCTGTAGTGCCGCATCACGTACCCTTCTCTTTATATAGAGTAATGGGTCACTCATTGCTCCGGTGAGCTGATGCATTGTGGGTAACGCTTGGAGCGTTCACCGGACAGATTGGAAGTTCTGTAGTGCCGCATCACGTATCCTTCTCTTTATATAGAGTAATGGGTCACTCATTGCTCCGGAGAGCTGATGCATTGTGGGTAATGATTGGAGCGTTCACCAGACAGATTGGAAGTTCTGTAGTGCCGCATCACGTATCCTTCTCTTTATATAGAGTAATGGGTCACTCATTGCTCCGGTGGGCTGATGCATTGTGGGTAACGCTTGGAGCGTTCACCGGACAGATTGGAAGTTCTGTAGTGCCGCATCATGTACCCTTCTCTTTATATAGAGTAATGGGTCACTCATTGCTCCGGTGGGCTGATGCATTGTGGGTAACGCTTGGAGCGTTCACCGGACAGATTGGAAGTTCTGTAGTGCCGCATCACGTACCCTTCTCTTTATATAGAGTAATGGGTCACTCATTGCTCCGGTGGGCTGATGCATTGTGGGTAACGCTTGGAGCGTTCACCGGACAGATTGGAAGTTCTGTAGTGCCGCATCACGTACCCTTCTCTTTATATAGAGTAATGGGTCACTCATTGCTCCGGTGGGCTGATGCATTGTGGGTAACGCTTGGAGCGTTCACCGGACAGATTGGAAGGTCTGTAGTGCCGCATCACGTATCCTTCTCTTTATATAGAGTAATGGGTCACTCATTGCTCCGGTGAGCTGATGCATTGTGGGTAACGCTTGGAGCGTTCACCGGACAGATTGGAAGTTCTGTAGTGCCGCATCACGTACCCTTCTCTTTATATAGAGTAATGGGTCACTCATTGCTCCGGTGGGCTGATGCATTGTGGGTAACGCTTGGAGCGTTCACCGGACAGATTGGAAGTTCTGTAGTGCCGCATCACGTCCTCTTCTCTTTATATAGAGTAATGGGTCACTCATTGCTCCGGTGAGCTGATGCATTGTGGGTAACGCTTGGAACGTTCACCAGACAGATTGGAAGTTCTGTAGTGCCGCATCACGTACCCTTCTCTTTATATAGAGTAATGGGTCACTCATTGCTCCGGTGAGCTGATGCATTGTGGGTAACGCTTGGAGCGTTCACCGGACAGATTGGAAGTTCTGTAGTGCCGCATCACGTATCCTTCTCTTTATATAGAGTAATGGGTCACTCATTGCTCCGGAGAGCTGATGCATTGTGGGTAATGATTGGAGCGTTCACCGGACAGATTGGAAGTTCTGTAGTGCCGCATCACGTATCCTTCTCTTTATATAGAGTAATGGGTCACTCATTGCTCCGGTGGGCTGATGCATTGTGGGTAACGCTTGGAGCGTTCACCGGACAGATTGGAAGTTCTGTAGTGCCGCATCATGTACCCTTCTCTTTATATAGAGTAATGGGTCACTCATTGCTCCGGTGGGCTGATGCATTGTGGGTAACGCTTGGAGCGTTCAACGGACAGATTGGAAGTTCTGTAGTGCCGCATCACGTACCCTTCTCTTTATATAGAGTAATGGGTCACTCATTGCTCCGGTGGGCTGATGCATTGTGGGTAACGCTTGGAGCGTTCACCGGACAGATTGGAAGGTCTGTAGTGCCGCATCACGTATCCTTCTCTTTATATAGAGTAATGGGTCACTCATTGCTCCGGTGAGCTGATGCATTGTGGGTAACGCTTGGAGCGTTCACCGGACAGATTGGAAGTTCTGTAGTGCCGCATCACGTACCCTTCTCTTTATATAGAGTAATGGGTCACTCATTGCTCCGGTGGGCTGATGCATTGTGGGTAACGCTTGGAGCTTTCACTGGACAGATTGGAAGTTCTGTAGTGCCGCATCACGTATCCTTCTCTTTATATAGAGTAATGGGTCACTCATTGCTCCGGTGGGCTGATGCATTGTGGGTAATGCTTGGAGCGTTCACCGGACAGATTGGAAGTTCAGTAGTGCCGCATCACGTCCTCTTCTCTTTATATAGAGTAATGGGTCACTCATTGCTCCGGTGGGCTGATGCATTGTGGGTAACGCTTGGAGCGTTCACCGGACAGATTGGAAGGTCTGTAGTGCCGCATCACGTACCCTTCTCTTTATATAGAGTAATGGGTCACTCATTGCTCCGGTGAGCTGATGCATTGTGGGTAACGCTTGGAGCTTTCACTGGACAGATTGGAAGTTCTGTAGTGCCGCATCAGGTACCCTTCTCTTTATATAGAGTAATGGGTCACTCATTGCTCCGGTGGGCTGATGCATTGTGGGTAATGCTTGGAGCGTTCACCGGACAGATTGGAAGTTCTGTAGTGCCGCATCACGTATCCTTCTCTTTATATAGAGTAATGGGTCACTCATTGCTCCGGTGGGCTGATGCATTGTGGGTAACGCTTGGAGCGTTCACCAGACAGATTGGAAGTTCTGTAGTGCCGCATCACGTATCCTTCTCTTTATATAGAGTAATGGGTCACTCATTGCTCCGGTGGGCTGATGCATTGTGGGTAACGCTTGGAGCGTTCACCGGACAGATTGGAAGTTCTGTAGTGCCGCATCACGTACCCTTCTCTTTATATAGAGTAATGGGTCACTCATTGCTCCGGTGGGCTGATGCATTGTGGGTAACGCTTGGAGCGTTCACCGGACAGATTGGAAGTTCTGTAGTGCCGCATCACGTACCCTTCTCTTTATATAGAGTAATGGGTCACTCATTGCTCCGGTGAGCTGATGCATTGTGGGTAACGCTTGGAGCGTTCACCGGACAGATTGGAAGTTCTGTAGTGCCGCATCACGTACCCTTCTCTTTATATAGAGTAATGGGTCACTCATTGCTCCGGTGAGCTGATGCATTGTGGGTAACGCTTGGAGCGTTCACCGGACAGATTGGAAGTTCTGTAGTGCCGCATCACGTCCTCTTCTCTTTATATAGAGTAATGGGTCACTCATTGCTCCGGTGGTCTGATGCATTGTGGGTAACGCTTGGAGCGTTCACCGGACAGATTGGAAGTTCTGTAGTGCCGCATCACGTATCCTTCTCTTTATATAGAGTAATGGGTCACTCATTGCTCCGGTGGGCTGATGCATTGTGGGTAATGCTTGGAGCGTTCACCGGACAGATTGGAAGTTCTGTAGTGCCGCATCACGTATCCTTCTCTTTATATAGAGTAATGGGTCACTCATTGCTCCGGTGGGCTGATGCATTGTGGGTAACGCTTGGAGCGTTCACCAGACAGATTGGAAGTTCTGTAGTGCCGCATCACGTACCCTTCTCTTTATATAGAGTAATGGGTCACTCATTGCTCCGGTGGGCTGATGCATTGTGGGTAACGCTTGGAGCGTTCACCGGACAGATTGGAAGTTCTGTAGTGCCGCATCACGTCCTCTTCTCTTTATATAGAGTAATGGGTCACTCATTGCTCCGGTGGTCTGATGCATTGTGGGTAACGCTTGGAGCGTTCACCGGACAGATTGGAAGTTCTGTAGTGCCGCATCACGTATCCTTCTCTTTATATAGAGTAATGGGTCACTCATTGCTCCGGTGGGCTGATGCATTGTGGGTAATGCTTGGAGCGTTCACCGGACAGATTGGAAGTTCTGTAGTGCCGCATCACGTATCCTTCTCTTTATATAGAGTAATGGGTCACTCATTGCTCCGGTGGGCTGATGCATTGTGGGTAACGCTTGGAGCGTTCACCAGACAGATTGGAAGTTCTGTAGTGCCGCATCACGTACCCTTCTCTTTATATAGAGTAATGGGTCACTCATTGCTCCGGTGGGCTGATGCATTGTGGGTAACACTTGGAGCGTTCACCGGACAGATTGGAAGTTCTGTAGTGCCGCATCACGTACCCCTCTCTTTATATAGAGTAATGGGTCACTCATTGCTCCGGTGAGCTGATGCATTGTGGGTAACGCTTGGAGCGTTCACCGGACAGATTGGAAGGTCTGTAGTGCCGCATCACGTACCCTTCTCTTTATATAGAGTAATGGGTCACTCATTGCTCCGGTGAGCTGATGCATTGTGGGTAACGCTTGGAGCTTTCACTGGACAGATTGGAAGTTCTGTAGTGCCGCATCACGTATCCTTCTCTTTATATAGAGTAATGGGTCACTCATTGCTCCGGTGGGCTGATGCATTGTGGGTAACGCTTGGAGCGTTCACCAGACAGATTGGAAGTTCTGTAGTGCCGCATCACGTATCCTTCTCTTTATATAGAGTAATGGGTCACTCATTGCTCCGGTGGGCTGATGCATTGTGGGTAACACTTGGAGCGTTCACCGGACAGATTGGAAGTTCTGTAGTGCCGCATCACGTACCCCTCTCTTTATATAGAGTAATGGGTCACTCATTGCTCCGGTGAGCTGATGCATTGTGGGTAACGCTTGGAGCGTTCACCGGACAGATTGGAAGGTCTGTAGTGCCGCATCACGTACCCTTCTCTTTTTATAGAGTAATGGGTCACTCATTGCTCCGGTGAGCTGATGCATTGTGGGTAACGCTTGGAGCTTTCACTGGACAGATTGGAAGTTCTGTAGTGCCGCATCACGTATCCTTCTCTTTATATAGAGTAATGGGTCACTCATTGCTCCGGTGGGCTGATGCATTGTGGGTAACGCTTGGAGCATTCACCAGACAGATTGGAAGTTCTGTAGTGCCGCATCACGTATCCTTCTCTTTATATAGAGTAATGGGTCACTCATTGCTCCGGTGGGCTGATGCAGTGTGGGTAACGCTTGGAGCGTTCACCGGACAGATTGGAAGTTCTGTAGTGCGGCATCACGTATCCTTCTCTTTATATAGAGTAATGGGTCACTCATTGCTCCGGTGGGCTGATGCATTGTGGGTAACGCTTGGAGCGTTCACCGGACAGATTGGAAGTTCTGTAGTGCCGCATCACGTACCCTTCTCTTTATATAGAGTAATGGGTCACTCATTGCTCCGGTGGGCTGATGCATTGTGGGTAACGCTTGGAGCGTTCACCAGACAGATTGGAAGGTCTGTAGTGTCGCATCACGTACCATTCTCTTTATATAGAGTAATGGGTCACTCATTGCTCCGGTGAGCTGATGCATTGTGGGTAACGCTTGGAGCGTTCACCGGACAGATTGGAAGGTCTGTAGTGCCGCATCACGTACCCTTCTCTTTATATAGAGTAATGGGTCACTCATTGCTCCGGTGAGCTGATGCATTGTGGGTAATGCTTGGAGCGTTCACCGGACAGATTGGAAGTTCTGTAGTGCCGCATCAGGTACCCTTCTCTTTATATAGAGTAATGGGTCACTCATTGCTCCGGTGGGCTGATGCATTGTGGGTAACGCTTGGAGCGTTCACCGGACAGATTGGAAGTTCTGTAGTGCCGCATCACGTACCCTTCTCTTTATATAGAGTAATGGGTCACTCATTGCTCCGGTGAGCTGATGCATTGTGGGTAACGCTTGGAGCGTTCACCGGACAGATTGGAAGTTCTGTAGTGCCGCATCACGTCCTCTTCTCTTTATATAGAGTAATGGGTCACTCATTGCTCCGGTGGGCTGATGCATTGTGGGTAACGCTTGGAGCGTTCACCGGACAGGTTGGAAGTTCTGTAGTGCCGCATCACGTATCCTTCTCTTTATATAGAGTAATGGGTCACTCATTGCTCCGGTGGGCTGATGCATTGTGGGTAATGCTTGGAGCATTCACCGGACAGATTGGAAGTTCTGTAGTGCCGCATCACGTATCCTTCTCTTTATATAGAGTAATGGGTCACTCATTGCTCCGGTGGGCTGATGCATTGTGGGTAACGCTTGGAGCGTTCACCAGACAGATTGGAAGTTCTGTAGTGCCGCATCACGTACCCTTCTCTTTATATAGAGTAATGGGTCACTCATTGCTCCGGTGGGCTGATGCATTGTGGGTAACGCTTGGAGCGTTCACCGGACAGATTGGAAGTTCTGTAGTGCCGCATCACGTATCCTTCTCTTTATATAGAGTAATGGGTCACTCATTGCTCCGGTGGGCTGATGCATTGTGGGTAACGCTTGGAGCGTTCACCGGACAGATTGGAAGTTCTGTAGTGCCGCATCACGTATCCTTCTCTTTATATAGAGTAATGGGTCACTCATTGCTCCGGTGAGCTGATGCATTGTGGGTAATGCTTGGAGCGTTCACCGGACAGATTGGAAGTTCTGTAGTGCCGCATCACGTACCCTTCTCTTTATATAGAGTAATGGGTCACTCATTGCTCCGGTGGGCTGATGCATTGTGGGTAACGCTTGGAGCGTTCACCAGACAGATTGGAAGTTCTGTAGTGCCGCATCACGTACCCTTCTCTTTATATAGAGTAATGGGTCACTCATTGCTCCGGTGGGCTGATGCATTGTGGGTAACGCTTGGAGCGTTCACCAGACAGATTGGAAGGTCTGTAGTGTCGCATCACGTACCCTTCTCTTTATATAGAGTAATGGGTCACTCATTGCTCCGGTGAGCTGATGCATTGTGGGTAACGCTTGGAGCGTTCACCGGACAGATTGGAAGTTCTGTAGTGCCGCATCACGTACCCTTCTCTTTATATAGAGTAATGGGTCACTCATTGCTCCGGTGGGCTGATGCATTGTGGGTAACGCTTGGAGCGTTCACCGGACAGATTGGAAGTTCTGTAGTGCCGCATCACGTATCCTTCTCTTTATATAGAGTAATGGGTCACTCATTGCTCCTGTGGGCTGATGCATTGTGGGTAACGCTTGGATCGTTCACCGGACAGATTGGAAGTTCTGTAGTGGCGCATCACGTATCCTTCTCTTTATATAGAGTAATGGGTCACTCATTGCTCCGGTGAGCTGATGCATTGTGGGTAATGCTTGGAGCGTTCACCGGACAGATTGGAAGTTCTGTAGTGCCGCATCACTTATCCTTCTCTTTATATAGAGTAATGGGTCACTCATTGCTCCGGTGAGCTGATGCGTTCATGTCTCCTGCCAACAGGCCAGTGTTTGTGGCTCTCTCGGATGTCCCCTTTCATTCCCTTGGTAGGAGCATTAAAACATATGATGGATGAGCCAAGCCAAGGAGAAAGCTATTGTTATTGATCTTTGTGTATATGTGATGATCATTGTGGATCCGATTGATTGATGACATTGGGACTCTTTGCTCACAGATAAAAACAAAGTGACTGCATGTGAAGAGTTAGTTAAATACACATTACCTTGTTCTCCTAAGCTCCTGACGAATAAAACACTGTTTGCTTATCAGACCTCAAATCATCGTCGTACATCAGAAGGACCAGTTGGCCCGTCTACTCTGCCCAGTGTATTTTCCTCCTAGAAATGCCAGGCTTGTATTTTCTTGTATTTTCTCTGTAAATATGTCCACTTACAGGATTCCTTATGTTACGTGTGGGCAACCATCTCGGCCCGACCTAACAATGATGGCATTTAATAGGTTATGGTTTGGGTTCTTGGATAGCTGGAGAAGAAAGGTGATCATATAATTTGACAGTACCCTGATTACTTCTAACTAATAATGTTGTAACAAATGATTAATCTTTAGTAATGCGTATTATCGCATAATGATTCCACATACTCAACTCACAATTATGAGGGTACCAATACATAATCAGGGTGCCATTAGATTATCAGGGTACATACTGTATTATCAGGGTGCCATTAGATTATCAGGGTACATACTGTATTATCAGGGTACATACTGTATTATCAGGGTGCCATTACATTATCAGGGAGCATACTGTATTATCAGGGTACATACTGTATTATCAGGGTGCATACTGTATTATCAGGGTACATACTGTATTATCAGGGTGCCATTACATTATCAGGGAGCATACTATCAGGATACATACTGTATTATCAGGGTACATACTCTATTATCAGGGTGCCATTATATTATCAGGGAGCATACTGTATTATCAGGGAGCATACTGTATTATCAGGGTGCATACTGTATTATCAGGGTGCATACTGTATTATCAGGGAGCATACTGTATTATCAGGGTGCCATTACATTATCAGGGAGCATACTGTATTATCAGGGTGCATACTGTATTATCAGGGTACATACTGTATTATCAGGGTACATACTGTATTATCAGGGTGCATACTGTATTATCAGGGTGCCATTACATTACCAGGGTACATACTGTATTATCAGGGTACATACTGTATTATCAGGGTACATAGTGTATTATCAGGGTACATACTGTATTATCAGGGTGCATACTGTATTATCAGGGTGCCATGACATTATCAGGGAGCATACTGTATTATCAGGGTACATACTGTATTATCAGGGTGCCATTACATTATCAGGGAGCATATTGTATTATCAGGGTACATACTGTATTATCAGGGTGCCATTACATTATCAGGGTGCATACTGTATTATCAGGGTGCATACTGTATTATCAGGGTACATACTGTATTATCAGGGTGCATACTGTATTATCAGGGTACATACTGTATTATCAGGGTACATACTCTATTATCGGGGTGCATACTGTATTATCAGGGTACATACTGTATTATCAGGGTACATACTGTATTATCGGGGTGCATACTGTATTATCAGGGTACATACTGTATTATCAGGGTACATACTGTATTATCAGGGTGCCATTACATTATCAGGGAGCCATTACATTATCAGGGAGCATACTGTATTATCAGGGTACATACTATATTATCAGGGAGCATACTGTATTATCAGGGTACATACTGTATTATCAGGATACATACTGTATTATCAGGGTACATACCGTATTATCAGGGAGCATACTGTATTATCAGGGTGCATACTGTATTATCAGGGTGCATACTGTATTATCAGGGTACATACCGTATTATCAGGGAGCCATTACATTATCAGGGAGGCATTACATTATCAGGGAGCATACTGTATTATCAGGGAGCATACTGTATTATCAGGGTGCATACTGTATTATCAGGGTATATACTGTATTATCAGGGAGCATACTGTATTATCAGGGTGCATACTGTATTAGGGTGCCATTACATTATCAGGGTACATACTGTATTATCAGGGTACATACTGTATTATCAGGGAGCATACTGTATTATCAGGGAGCATACTGTATTATCAGGATACATACTGTATTATCAGGGAGCATACTGTATTATCAGGGTGTATACTGTATTATCAGGGAGCATACTGTATTATCAGGGAGCATACTGTATTATCAGGGTACATACTGTATTATCAGGGTGCATACTGTATTATCAGGGAGCATACTGTATTATCAGGGTACATACTGTATTATCAGGGTACATACTGTATTATCAGGGAGCATACTGTATTATCAGGGTATATACTGAATTATCAGGGAGCATACAGTATTATCAGGGTACATACTGTATTATCAGGGAGCATACTGTATTATCAGGGTACATACTGTATTATCAGGGAGCATACTGTATTATCAGGGTACATACTGTATTATCAGGGAGCATACTGTATTATCAGGGTGCCATTACATTATCAGGGTGCATACTGTATTATCAGGGTACATCCTGTATTATCAGGGAGCATACTGTATTATCAGGGTATATACTGTATTATCAGGGAGCATACTGTATTATCAGGGTACATACTGTATTATCAGGGTGCATACTGTATTATCAGGGTACATACTGTATTATCATGGTACATACTGTATTATCAGGGTGCATACTGTATTATCAGGGTACATACCGTATTATCAGGGAGCATACTGTATTATCAGGGTACATACTGTATTATCAGGGTACATACTGTATTATCAGGGTGCCATTACATTATCAGGGTACATACTGTATTATCAGGGTACATACTGTATTATCGGGGAGCATACTGTATTATCAGGGTACATACTGTATTGTCAGGGTACATACTGTATTATCAGGGTACATACTGTATTATCAGGGAGCATACTGTATTATCAGGGTACTTACTGTATTATCAGGGAGCATACTGTATTATCAGGGTACATACTGTATTATCAGGGAGCCATTACATTATCAGGGAGCATACTGTATTATCAGGATACATACTGTATTATCAGGGAGCATACTGTATTATCAGGGTACTTACTGTATTATCAGGGAGCATACTGTATTATCAGGGTACATACTGTATTATCAGGGTGCCATTACATTATCAGGGTGCCATTACATTATCAAGGTGCATACTGTATTATCAGGGAGCCATTACATTATCAGGGAGAATACTGTATTATCAGGGAGCCATTACATTATCAGGGTACATACTGTATTATCAGGGAGCATACTGTATTATCAGGGTGCATACTATATTATCAGGGTACATACTGTATTATCAGGGTACATACTGTATTATCAGGGAGCATACTGTATTATCAGGGTGCCATTACATTATCAGGGTACATACTGTATTATCAGGGTACATACTATATTATCAGGGAGCATAATGTATTATCAGGGTGCATACTGTATTATCAGGGTACATACTGTATTATCAGGGTGCCATTATATTATCAGGGAGCATACTGTATTATCAGGGTACATACTGTATTATCAGGGTATATACTGTATTATCAGGGTACATACTATATTATCAGGGTACATACTGTATTATCAGGGTGCCATTACATTATCAGGGAGCATACTGTATTATCAGGGAGCCATTACATTATCAGGGAGCATACTGTATTATCAGGGTGCATACTGTATTATCAGGGAGCATACTGTATTATCAGGGTACATACTGTATTATCAGGGAGCATACTGTATTATCAGGGTACATACTGTATTATCAGGGTACATACTGTATTATCAGGGTACATACTGTATTATCAGGGTGCATACTGTATTATCAGGGAGCATACTGTATTATCAGGGTACATAATGTATTATCAGGGTGCATACTGTATTATCAGGGAGCATACTGTATTATCAGGGTACATACTGTATTATCAGGGTGCATACTGTATTATCAGGGTACATACTGTATTATCAAGGTGCATACTGAATTATCAGGGTGCCATTACATTATCAGGGAGCATACTGTATTATCAGGGTACATACTGTATTATCAGGGTATATACTGTATTATCAGGGTACATACTATATTATCAGGGTACATACTGTATTATCAGGGTGCCATTACATTATCAGGGAGCATACTGTATTATCAGGGAGCCATTACATTATCAGGGAGCATACTGTATTATCAGGGAGCATACAGTATTATCAGGGAGCATACTGTATTATCAGGGTACATACTGTATTATCAGGGAGCCATTACATTATCAGGGAGCATACTGTATTATCAGGGTGCATACTGTATTATCAGGATGCTATTACATTATCAGGGAGCATACTGTATTATCAGGGAGTCATTACATTATCAGGGAGCATACTGTATTATCAGGGTGCATACTGTATTATCAGGATGCTATTACATTATCAGGGAGCATACTGTATTATCAGGGAGTCATTACATTATCAGGGAGCATACTGTATTATCAGGGAGCATACTGTATTATCAGGATGCCATTACATTATCAGGGAGCATACTGTATTATCAGGGTGCATACTGTATTATCAGGATGCTATTACATTATCAGGGAGCATACTGTATTATCAGGGAGTCATTACATTATCAGGGAGCATACTGTATTATCAGGGAGCATACTGTATTATCAGGATGCCATTACATTATCAGGGAGCATACTGTATTATCAGGGTACATACTGTATTATCAGGGTATATACTGTATTATCAGGGTACATACTATATTATCAGGGTGCATACTGTATTATCAGGGAGCCATTACATTATTAGGGAGCATACTGTATTATCAGGGTGCATACTGTATTATCAGGGTGCCATTACATTATCAGGGAGCATACTGTATTATCAGGGTACATACTGTATTATCAGGGTATATACTGTATTATCAGGGTACATACTATATTATCAGGGTACATACTGTATTATCAGGGTGCCATTAAATTATCAGGGAGCATACTGTATTATCAGGGAGCATACTGTATTATCAGGGTACATACTGTATTATCAGGGTGCCATTACATTATCAGGGTGCATACTGTATTATCAGGGAGCATACTGTATTATCAGGGTACATACTGTATTATCAGGGTGCATACTGTATTATCAGGGAGCCATTACATTATCAGGGAGCATACTGTATTATCAGGGTGCATACTGTATTATCAGGGAGCATACTGTATTATCAGGGTGCATACTGTATTATCAGGGTACATACTGTATTATCAGGGTGCATACTGTATTATCAGGGAGCCATTACATTATCAGGGTGCATACTGTATTATCAGGGAGCATATTGTATTATCAGGGTGCATACTGTATTATCAGGGTACATACTGTATTATCAGGGAGCATACTGTATTATCAGGGTACATACTGTATTATCAGGGTGCATACTATATTATCAGGGAGCATACTGTATTATCAGGGTACATACTGTATTATCAGGGTACATACTGTATTATCAGGGAGCATACTTTATTATCAGGGTACATACTGTATTATCAGGGAGCATACTGTATTATCAGGGTACATACTGTATTATCAGGGTACATACTGTATTATCAGGGTGCATACTGTATTATCAGGGAGCATACTGTATTATCAGGGTACATACTGTATTATCAGGGTACATACTATATTATCAGGGTACATACTGTATTATCAGGGAGCCATTACATTATCAGGGAGCATACTATATTATCAGGGTACATACTGTATTATCAGGGAGCCATTACATTATCAGGGTGCATACTGTATTATCAGTGTACATACTGTATTATCAGGGTGCAATACTGTAGTGTCAGGGTACATACTGTATTATCAGGGTGCATACTGTATTATCAGGGTGCATACTGTATTATCAGGGTACATACTGTATTATCAGGGAGCATACTGTATTATCAGGATACATACTGTATTATCAGGGTACATACTGTATTATCAGGGAGCATACTGTATTATCAGGGTACATACTGTATTATCAGGGAGCATACTGTATTATCAGGGTGCATACTATATTATCAGGGTACATACTGTATTATCAGGGTACATACTGTATTATCAGGGTACATACTGTATTATCAGGGGGCCATTACATTATCAGGGTACATACTGTATTATCAGGTTACATACTGTATTATCAGGGCGCCATGACATTATCAGGGTACATACTGTATTATCAGGGAGCATACTGTATTATCAGGGTACATACTGTATTATCAGGGAACATACTGTATTATCATAGTACATACTGTATTATCAGGGTACATACTGTATTATCAGGGTGCCATTACATTATCAGGGAGCATACTGTATTATCAGGATACATACTGTATTATCAGGGTACATACTGTATTATCAGGGTGCCATTACATTATCAGGGAGCATACTGTATTATCAGGGTGCATACTGTATTAGGGTGCCATTACATTATCAGGGAGCATACTGTATTATCAGGGTGCATACTGTATTAGGGTGCCATTACATTATCAGGGTACATACTGTATTATCAGGGAGCATACTGTATTATCAGGGAGCATACTGTATTATCAGGGTACATACTGTATTATCAGGGTACATACTGTATTATCAGGGTGCCATTACATTATCAGGGGTCTATACTGTATTATCAGAATACATACTGTATTATCAGGGTGCCATTACATTATCAGCGTACATACTGTATTATCAGGGTACATGTATGTATGCAGAGGGGATAGATGCCCGATTCCTGAGACATACCATAACCCCACATTCCCCCATAACCATACCAGCCCATGTTCCCCCCAATAATGGACACGAGACTTGTGATGGTACAACAAGGCCACAGCACTTCTTTATTAAACACATATCAGGCTGTATAAACCACCACCATCCTTTAATACTTATATGTATAAAACAGAATACAGCCTGACAAATTGACTAAGCCCTTGCCAGTAACCATTTTCCACTTCCACCCATATATTTATATATGGCCACCTTTTTCCAACCAAATCCAGAATCCAGAAGCTCGCCTCCCCTCCTCGTCCCTTGAGATGCCATAACTCCATCTGGCCCATCTCTCCCACAATGCTTACCACTAGCCGACTCACTTAGCTCAGTGGGCACGTCAACTACAAACAACTTCCATGTTGCTTTTAAGGTTAAGGGGAGGACCCGAGCACCATTCTCCTTGTAATAACTCCAACTCCATTTTCCAAAACATATCCCCTACTGGCAAGGACAGCCAACCCCCGCCACAGACCCGCTCGTTTAACACCTTAAATCAGCGGGGACCACCCACCACCACCGCCATGGCCTGTTCCAAACCATCCTGCAACGCCAAGTTAAACAGATCAAGGCCCACCTCAGTTAAGTGAACTCCATCACTCCTGAAATACCGAGCCGCATCGGACTCAAAAACCCTATGGCGTATAGTCACGCCCCCCACACTCAACACAAAACGCGACACTCGTTTATTCAATTTCACCCGGGTCCGTTCCAGCGCCCTCTGATTGAGCGCACACCTCCAATAATTACGTGGTACCACCTCTGACCACACCAGCGACACACCAGGAAAGAGCACCAGCAGCCTCGCCAGGTCCCTTTTTATGGTATCCCCCAGGGTCCACACAGGGACCGAACCCAGATCATTGCCCCCCAGATGAATAAGTAAAATATCAGGGGGCCCCAACAGCCGAGACAACTGAACCACCTCGGGTAACAAGCGTACCCACCGCATACCCCGGAACCCGAACCACCGAACGTCCACCACGGCTCCCGGAAAGCCCAGGCACTCTCCCCCAGGTCGCACGGCAGCCCGACTCCGTGCCCAGAATATGTACGAGTGGCCTATAAGCCACACCCTCCTAGGCGCAACATCTGTGAATTTAAAGCAGAGGAAACTGAGATCAGACCAGCCGGACGGACATAAGATAGAAACCTGCGGGATTCCCACCGCCCAATCTGCCTGATAGCCCGCTCAGCATAACCCAGCCTTGCGGCCTCAGACGCAGCGCCAATCCTGAACGAGTGACCCCCGAACTCCCGGCTTGGAAGGCCCAGGGCCTCGACTGCCATCCGGAAGACCCTGATAAACTGGAATCTAGACAAAGGAGTCGCATCAGCGTGCACCAGCAATGAATTGGAACCGACCGGTCGGACCAAACCGTACCGGTCAAAACAAGCCACCGGGCATACCATAGAACCGGGGACTTCCCGCAGGGAGACCCACTTTCCAACCCCAAGTACATCCGTCTTGGAGCGCCTGATCAAAAACCTCACCAGACCAGGTTCCCGCACCATATCAGCCGCCAGTATACCCCCTGGCTTCGTTTTTGCCTGGCTAACCAATTCCCCAATACGCAAAGCTCCAAAAAATGCCATGGAAAAGGCTAACCGAAACAGATCCACCTCAAAAGGCGAGTGGCAAACCACCGGCAGTATGTGGCACAGGCCCAGCAACAAAGCCCCGGACACCGGTTTACGGTAATCCACGGAATGAACGCCCCTCCTCCAACCCTTCAACGCCTGACGCACTAGAAACTCCTTAGTCACGTCCCGTAGCCCAGAAGCTCTGAACCAGAAACTGAGGCCTGACATCCGTGCCGTCACTGCCGCGGGCGACAAGCCAGCCGCGTCCCAATGCCACAACAACCACAGTAAACCTTCCAAGCGAGCCCCATCATCCCTAAAACCCCCACGAGCCGACTCCAGATCCAACCATTCCCCCCAAACTTTACCGTAACGCTTCCATGTGGATCCAGCGACAGACTGGCTAACCCACTGTGCTATTCGCCCAACCCAAGGTCCCACAGCGTCGACGGGCACGGGATACCCTCCGGGTCCGCCCATGGTGCTGCCGCCCGGAACGTCGCCCACTGCGAACGAGAAAGTGCATCCGCAATTACGTTATGCACCCCAGGGATATGAACAGCACGAAAGGTCACATTAAAATCAAGGCAGTTAAGGACCAGAAGCCGCAACAGCCGAACTACCGGCGGGGAAGAAGCCGTCAGGTTATTCACGGCCAACACCACTCCCATGTTGTCACAGTGGAAGACCACCCTGCGATCCCGTAACGTAGTTCCCCAAAGGACCACTGACACCAGAATAGGAAATAGCTCCAAAAAAGCTAAATTCTTTGTCAGGCACCCCGAACCCCAGAACGGGGGCCAAGTCTCGGCAGACCACTGGGACCCCAAAATCGCCCCGTAGCCCACGGATCCTGAGGCATCCGTGTACAGATGGAGATCTGCGTTGGACACCTCCGGAGCCTGCCACAATGACCGTCCATTGTACCTGCTCAAAAAATCATCCCACACCGCCAGATCATCCCTTAGGGGCCGAGTGAGCCTGACATAATGGTGCGGCCGGCACACCCCCGCCGTAGCCCCCGCCAGACGTCTGCTAAACACCCTGCCCATTGGCATAATTTTACAGGCAAAGTTGAGCTTCCCCAATAAAGATTGCAACGCCCTGAGCTGAATTTTTCTCAAGCCGCAAGCCTTAGAAATGTCCGCCCTAAGGCCCAACAATTTATCCTGAGGAAGCCGGCATTCCCCGGCCAGGGAGTCAATCTCAATGCCCAGGAATGAAATACAGGTAGTCGGGCCCTCCGTTTTGTCCGCCGCCAATGGGACCCCAAACGAAGCCAGAACCACCTGGGCCGTCCTCAACAAATGGCCACAGACTTGCAAACCCGAGGGACCCACCAGCAGGAAGTCATCCAGGTAGTGCATCACTGAGTTGCACCCGGACTCCTCCCTGATCACCCAATCCAAAAAGGTGCTAAAGCACTCAAAATAAAAACAGGAAATAGAACAACCCATGGGAAGGCACAAGTCAACGTAAAACTTCCCTTCAAAATGGCACCCGAGGAGGTGATGACAGTCTGGATGAACCGGAAGAAGCCGGAAGGCCGACTCCACATCGGTTTTGGCCATCAACGCGCCAGCCCCTGCCGCCCTCACCATCCGAACCGCCGAATCAAAGGACGCATAAGACACCCGGCACAATTCTGCATCAATGTCATCGTTAACCGACTCCCCACAGGGGTAAGACAGATGCTGGATCAGCCGGAACTTTCCCGGTTCCTTTTTGGGAACCACCCCCAGGGGAGAAACCCGTAAAGCGGCCAACGGGGGCGAATCAAACGGACCCGCCATACGGCCCAGAGCCACTTCCTTAGCCAACTTATCCCGCACCACCTCGGGGTGCTCAGCCACCGAACGTAAATTACGCAACCGCAAACAAACCTCCCGCTCCTGAAAGGGGATCCTGAAACCAAACTCAAACCCGTGCAACAAAATGTCCGCCGCCCTGCGATTCCTATACCGGCTTAGCCATGGGCGCATTGCCCCGACGTCCACCGGCGTCATCCCCCTTTCCGCCCACGTCAGACTTGTCCCCACCTCTCTGACGCTTAAAGCACCGGGTGGCGGGGTGGCTACCCCCGCAACCGGAACACTCATGTTTGAAGCGACAACCGGCGCCAAACTTGCACTGACCCTCATTAAATTGCCAGCACCCTCCCGGTCGTCGCGGGGTCGTGGCCGAGGGAGAGGGCGAACCCAGTCCCCCGACCCCCCCGAGAAAGGACGTCAAACCCCCCCGATGCGAGGCTGGCCGGGTCATAATGGCCAGCCACAGCCCCACGTCCATTTGATCCCAACCCAAAGTAGGCCGTAAAGCAATCCGTTGCCGGAATTGCTCATCATAGCGCCACCAGCTGAGACCCCCATAAATCCTACACGCATTCCAGATTTGATCCTGGTAACAAAATAAGGAGCAACATTTGTCAGGGGATTTCTCCCCAATGACGCTAGCCAAGATGGAGAAAGCCCGAATCCAATTCCCATAATTCTTTGGGATTTTTCGATAACGGTACTTCTCCTTCCATTTCTCGTCATCCTTCAACTCCTTCTCAGGAGGAGGAACGTCCTCCATGGGGAGGAGCGAATAAATTTCCACATACTCGCCCTTCCAAATACGCTCCCTTACCTCCGGTTTAAGATGAAGGCCTAAGGGGCCCGACCAACATAAATACGCGGCCCCATGCGCCATCGGTGCAACAGGGTGTGTCAAATCAGCCGCCCCAACCATCGACGCCGACGTACTCGGTGCCGCCGATGTACTAGGCATTGACAAGGGAACCGCAGGGAGCGCCGCAGCAGTGGCCGCCGGCAGCAACAAAGGGGGCGGTAATAAGGGGGACTGTGGGACCCCCGCCGTGCCCGGTAAACCGTAAACCACCCCCGGTGAACCCCCCGTGGAACCCCACACGCTGCCCATCGTACTATCGATGCCCTGCAGGGCCGCACTACCAGAAGGCCCAGCCACCCGGCTCACTTGCTCTATCGCCCCCCGCAAGCATTGCAACAAATCCACCCAAGGCTGACTAGCAGGAGTAACGGTAGACCCCACCCCACCCACCCCAGAAAACCCCGCCAAAGGTTGCCCCGTGGACTCACCAGTGTCTCCCTGAACCGCGCCCAGAGCCGGCGTGGAGGCCCGGGAGGCCGCTGAATCACCCGCAACCTGGTAAGCAGGATGGGGGACGTAGAGTGGCACAGCACTAGTAGCTGGAGCCTGTGAAGGAGAGACAGGTGAATACAACGCCAGATCAGGAGGAGAGAGAAGCCCAGCCAAGGGAACCTGGTAAGTAGTCACAGGGGTAGGAGTAGGGGACGGGGTAGGGGGCAGTAAGAGACCCAGGGCCGGATCCTCATCCCCAGAAGACCCACTGCTGCTGCCCACAGCCTCCCCACTGCCCCCCGCCCGGGAGGGTAATCGAAGGGACCCCCGTTTTCGGCCCTGAGGCCTACTCACCACCCTGGCCTGCCGATCAGCGCTCCTCCTCCTGCTAGGCCCCGCATCCGGACGCGGGGGGGAAGGTAGCAGGGCTGTACCGGACCTGGTCACAGCCCTGGATGTCCTCCGTCCGTCGCGCTCCAAGCCCCGAGGGGAGGGGCGCGGCCTGCGATCCCCGCTCCCACTAGCCACCGGGGACGGTCGCGTGGCTGCACTAGCAGGCCCGCCGCCGGACGCAGCGGGCCGCGCGGCCACGGGCGAAGGCCGCTCCTTCGCCCAGCTCCGCTCCTGCTCCGATGAGGCTGGATGGAGCCGGCATCCGGGCTCAGTCGAGCGGGCGGGCGGGACACCCGCCGCGCCCCGCCACGAGGACCCGCGGGAGGCGATGCCACCGCGGGCGTAGCAGCCTGCAGCGCTGCAAACTGCTGCCTCAAACGTCTGCCACCATCTGTAAGAGCCTCAGCCCTCAGGGCAGCGAGCATTGCCTCAATCTCCATGACTGGGCCGTGAAATGAAACACCAGAGCTGCAAAAAATTGCTACCAGGTGCGTTTACAGATTAAAATGGCTGCTGGGGAGAGAGGCTCCAGGGCTTTTATCAACTCCCCCTTGAAGCCCCTCCCCCAGCCCCCGTCAGTCATCTCTTGCCTCCCCCTCGCCCATACATGTCCTGTACAATTCATTTGCATAATTTCCCAGGGTTCTTACTGTATTATCAGTGCGCCATGACATTATCAGGGTACATACTGTATTATAAGGGTACATACTGTATTATCAGGGTGCCATTACATTATCAGGGAGCATACTGTATTATCAGGATACATACTGTATTATCAGGGTGCATACTGTATTATCAGGGTGCCATTACATTATCAGGGTGCCATTACAATATCAGGGTGCATACTGTATTATCGGGGAGCATACTGTATTATCAGGGTGCCATTACATTATCAGGGAGCATACTGTATTATCAGGGTGCATACTGTATTAGGGTACCATTACATTATCAGGGTACATACTGTATTATCATGGAGCATACTGTATTATCAGGGAGCATACTGTATTATCAGGGTACATACTGTGTTATCAGGGTGTATACTGTATTATCAGGGTACATACTGTGTTATCAGGGTGCCATGACATTATCAGGGTGTATACTGTATTATCAGGGTACATACTGTATTATCAGGGTACATACTGTATTATCAGGGTGCATACTGTATTATCAGGGAGCATACTGTATTATCAGGGTACATACTGTGTTATCAGGGTGTATACTGTATTATCAGGGTACATACTGTGTTATCAGGGTGCCATGACATTATCAGGGTGCATACTGTATTATCAGGGTGCCATTACATTATCAGGGTACATACTGTATTATCAGGGTGCCATTACATTATCAGGGTACATACTGTATTATCAGGGTACATACTGTATTATCAGGGTGCCATTACATTATCAGGGAGCCATTACATTATCAGGGAGCATGCTGTATTATCCGGGTGCATACTGTATTATCAGGGTACATACTGTATTATCAGGGTGCCATTACATTATCAGGGTACATACTGTATTATCAGGGAGCATACTGTATTATCAGGGTACATACTGTAATATCAGGGTGCATACTGTATTATCAGGGTGCATACTGTATTATCAGGGTGCAATTACATTATCAGGGTGCATACTGTATTATCAGGGAGCCATTACATTATCAGGGTACATACTGTATTATCAGGGTACATACTGTAATATCAGGGTACATACTGTATTATCAGGGTGCCATTACATTATCAGGGTACATACTGTATTATCAGGGTACATACTGTATTATCAGGGTACATACTGTATTATCAGGGAGCATACTGTATTATCAGGGTACATACAGTATTAACAGGGTGCCATTACATTATGAGGGTACATACTGTATTAACAGGGTGCCATTACATTATCAGGGTGCCATTACATTATCAGGGTACATACTGTATTATCAGGGTGCCATTACATTATCAGGGTACATACTGTATTATCAGGGAACATACTGTATTATCAGGGTGCCATTACATTATCAGGGTGCCATTACATTATCAGGGTGCCATTACATTATCAGGGTACATACTGTATTATCTGGGTGCCATTACATTATCAGGGTACATACTGTATTATCAGGGTACATACTGTATTATCAGGGAGCCATTACATTATCAGGGTACATACTGAATTATCAGGATACATACTGTATTATCAGGGTGCATACTATATTATCAGGGAGCATACTGTATTATCAGGGTACATACTGTATTATCAGGGTACATACCGTATTATCAGGGTGCATACTATATCATCAGGGAGCATACTGTATTATCAGGGTGCATACTGTATTATCAGGGTGCCATTACATTATCAGGGAGCATGCTGTATTATCCGGGTGCATACTGTATTATCAGGGTACATACTGTATTATCAGGGTGCCATTACATTATCAGGGTACATACTGTATTATCAGGGAGCATACTGTATTATCAGGGTACATACTGTAATATCAGGGTGCATACTGTATTATCAGGGTGCATACTGTATTATCAGGGTGCAATTACATTATCAGGGTGCATACTGTATTATCAGGGAGCCATTACATTATCAGGGTACATACTGTATTATCAGGGTACATACTGTAATATCAGGGTACATACTGTATTATCAGGGTGCCATTACATTATCAGGGTACATACTGTATTATCAGGGTACATACTGTATTATCAGGGTACATACTGTATTATCAGGGAGCATACTGTATTATCAGGGTACATACAGTATTAACAGGGTGCCATTACATTATGAGGGTACATACTGTATTAACAGGGTGCCATTACATTATCAGGGTGCCATTACATTATCAGGGTACATACTGTATTATCAGGGTGCCATTACATTATCAGGGTACATACTGTATTATCAGGGAACATACTGTATTATCAGGGTGCCATTACATTATCAGGGTGCCATTACATTATCAGGGTGCCATTACATTATCAGGGTACATACTGTATTATCAGGGTGCCATTACATTATCAGGGTACATACTGTATTATCAGGGTACATACTGTATTATCAGGGAGCCATTACATTATCAGGGTACATACTGAATTATCAGGATACATACTGTATTATCAGGGTGCATACTATATTATCAGGGAGCATACTGTATTATCAGGGTACATACTGTATTATCAGGGTACATACCGTATTATCAGGGTGCATACTATATCATCAGGGAGCATACTGTATTATCAGGGTGCATACTGTATTATCAGGGTGCCATTACATTATCAGGGTACATACTGTATTATCAGGGTGCCATTACATTATCAGGGTACATACTGTATTATCAGGGTGCCATTACATTATCAGGGTACATACAGTATTAACAGGGTGCCATTACATTATCAGGGTACATACTGTATTAACAGGGTGCCATTACATTATCAGGGTGCCATTACATTATCAGGGTGCCATTACATTATCAGGGTGCATACTGTATTATCAGGGTGCATACTGTATTATCAGGGAGCCATTACATTATCAGGGTACATACTGTATTATCAGGGTACATACTGTATTATCAGGGAGCATACTGTATTATCAGGGTGCATACTGTATTATCAGGGTGCCATTACATTATCAGGGTGCATACTGAATTATCAGGATACATACTGTATTATCAGGGTGCCATTACATTATCAGGGTGCATACTGTATTATCAGGGAGCATACTGTATTATCAGGGTACATACTGTATTATCAGGGTACATACTGTATTATCAGGGTACATACTGTATTATCAGGGTGCCATTACATTATCAGGGAGCATACTGTATTATCAGGGTACATACTATATTATCAGGGAGCATACTGTATTATCAGGGTACATACTGTATTATCAGGGTGCCATTACATTATCAGGGAGCATACTGTATTATCAGGGTACATACTGTATTATCAGGGTGCCATTACATTATCAGGGAGCATACTGTATTATCAGGGTGCATACTGTATTATCAGGGTACATACTGTATTATCAGGGAGCATACTGTATTATCAGGGTGCATACTGTATTATCAGGGAGCATACTGTATTATCAGGGTGCATACTGTATTATCAGGGTACATACTGTATTATCAGGGTACATACTGTATTATCACGGTGCCATTACATTATCAGGGAGCATACTGTATTATCAGGGTGCATACTGTATTATCAGGGTACATACTGTATTATCAGGGTGCATACTGTATTATCAGGGAGCATACTGTATTATCAGGGTACATACTGTATTATCAGGGTGCATACTGTATTATCAGGGTACATACTGTATTATCAGGGTACATACTGTATTATCAGGGAGCATACTGTATTATCAGAGTACATACTGTATTATCAGGGTACATACTGTATTATCAGGGTACATACCGTATTATCAGGGTGCATACTATATTATCAGGGAGCATACTGTATTATCAGGGTACATACTGTATTATCAGGGAGCATACTGTATTATCAGGGTACATACTGTATTATCAGGGTACATACCGTATTATCAGGGTGCATACTATATTATCAGGGAGCATACTGTATTATCAGGGTGCAATTACATTATCAGGGTACATACTGTATTATCAGGGAGCATACTGTATTATCAGGGTACATACTGTATTATCAGGGAGCCATTACATTATCAGGGTACATACTGTATTATCAGGGTACATACTGTATTATCAGGGTGCATACTGTATTATCAGGGTACATACTGTATTATCAGGGTACATACTGTATTATCAGGGTGCATACTATATTATCAGGGAGCATACTGTATTATCAGGGTACATACTGTATTATCAGGGAGCATACTGTATTATCAGGGTACATACTGTATTATCAGGGTACATACTGTATTATCAGGGAGCATACTGTATTATCAGGGTACATACTGTATTATCAGGGAGCATACTGTATTATCAGGGTACATACTGTATTATCAGGGTGCATACTGTATTATCAGGGTGCCATTACATTATCAGGGAGCATACTGTATTATCAGGGTGCATACTGTATTATCAGGGTACATACTGTATTATCAGGGTGCATACTATATTATCAGGGAGCATACTGTATTATCAGGGAGCATACTGTATTATCAGGGTGCATACTATATTATCAGGGAGCATACTGTATTATCAGGGTACATACTGTATTATCAGGGTACATACCGTATTATCAGGGTGCATACTATATTATCAGGGAGCATACTGTATTATCAGGGTGCAATTACATTATCAGGGTGCATACTGTGTTATCAGGGTGCCATAACATTATCAGGGTGCATACTGTATTATCAGGGTACATACTGTATTATCAGGGTGCATACTGTATTATCAGGGTGCCATTACATTATCAGGGAGCCATTACATTATCAGGGTGCATACTGTATTATCAGGGTACATACTGTATTATCAGGGCGCCATTACATTATCAGGGTGCATACTGTGTTATCAGGGTGCCATGACATTATCAGGAAGCATACTGTATTATCAGGGTGCCATTACATTATCAGGGTGCATACTGTATTATCAGGGTACATACTGTATTATTAGGGTGCCATTACATTATCAGGGTGCATACTGTATTATCAGGGTGCCATTACATTATCAGGGTGCCATTACATTATCAGGGAGCATACTGTATTATCAGGGTGCCATTACATTATCAGGGTGCATACTGTATTATCAGGGAGCCATTACATTATCAGGGTACATACTGGATTATCAGGGTGCATACTATATTATCATTGTGCCATTATATTATCAGGGTGCATACTGTATTATCAGGGTGCCATTACATTATCAGGGTACATACTGTATTATCAGGGTGCCATTACATTATCAGGGAGCATACTGTATTATCAGGGAGCATACAGTATTATCAGGGAGCATACTGTATTATCAGGGTACATACTGTATTATCAGGGTACATACTGTATTATCAGGGAGTATACAGAGCAAAGATTCTAAACAACATGTCCTCCCCCTGATAGAGCTATATAGAGAAACGGTTCACAACAACATGTCTGCCCCCTGATAGAGCTATACAGAGCAAAGATTCTAAACAACATGTCCACCCTCTGATAGAGCTATACAGAGCAACGATTCTCAACAACATGTCCGCCCCCTGATAGAGCTATACAGAGCAAAGATTTTAAACATGTCCACCCCCTGATAGAGCAATACAGAGCAACGATTCTCAACAACATGTCCGCCCCCTGATAGAGCTATACAGAGCAAAGATTCTAAACAACATGTCCGCCCCCTGATAGAACTATATAGAGCAAAGATTCTAAACAACATGTCCACCCCAGACAGAGCTATATAAAGCAAAGATTCTAAACATGTCTGCTCCCTGATAGAGCTATACAGAGCAAAGATTCTAAACAACATGTCCACCAACTGATTGAGCTATACAGAGCAACGATTCTCAACAACATGTTTGCCCCCTGATAGAGCTATACAGAGCAAAGATTCTAAACGGCATGTCCATCCCCTGATAGAGCTATATAGAGCAAAGATTCTAAACAACATGTCCACCCCCTGATAGAGCTATACAGAGCAAAGATTCTAAACGACATGTCCATCCCCTGATAGAGCTATATAGAGCAAAGATTCTAAACGACATGTCCGTCCCCTGATAGAGCTATATAGAGCAAAGATTCCAAACAACATGTCCGCCCCAGACAGAGCTATACAGAGCAAATATTCTAAACAACATGTCCGGCCCAGACAGAGCTATACAGAGCAAAGATTCTAAACAACATGTCCGCTCCCTGATAGAGCTATACAGAGCAAAGATTCTAAACAACATGTCCGCCCCCTGATAGAGCTATACAGAGCAAAGATTCTAAACAACATGTCCAGATTTCTATTTAAAACATGTACATTTGATGCAATCTTTCAGTAAAGCCTGTTACAGTTGTGCTGACAGCTGTCCTTCTAATGTACCCAATCAGTACAAATAATGCCGAGTTTAACATCACAGAAAATGCAACAAGACAAAGCATTTTTTTTCATTTTCCAATCCAAATGGCTGAATGACCAAATAATGATTGGCAAAGCACTCAAGAGGTTAATCAGCGATGTACGCAGATGCCTGGGAGAGATGTTTGTCCATAAACTGTTACAAACTAAGTTAAGCAAGATTCCAAACCTAATTAGAAACAAACACAATGCTCTGGATTACCCCTATTAGCACAATTTCAGCTTCACTGGACCATAGATTATTTTATACCATCCAGATCCCTTAGCGAAGGACTTCTAACAGGACACTGGGAATTATAACCAGAGACAGATCCCAGTGATACAGGTATCGTTAGCAATCTTTCCATTTACTAGCATAAAAGAATAACTAATAGCTTGTTATAACGTGGTTGGGATTGGCCACAAGTGGTGTTACTTCCCTGCCATTTGTGAGGAATAAAATATCCTGTGATGATGATGGGGATAAAGGACATTTAATCTGATATATCGCAGGGTGGGGTGCATTAAGGCCCTCATTGGTTAATAATTCACTCATCTCTAATAATATTAATAACTGCATGTAATATGGATGAAAGATGTTTAAATCATGATGTCACTGTTTCCTTCTCCGCTCTTTCATAGGATTATTCCCATTATTTATCCTTCTTCTGCCCCATATTCAGTCTGGAGCTCTCCCATGTAATCATACCTTTCTGCTCTAACTAACCTGTATTAAAATTACCTTGTGTTCCTCTGTCGTCATCCATCTGTTCTCTCTCCTCTGTCGTCATCCATCTGCTCTCTCTCCTCTGTCGTCATCCATCTGCTCTCTCTCCTCTGTCGTCATCCATCTGTTCTCTCTCCTCTGTCGTCATCCATCTGCTCTCTCTCTCCTCTGTCGTCATCCATCTGCTCTCTCTCCTCTATCGTCATCCATCTGCTCTCTCTCCTTTGTCATCATCCATCTACACTCTCTCCTCTGTCGTCATCCATCTGCTCTCTCTCCTCTGTCATCATCCATCTGCTCTCTCTCCTCTGTCGTCATCCATCTGCTCTCTCTCTCCTCTGTCGTCATCCATCTGCTCTCTCTCCTCTGTCGTCATCCATCTGCTCTCTCTCTTCTCTGTCGTCATCCATCTGCTCTCTCTCCTCTGTCATCATCCATCTGCTCTCTCTCCTCTGTCGTCATCCATCTGCTCTCTCGCCTCTGTCGTCATCCATCTGCTCTCTCTCCTCTGTCGTCATCCATCTGCTCTCTCTCCTCTGTCGTCATCCATCTGCTCTCTCGCCTCTGTCGTCATCCATCTGCTCTCTCTCCTCTGTCGTCATCCATCTGCTCTGTCTCCTCTGTCGTCATCCATCTGCTCTCTCTCCTCTGTCATCATCCCTATGGAATCATCCCTGCTTCCTCTGCCTTTCCAATCCCTATGTAAGAAGTCTACATATGACGATGACTGTAATATTGGTGATCAGGCAAGCTTCTCAACTGGGGGGATTCACAGCCCTGTAGAGTATGACAAACACCCATCGAATAAAGAGGAAGGGTGTCATTGTGCCCCCACTAGTAATGTGTCTGAGTACCAAACTTCTCTGTTCTCTAAAAGCACAAATTAATAAATTATTAAATATAATAATGTTATGGCTGATCAGTGTATATATACATATAATAATGTTATGGCTAATCAGTGTATATATACAATAATGTTATGGCTGATCAGTGTGTATATATAATAATGTTATGGCTGATTGGTGTATATATACATAATAATGTTATGGCTAATCAGTGTATATATACAATAATGTTATGGCTGATCAGTGTATACATACAATAATGTTATGGCTGATTGGTGTATATATATAATAATGTTATGGCTGATTGGTGTATATTTATAATAATGTTATGGTTGATCGGTGTGTATATATATATAATAATATTATGGCTGATTGGTGTATATTTATAATAATGTTATGACTGATCGGTGTATATATATATATATATATATATATAATAATGTTATAGCTGATCGGTGTATATATATATAAAAATGTCATGGCTGATCAGTGTATATATATAATAATGTTATGGCTGATCAGTGTATATATATAATAATGTTATGGCTGATCAGTGTATATATATATAATAATGTTATGGCTGATCAGTGTATATATATATAATAATGTTATGGCTGATCAGTGTATATATATAATAATGTTATGGCTGATCGGTGTATATATATATATATATATATATATATATATATATATATATATATATAATAATGTTATGGTTGATCAGTGTGTATATATATATATATATATATAATAATGTTATAGCTGATCGGTGTATATATATATAAAAATGTCATGGCTGATCAGTGTATATATATAATAATGTTATGGCTGATCAGTGTATATATATAATAATGTTATGGCTGATCAGTGTATATATATATAATAATGTTATGGCTGATCAGTGTATATATATATAATAATGTTATGGCTGATCAGTGTATATATATAATAATGTTATGGCTGATCAGTGTATATATATATATATAATAATGTTATGACTGATGGGTGTACACAGATATATAATAATGTTATGGCTGATCAGTGTATATATATAATAATGTTATTTCTGATCAGTGTATATATATAATAATGTTATGGCTGATCGGTGTGTATATATATAATAATGTTATGACTGATCGGTGTACACAGATATATAATAATGTTATGGCTGATCAGTGTATATATATAATAATGTTATGACTGATCGGTGTATATATGTATATAATAATGTTATGGCTGATCAGTGTATATATATAATAATGTTATGGCTGATCAGTGTATATATATATATATATATAATAATGTTATGGCTGATCAGTGTATATATATAATAATGTTATGGATGATCGGTGTATATATATATATATATATATATAATAATGTTATGGCTGATCAGTGTGTGTATATATATAATAATGTTATGGCTGATTGGTGTATATATATAATAATGTTATGACTGATCGGTGTATATATATAATAATGTTATGACTGATCGGTGTATATATATATATATATATATATATATATATATATATATATATATATATAATAATGTTATGGTTGATCAGTGTGTATATATATATATATATATATAATAATGTTATAGCTGATCGGTGTATATATATATAAAAATGTCATGGCTGATCAGTGTATATATATAATAATGTTATGGCTGATCAGTGTATATATATAATAATGTTATGGCTGATCAGTGTATATATATATAATAATGTTATGGCTGATCAGTGTATATATATATAATAATGTTATGGCTGATCAGTGTATATATATAATAATGTTATGGCTGATCGGTGTATATATATATATATATATATATATATATATATATATATATATATATAATAATGTTATGGTTGATCAGTGTGTATATATATATATATATATATAATAATGTTATAGCTGATCGGTGTATATATATATAAAAATGTCAAGGCTGATCAGTGTATATATATAATAATGTTATGGCTGATCAGTGTATATATATAATAATGTTATGGCTGATCAGTGTATATATATATAATAATGTTATGGCTGATCAGTGTATATATATATAATAATGTTATGGCTGATCAGTGTATATATATAATAATGTTATGGCTGATCAGTGTATATATATAATAATGTTATGGCTGATCGGTGTATATATATATAATAATGTTATAGCTGATCGGTGTATATATATATAATAATGTTATGGCTGATCAGTGTATATATATATTAATGTTAGGTCTGATCAGTGTATATATATAATAATGTTATGACTGATATGTGTATACATATATATTAATGTTATGGCTGATCAGTTTATATTCCTACAATGTTTTTATTGCATTTTTCCTCTCATTTTCTTTTCCTAAGGAGTTGACATGGGTAGTGAATAGGAGAATTTTTCCAAATCGGCTAATATGGCCTGAAGTTTGCCATTCCATTGTCAGTTCTGAGCTACATATATGAAGTGTTTTGGTTGCATGTGGAAGGTTTGTGATATATAATGTCCATCTCTTCCTGGACATTTGGGAGGATATTGATCACACACTGACTTGCAGTGAGATGTTAAATGGTTGTGTAAGTACAGCAAGTTTCTCCCAGTCTCCAACCATTAGAAGGACAGTATAAGCCCCCCGGGAACGGACCCTGCGACTCTCCACAGGACATTATTGCTGTCTCTAAATTTGGATCTATCCACTGAGCTTTTTATCTAGAATGCACTGGACAGCACTTTCTCCACTCCAAGCAAAACATTACCACCTTATAACCAACCACTCTAACCAGTAGTAACCAGTAACTAACCAGCCAGTACAGCACTGCCCAGGAACTAACCAGCCAGACCAGCACTCCCCAATAATTAACTATCCAGACCAACTCTGCCCAACAACTAACCAGCAAGACCAGCACTGCCCAGTAACTATCCAGTCTACACAGCACTGCCCAATAACTAACCAGCAAGGCCAGCACTGCCCAGTAACTAACCAGCCAGTGCAGAACTGCCCAATAACTAACCAGCCAGACCAGCACTGCCCAGTAACTATCCAGTCTACACAGCAATGCCCAATAACTAACCAGCAAGGCCAGCACTGCCCAGTAACTAACCAGCCAGTAGAGAACTGCCAATAACTAACCAGCCAGACCAGCACTGCCCAGTAACTATCCAGTCTACACAGCAATGCCCAATAACTAACCAGCAAGGCCAGCACTGCCCAGTAACTAACCAGCCAGTACAGAACTGCCCAATAACTAACCAGCCAGACCAGCACTGCCCAGTAACTAACCAGCCAGACCAGCACTGCCCAATAACTAAACAGCCAGACCAGCACTCCCCAATAATTAACTATCCAGATCAACACTGCCCAATAACTAATCAGCAAGACCAGCACTGCCCAGTAACTATCCAGTCTACACAGCACTGCCCAATAACTAACCAGCAAGGCCAGCACTGCCCAGTAACTAACCAGTCTACACAGCACTGCACAATAACTAACCAGCCAGACCAGCACTGCCCAACAACTAACCAACCAGACCAGCACTGCCCAGTAACTAACCAGCCAGACCAGCACTGCCCAATAACTAACCAGCCAGACCAGCACTCCCCAATAACTAACCAGCCAGACCAGCACTGCCCAGTAACTAACCAGCCAGTGCAGAACTGCCCAATAACTAACCAGCCAGACCAGCGCTGCCAAATAACTAACCAGCCAGACCAGCACTGCCCAATAACTAACCAGCCAGACCAACACTGCCCAATAACTAACCAGCAAGGCCAGCACTGCCCAGTGACTAACCAGTCTACACAGCACTGCACAATAACTAACCAGCCAGACCAGCACTGCCCAACAACTAACCAACCAGACCAGCACTCCCCAATAACAAACCAGCACTGCCCAATAACTATCCAGCAATACCAGCACTGGCCAATAACTAACCAGCCAGACCAGCACTCCCCAATAACTAACCAGCCAGACCAGCACTTCCCAATAACTAACCAGCCAGATCAGCACTCCCCAATAACTAACCAGCCAGACCAGCACTCCCCAATAACTAACCAGCCAGACCAGCACTCCCCAATAACTAACCAGCTAGACCAGCACTCCCCAATAACTAACCAGCCAGACCAGCACTGCCAAATAACTAACCAGCCAGACCAACACTGCCCAATAACTGACCAGCCAGACCAGCACTGCCCAATAACTAACCAGTCTACACAGCACTGCCCAATAACTAACCAGTCTACACAGCACTCCCCAATAACTAACCAGCCAGACCAGCATGGCCCAATAACTAACTAGCCAGACCAGCACTGCCCAATAACTAACCAGTCTACACATTACTGCCCAATAACTAACCAGTCTACACAGCACTGCCCAATAACTAACCAGCAAGGCCAGCACTGCCCAATAACTAACCAGTCTACACAGCACTGCCCAAAAACTAACCAGCAAAGCCAGAACTGCCCAATAACTAACTAGCCAAACCAGCACTCCCCAATAACTAACCAGCACTGCCCAATAACTAACCAGCCAGACCAGCACTGCCCAATAACTAACCAGCTAGACCAGCACTTCCCAATAACTAACCAGCCAGACCAGCACTGCCCAATAACTAACCAGCCTACACAGCACTGCCCAATATCTAACCAGTTGGACCAATGCTGCCCAATAACTAAGCAGTCAGACCAATACTGCCCAATAACTAAGCAGCCAAATCTTGCCAGGAATTGAACCTGCAGCCACATGGGTTAAACAGGTTCTACAGATTGTGCATTAGCCCTTGAAGCCATGTCACCAGCGACCTTGGGCTATTAGGGTCCACTGAACCAAAACGTATTGGGATTTGTTATGGTCATGGTTCCTTTAGAGGAGTTATGTTAGTTACATTGTATTCCTCATATTCTCATTTAGTAAATTGCTGCAGCCTCTGCTTTGCACATTGCTGGGGATTTCAGACATGTTTAATGTATCTGAAATAAGAGTTAAAATGCTACCATTTATTGGCTATAACTGAGAGTTTCCTAGGCCCCTTCTTCAGGCTGTAATGAGACAAACAATATTTCCTAATTACAAAGCACAGTTCACAGCTTTAAAACAAAAGCCAAAATAAACACAGAAGAATTGTCTTGGCAGTCAGAGAATTAGAAAATGTAGCTTTTATTTTTTACATAATATTTTATATATTATTTTTATAAATTATTTTAAATGTTATGTACATTGATTTCTATTAGATTAATATTGACATTGGTTTATTTTCAGGGTTTTTTTGTACATAATATTTTATATATTATTTTTATTATTTTTTTTATATTTTTTAAACTTGATGCACATTGAATTCTATTAAATTAATACTGACACTGTATTATTTTAGATTTATTTTTTATAATATTGTATATATTATTTTATTATTATATATGTTTTAAATGTTATGTACATTGAATTCTATTGAATTAATAGTGACATTGGATTATTTTAGATGCATTTTAAAGACAAATACAATTTTTTTACAGTTTATTTTTATATAATATTTTTTTTATTATTGTACTTTTGTTTTTATAGATTATGTTTAATGCATTCTATAAAATTATTATTTGTGGCTCTGAAATGGTGCCTCCGAACTCCAGACATATTTGGATCACATCGGTGGCACAAAAATACCAGAATTTTTAGCTACTCATGTAACTCCAATGGGGTCTAGGACACTTCGGCGCCGCATCTTCATCGCTGACAGTTCAGCGCGGCAGTTAGAACGCTGAACTGTCAGCAATGAAGAATAACGCGGCCGAATCATCGCGGCCGCGGCTATGAAGAGCTGACAGTTCAGCGCTGAACTGTCAGCTCTTACAAATGTAAAAGTAAAACGAAAATAACCCCCCTAATAAATGATTCCCAAACTCCAATACTAAAATTAACCCCAATACTAAAATTAACCCCCTAAACCCTAATACGAACCCTAATACTAACACCCCCTAAAAATTAACCCCCTAAACCCTAATACTAACCCTAATACTAACACCCGACCCCTAATATTAACACCCTAAACCCTAATACTAACCCCCGAACCCTAATACTAAAATTAACCCCCTAAACCCTAATACTAAAATTAACCCCCTAAACCCTAATTCTAACCCCCTAAACCCTAATTCTAACCACCCTTACTAAAATGAACTAAAATAGCTCAAATACTAACCTTTAGCGATGAAATGTCCCGCAATGAAATCTCCAGCGATGAGCTGTCTTGCGGTATAGAGTCGGCGGTGAAGCGGCTGCGCGTAAGCAGCCGCCATGAAGTGTCCCATCCCCACCCCAATGTACCTCTGAATAAGACCGCAATATGCAATTGCACCCAATGCAGCCGAAACGCCCCGAAACAAACTGTAACTTATTTCGAGGCTTTATAGATATAAATATATATATATATATATATATATATATATATATATATATATATATATATATATATATATATATACAGAAGTTAGTGGGAGTAATTATATATCCAATATAGCCTAAGTCCTCTAAAAATGTCCAGAAGTGAAATAAAATAAATATCATTCAAACTAATAATGAAAAAAACATCCTAAATTATTTAAATGCATAAAAATAAAGTAAATGAACATAAAATAATATTTCAAAAATTATAAAAATATAAAAATGCTCATATTAATGTAAGTGTAATTTTATTATATATAACATTATGATATTATAATTGTATATGAATATTTCTGATGCGCACCAGGATAAAATTTAGCCGCATCTAAGAGATTTCTGAAATTAAGCTAACTTGCCCGATACGCATTCTATTTTGGGCCAGATCGAGCTATTTTTGGGTAGTTATATTATTTTTTTTTAACTTAATAAAGCGCCAACACTTTGTATCGGCTGTCAATGTGAATGCAAAACCTCAGGAACTTACAATCTAGCAAGACAAGAACGTGATGACAAAATTCCAAACATAATTAGCTATAGCAAGTCGTATTTGTGTGACTGTGGAAGCGCTTTGGGATATAAGGGGCCCTAGAGGACCGGAGTGTTTTTTTAAAGGTGTCTTTAATTAGCATTTTAAGAGACTGTGTCAACCTCGGCACTGCTTCTGCTGTGAATGTAGAGAATAACAAATGCGGGAAAATGATCTATACAGACTTGCAAGCCAAGGCATAGAGTAAGAGAAAATGGCGGTAATTCAAAGCGCCAGGATAGGAATAAAAATCTTTTTTTTTTATAACTCCCGACACTTTGCAGAGCAGGAGAGAATGACTTCCGCCAAACACTAAACAACTTTTTAGCACCTGATTTTTATGTTATTTTATATATTTTTCATTTTATTATCACGAAATACAAATAGCATATCCTAATTTTATAATTGTAAAACTTACTATCACAACATAGATATACAAGACATACCCAAATAGTTTTTCCGGGGCGTGTGCCTGAGAGAAGCGCGAGGGGACAGGGAAGGGGTCTCACTGACGTAGGGACCACACAGGTATTACCAATTGTACTAGGACAAGAAAAAAAATGGAGATTGAGTAGGCCCGGCTTAATTGGCTTAATCCGCTCTTATACATTGCTTTTTTCCCATAGTACATTGGAAATTCACTTGGTTCTTTATTTCTATGATTGAGGGTATAATGTCTTTTATCCAGTATCTTGTGATACACAACTTTGCCCCCATCAATATATGGCCCCGCTAGACATCTGCTCCCTATCGATAGACGGGGAAATTTCATATGAAATAAAAACTTTTCTGGGGTTACCTCAGCTAGTTAGGGAAGTCATTAGGTTTGTGATATCTTTTTTTAAGGGTTCGAGCAGCTGACATTCCAACCAGATTTGTATCATTGTCCCTATTTCTCAAATCGCCAACAATATTTAGACATAGAGTTTTTAAACTTGCTAAGATGATTAGAGGTAAGGTACCTGTGCATTATTTTACATTATTTTTCCTGTATATTGGCACAGTGTACTGCTTTCTTTGGTAGATCACATGATTTTAACCATTCCTTAACCCCTTCACGAAGCAAGGTGCTTGTGTCCCAAACGACGCAAGCACCAAAACGTCACAAATTGTTCCTGGCCACAGATCACAGGGTGATCGGTAGCCAGGAACACTATGGCAGAGACCCGATCAGGATCTTAATAGACCCTGTGGGTCCCTGCCAAAATATCGTGAGACCTCCGGATGTCACGTGTGACGTCACGGAGGCGTGCCCGAACCCGGAAGTTCGGGCACGGCTTGATTTAGAGAAATGTAGCCGGTGCTCGCTTCCTCCCATTTCAACAAGGTTGATGTTTTATTATTATTAATACTGTCCATTATCATATTATTTAGCGCCTGATTTTTCTCTCCGTTAGCTGCACCAGCCCAGTGAGCGCCAGCGCAACCAGGAAGTCGTTTTCCAGCAGGGGCGGAGCTATCTGCCCTGAAGCCATTGTTATATATGACCTTAAATGGGTTTTAAAAGTGTCTGTGGTGTCTCCGGTTTATGACATCATCTTGTGGCTTGACATGCAAATTACACATTTCCCATTGAAAAATAATTCCTTTGCACATTAAAGCCACACGTGAGGTCATGAGACGCGACAGACATGTTGAGAATTGTCCTCTTATTTTACGCATTTGCTGCATTTTGCAAACACGGTTAATGCAGACTGCTGTGAGTTGTACCGGCTGAGAAGATATCAGCACCTCCATGTGTGTAAAGAAGACTGGCTTAATGGGATAAATCCAAACACACATTAAGGGGAAATCTAGAACCAATTTCCCAATTTCCGCCAAGAGACTTTCCCGGCCCCGGACTCTCTGATGTCCCTGCTATGCTAAATTGAATGGGATGAGGTTGCTTTCGACGCTTATTGAGGCTCATTGGAGAGCGTTTAAGACTCTGTCGTAGACCTGGGAGAGTGATGAATTCAGCTCGGCTAGGCTGTTTGACGGGGGTGGGGGTCCCTGTTAGAGATGGGGGGAGATGAGTAAAAGGGGGAGGGGGTGAGAGGATCAGTGAATTCAGGAGAGATTCACTCGGAAATCAATTTCATTGCCAGTAAATTATTTATCCCAGCAGGAGATGGGTGCTTTGTCACAGGAGCAAAGGGGGAGGGAGGGGGTAGAGGCCAAAACTCAAAAGGAAACAAGGTTGGAAACTGCCAGACAAGCAGTTCCTTGCAGGGCATCTTCTGCTTGCTGTGTGGGATAATACACCATGCCGCCCAGTATGGATCGGCTACTTAAATGTGTGTTAAACTGACAAACGGCTCACAGGTTAAAATGGTGCTATATATATTGTTACTTAGCTGCAGACCCCCAATCATTCTCAGTTTTTATTTCCTTTTTTCCCCAGTGGAGACAAACAAGTTATACAGGATACACTATTTAGGTTTCCGCGAGCTCACGTTTAATCTCAAAGATGTCTTCCATGGTGACTTCCTGTTGACATAACAGCGGTGTTTATAAGTAGCTTGCGAAAGTAAACTATAGCTGCATTTGCCCTGAATAACTTTCCGAGTTGTACAAGTATCTATCAAGGGGGTTATGAAGTTTCTTCCAGTTCTTGGTAAAACTAATTCTCCGTCTTCCCCCATGTCCTGGTGTATTTTTTCCGTTCCTGATGATGAGGGAAGGAGAGATTATATAGTAAAGCTTTATTTAATCCCATTTTAGCAGCGATGGGACACAGCTAAGTGGCAGTTACTGCTACAGGACACTGGACTTTATTCATGAGAGAGAGAATAGCAGGAAAAGGGAATTTCAAATGGTGACTGCCACTGGACCAGGTGGAAGGTGTATATATAACCATAAGGCGTTGTACACCATGCCACCCTCGGTACTCGCTTCCAGTGCAGAAGTCCTGAGTGTTGGCTGAACACATCCCATGTGGGGCCTATCCAGGATGTGCAGCCTGTTGTGAAAATCTGTTAACAAGAAGCCAGCACTGGCTGCCGGCATGCCTCCTGACAGTCCTGGCCTGGCATAGCACAGGGCACTCTGCGGCTAATGCAAGATGATGATGGCCCCCACAGCTCCCTGGCTGCCTCTCTAGCATCCCAGGTTCTATCACTGGCCCATCTGCCTGCCCCTGGTTCCCTGACTAGTCACTCCTGGGGATGCCTCCTCACCTCGTCTCTCTTCACAGGTTGTTCCTCGATGTTTCATTACCGTGACCTTCGGTTATCTATCAGGAAATCTGGCACCACAGGATACAGGATGGTGAATACATCTTTACTTGTTGACGTCGTTCGGTTTATAGACTTTCTTATAGAAATTCTTATGAATGGGGACTCTAGTTCGGTTTATAGAAAGCCAATAGCATTACATGTATTCCATAAGGCGAAAGTCTTTAAACCGAACGACATTCGGTTTATAGACTTTCGGTTTATAGCCAAACCTCGAACTCCAACCCGAACATACAGTGAAATGTTCGGGTTCGGGGTACAGACACCGTAATGTTCGATACGAACCTGAACAGTGCGGTTCGGGTTCGCTCAACACTAGTTACAGCTTCTATCAAAACACGTTGAGCGGTAACAGCTACTAGCGAAATACATTGAGTAGTTACAACTACAAGCTGAAATGCAACGTTCTTCTTTTTCTCCTACAACATGTATATATAAATCCCGGCACTAACGCGGCTTTCTTGTTTATTGTTTTCACCTCCCAGCCTCCATTGGCCGCAGACTCTCCGAGTAGCTCCTGTGCACAAGCTGTCCTTCCTATCTGCGAGTGCAACATTCTCTACACATTTCACCACTTGCACATCCCCATCCAAACATTTCTCCTCTGACGTCGGGGGCCCTGTGGCTGAGTGGGGTGGCAGTGCCAGCTAGCACTTTCTATGCCAGATATCTATTTTTATCATGCAGTTTTTCATCAGCCAATAACTAATGGAAATACTTTGTGAGCTCTACTGTAATGCTTGATGCCAGTTAATTAGACTTATAATCTATTTTGCGAAACACTGATTTCTTTTATCCAGTGTAGTAGTGTTATTAATAAACAGTTACATTACATGTTTACTACACTTCCTCCGATTTAAAGATTAGCACTCCAGAGGGGCTGCAAAATGTATAACAGGGTCCCTGCCCCTTTAATTTGAAAAAAAAAGAAAAAGTATTGTGGGTGTGGCTTGTTGTAAAACTGGACGCAGCTTGGTCAAAAGTAGGTGTGGCATGGCCCAAATAAGGCAAAATAAAAATGAGGGCGATCTGAAATGGGTGTGGTTTTACCAGCCCCGTCCCTTTGCGTAATGAGACACATGCCAGGTCCACCTCAAGGAAAATCCAGCCAATGAGAAGGGAGAGGGTGAAACGAGAATGAAGATGGGACAGAATACCACTGAAAAACTGGGCAAAATGAAAAAGAAAGGTTATTTTGCTCCTTTAGACTTTCGCTACAGGTAATTAAATTGGGAAAATAATTCCCACTGGATGAATGAAAAGTGGTAGATGACTTATTCCAGAACTGCAGAGGTTAAGTGTTAAGAGGTGAAATTTCTATCTGTCTATTTGGATTTTAATAAAAAAAAAAATATATATATAAAAATGTAAAGGTGACATTTGTACGGATATATTTCTTTTACAATTACACATTTTTAATGGCAGATATACTTAGAAATGTGCAAGCAAGTCCATTTTTACAGTCTATATGTTTCTTTAATACGAGGGTAGTATATTATATATTCTATTTTCTCGCTCACCCTCCCTCGCCGTGTTACTTATTAGCGATATCAGGTTGATTCCTCAGATGACCCCATTAAAGTAGATTGCTAGGGGACCAAAATGAAGCCTGGTAATAAAAGGTGCCGATAATTTTGAACGCACAATGTATATGCTTTTATTTTTATCAGGCCAATGAAACCTATTAAGTTAAGGTTTTACTTAAGACAAAAAAAAAAAAATCTGTTCAAGCCTGTACACTTTTATCATTGATTTTTATAGCTCAGTAACAGGACAAGAGATAAAAGCCTTGCTGTAGAAACAAGGCGGAATCACATGGCAAGATACAAAAAAAAAATCCCATCATTTTGATTTTCTCTTTTTTTTTTATGTGTCGGGGGTGTGGTTTAGTTATTTAGCATTATTTTTATTCCTGAAAGTTTAGACAAGACCACAGTCAGATAGAAATTCTGCGAATTCCAGATAGGTTAACATTTTTTAGCCCCATCCTCACATAATTACACAGTGTTTGATGGGTTGGGGAGCAGACACTGTGCTTGATCTGAAAAATAACTGAGAATTTAAATTACAAAGGGTCTTAGTCATTAGTGCTGTGCTTAATTCCCCACTAGAGAACACAGGGGCCTGCAGGGGTAAAATACGGCAGATGTAGGTTCTGCAGGGGCGGGGTTAGCAAATAGTTTTTCCTGAGGAAACACATCAGAAGGTTCAGAAGGGATAGTGTAACTTACCGTGAGAACGAAGGTCCGGGCAGCCTTCATGCCATCGCACCGTGCATCCTCTGAGACAGAGCGGCTGCGCGGCTCTGCTGAAGTCACTCCCTGCTAGCAAGCAGGGAGCAAACGCTGCCATGATACCAACAGCCTCAGAGGCCTTTTTATAAATGTTCCTCCTCCCACCCAACTCCGCCAATGGGCAGGATCAATTCTAGGAGGATATTTAAACCTCAGTCTGCCAAACAGTAGTTGCCTGTGATAGTGCTCACTTCGGCCTCACTAGCATTACTTTGATTTTTTTCTTGTTGTTGCTCACCTCTGCCTGTATCCCTACTATTCTATTGATTGCTGCCTGTCCCTGACCTCTGCCTGTATCCAGACCAGGGGCGGGCTGGGCCGGGGGGCAGGGAGGCAATTGCCCCCCAGGCCGCCCTAATGCATGCTAAAAACGTCCGCTGGGACATCTTTAACGCTGGGCGCCCCAGGAAGTACAGGGCCGGCCTGGGGCAGCTGGCAAAAAAATCCCCCCCACTTTCCCAGTACTTACCTCCTTGCTGCTGTCTCCCGGTGCAGGTCCGTGTCTGTGAGGGAAGCGTTCTGCGCTCCCCTCCAGCCAATGCGCATTCAATAAAGTTTGTTTAAAAAAAAAAGTTTAAACAAACTTTATTGAAGACGCTGGGCTGGAGGGGAGCGCAGAACTCTTCCCTCACAGCCACAGACGGGCAGATGAGAGCACCGGGAGACGGAGACAGAGCAGCAGCAAGGAGGTAAGTACTCAATATGGTGGCATATTGTGGGGGAAAATCCTGGCGTATTGAGGGGAAAAATCCTGGCATATTGAGTCGAAAATCCTGGCATATTGAGTGGCAAATCCTGGCATATTATGGGGGAAAATCCTGGCAAGATTTGTTGTAAAACAAGTAAAAGATGGCCATGGATGGGGAGGCGATTCGGTGGTGCAATGGGCCACTTGACTGGATTTGCCCCCCAGGCCTAAGGCTGCCAGCCCTCCCCTGATCCAGACTATTCTATTGATCTTTCCCTGTCCTGATCTCTGCCTGTATCCCGACTATTCTATTGATTGCTGCCTGTCCTGACCTCTGCCTGTATCCCGACTATTCTATTTATTGCTGCCTGTCCTGACCTCTGCCTGTATCCCGACTATTCTATTGATTGCAGCCTGTCCTGACCTCTGCCTGTATCCCGACTATTCTATTGATTGCTGCCCGTCCTGACCCCTGCCTGTATCCCGACTATTCTATTGATTGCTGCCTGTCCTGACCTCTGCCTGTATCCCGACTATTCTATTGATTGCAGCCCGTCCTGACCTCTGCCTGTATCCCGACTATTCTATTGATTGCAGCCCGTCCTGACCTCTGCCTGTATCCCGACTATTCTATTGATTGCTGCCCGTCCTGACCTCTGCCTGTATCCCGACTATTCTATTGATTGCAGCCCGTCCTGACCTCTGCCTGTATCTCGACTATTCTATTGATTGCTGCCTGTCCTGATCTCTGCCTGTATCCCGACTATTCTATTGATTGCTGCCTATCCTGATCTCTGCCTATATCCTGACTATTCTATTGATTGCTGCCTGTCCTGATCTCTGCCTGTTCCAGACTATCTGATTGCCTTATCCAGTTGTCCTCATTTACCGGTTCTGACCCAGATTGTTCTGTGCTGCCCACATCGACCACATCTGTCATCCTGACAAGTGGTGTATCTTGGTTTTGTTCAGGAATATCCGCAGGGGCGGGGTTATCAGAGCTCTTCATGGGAAGAACACTTCAGGAATATCTGCAGGGGCAGGGTTATCAGACCTCCTCATGGAAAGAACAATTCAGGAATATCTGCAGGGGCAGGGTTAGCAGAGCTCTTCATGGGAAGAACAATTGAGGAATATCTGCAGGGGCGGGGTTAGCAGAGCTCTTCATGGGAAGAACACTACAGAAATATCTGCAGGGGCAGGGTTAGCAGATGGCTCTTCATGGGGAGAAAACAGTAGAAGGATCTGCAGAGGAACAGTGCATAGCTCTGAGGTGAAGAAAGAAATGGAAAGGCGGATGCCAACAGGAGAATGCAGCACCGAGCTCTGCAAGGTTATGTACTAGAAAATGAGGCGGTGCAGGAATTTGCAGAGCATCGAGCACTATGTTTACAGCACACTGCAAAGCTCTATCTATATAATGTAACCTTCAGGTCACACAATTCTTATTTCTTATTTATTCCCATGTGGGGAATATATTTAGTCTGCTTTGGGGCACCTGGGACCAAAATCCATCTCTGTCTGAATTGTGGGTACAGGCAATGAATTGTGGATACAGGCAATGAATTGTGGGGACAGGCAATGAATTGTGGGGACAGGCAATGAATTGTGGGTACAGGCAATGAATTGTGGATACAGGCAATGAATTGTGGCGATAGGCAATGAATTGTGGGGACAGGCAATGAATTGTGGGGATAGGCAATGAATTGTGGGGACAGGCAATGAATTGTGGGGACAGGCAATGAATTGTGGATACAGGCAAGAGATGAACTGCTAAGCCCATATTGGGGTGTTAACCCTTTGACTGCCATAGCGGCAAGAGATGAACTGCTAAGCCCATATTGGGGTGTTAACCCTTTGACTGCCATAGCGGCAAGAGATGAACTGCTAAGCCCATATTGGGGTGTCAACCCTTTGACTGCCATAGCGGCAAGAGATGAACTGCTAAGCCCATATTGGGGTGTTAACCCTTTGACTGCCATAGCGGCAAGAGATGAATTGCTAAGCCCATATTGGGGTGTTAACCCTTTGACTGCCATATGGTTGAGCAATGCATACTTGGCTCTTATCCCTCATGCTGACTCTCTGAAGGTGCAATATCCCTAATGATATTCGATGATTAGACATGATATGTGCATTCTTCCACGGATACAGGATGCAGAGAAGCTCATTTAAAGACTGTGGGAGTTTAGCAATGTGCCGCCGTGGAGGGGGGATTCATTGGCATGCGTGCAAATGGCGGCTGTGTGCCTCATGGAAAGAAATAATCAATTTGGGGCTGTTACGAGATAGATGTGAAATGTGCCGCTAGCAGAGGAGCAGAGCGGACGCCACACCTTCAGTGCGAGCATTTCAATGAATTCGGAGCTGAATATGGATGCCGCACCAAATGTTCTGCACAAACCAGGTGAAGACACAAAATCCCGTCACACATTGGATGATTCAGAGAAAAATAAAAGATATTTTATATCTGATCATTCAGAATGATAAGTCATATAAAATAACCTTTAAAGAATATATATTCTGTTTAATTGAAAAATGGCATCAAGTGTAGACATTTCAAACAGAAATACAGTAATGAAATCCTGTCTGTTTCTATAGCTATAGCTATCAGCTATATGAAACGTTGTTTAGAATCTTTGCTCTGTATAGCTCTATCAGGGGCGGACGTGGTTTAGAATCTTTGCTCTGTATAGCTCTATCGGAGGACAGACATGTTGTTTAGAATCTTTGCTCTGTATAGCTCTATCAGGGGCGGACGTGGTTTAGAATCTTTGCTCTGTATAGCTCTATCAGAGGACAGACATGTTGTTTAGAATCTTTGCTCTGTATAGCTCTATCAGGGGGAGGACATGCTGTTTAGAATCTTTGCTCTGTATAGCTCTATCAGAGGACAGACATGTTGTTTAGAATCTTTGCTCTGTATAGCTCTATCAGGGGGTGGACATGTTGTTTAGAATCTTTGCTCTGTATAGCTCTATCAGAGGACAGACATGTTGTTTAGAATCTTTGCTCTGTATAGCTCTATCAGGGGGTGGACATGTTGTTTAGAATCTTTGCTCTGTATAGCTCTATCAGGGGGCGGACATGTTGTTTAGAATCTTTGCTCTATATAGCTCTATCAGGGGTGGACATGTTGTTTAGAATCTTTGCTCTATATAGCTCTATCAGGAGTGGACATGTTTAGAATCTTTGCCCTGTATAGCTCTGTCAGGGGGCGGACATGTTGTTTAGAATCTTTGCTCTGTATAGCTCTATCAGGGGGCTGACATGTTGTTTAGAATCTTTGCTCTGTATAGCTCTGTCAGGGGCGGACATGTTGTTTAGAATCTTTGCTCTGTATAGCTCTGTCAGGGGCGGACATGTTGTTTAGAATCTTTGCTCTGTATAGCTCTACCAGGGGGCGAACATGTTGTTTGGAATCTTTGCTCTGTATAGCTCTATCAGGGGGCAGACATGTTGTTTAGAATCTTTGCTCTGTATAGCTCTATCAGGGGACAGACATGTTGTTTAGAATCTTTGCTCTGTATAGCTCTACCAGGGGGCGAACATGTTGTTTGGAAACTTTGCTCTGTATAGCTCTATCAGGGGGTGGACATGTTGTTTAGAATCTTTGCTGTGTGTAGCTCTATCAGGGGGCTGACATGTTGTTTAGAATCTTTGCTCTGTATAGCTCTGTCAGGGGCGGACATGTTGTTTAGAATCTTTGCTCTGTATAGCTCTGTCAGGGGCGGACATGTTGTTTAGAATCTTTGCACTGTATAGCTCTATCAGGGGGCAGACATGTTTAGAATCTTTGCTCTGTATAGCTCTATCAGGGGGTGGACATGTTGTTTAGAATCTTTGCTCTGTATAGCTCTATCAGGGGGCGGACATGTTATTTATAATCTTTGCTCTATATAGCTCTATCAGGGGTGGACATGTTGTTTAGAATCTTTGCTCTATATAGCTCTATCAGGAGTGGACATGATTAGAATCTTTGCTCTGTATAGCTCTGTCAGGGGGCGGACATGTTGTTTAGAATCTTTGCTCTGTATAGCTCTATCAGGGGTGGACATGTTTAGAATCTTTGCCCTGTATAGCTCTATCAGTGGGCAGACATGTTGTTTAGAATCTTTGCTTTATATAGCTCTATCAAAGGTGGACATGTTTAGAATCTTTGCCCTGTATAGCTCTGTCAGGGGGCGGACATGTTGTTTAGAATCTTTGCTCTGTATAGCTCTATCAGGGGCAGACACATTGTTTAGAATCTTTGCTCTGTATAGCTCTATCAGTGGATGGACATGTTGTTTAGAAATTAGAATCTTTGCTCTGTATAGCTCTATCAGGGGCAGACATGTTGTTTAGAATCTTTGCTCTGTATAGCTCTATCAGGAGATGGACATGTTGTTTAGAAATTAGAATCTTTGCTCTGTATAGCTCTATCAGGGGTGGACATGTTGTTTAGAATCTTTGCTCTGTATAGCTCTATCGGGGCAGACACGTTGTTTAGAATCTTTGCTCTGTATAGCTCTATCAGGGAGAGGACATGTTGTTTAGAATCTTTGTTCTGTATAGCTCTATCAGGGGGCAGACATGTTGTTTAGAATCTTTGCTCTGAAATAAATGCAGATTCTTAGACTGGACGTTTAGACCCCACTGTATAGCAACAAACATTTTTTTTTTGTATATAAATATATATTATTCTCAGTATATGTTTAGATTTGAGATTCCCTGCTTGTTATGTTTTATTAAGGTGTTACTCTTTAAACGTGTATTTTCCAATGAGTGCTGGCATACGTTAGGGGTTACAGCAGAAGGCTAAAGCATGATAAGTTGGTCTTCAGTGATCTCTCCTGTGACTTTCCCAGTTCAGTCTGACCACTTGTGCTTTCCGTACAGAGCACAAAAGGACAGGGCTATAAATCATTATAATGACATGCATGATCCTAGTGATATTAGACGTGCAGGCATTTCCTAAACACGCATCTTTACACACAAACAGGTCTTGGACAGAAAAACGGAAACACCCAAGTTTGCGGGAAACCCGAGCTTTATGCTAAATAGCGCATATTTGCCAACAGTCCCGAATTTGCCGGGACAGTCCTGTTTTTTTGGGTTCAGGTCTGTCCCGGCATTAATTCTGCCTATGTACTGTCTAAATGCTGGTAAATGAGCCACGGTCACACGGTAGGTGTACCGGCTAACCTGAAAACCAATGCTGCCCTCACGTAACGTCCTTTAGGCCCCGCCCATTTCTCATGCCGGTACCTCGACACACAGATTTGGCAAGTACGGCTTATTAGCATCGTGTCTATAAAGCCAAATCAGGGCTAAACTGTTCAGTCCTTAGGCTTGCAATTCACAGGACTCAACCTTTCATCCATCCGAGGTGGATAAAATGAGGACCATGAAGTGGGTTTGAATAACATCCCCAGGATGTGTGTTTACCATATTCTATCCTTTCCTGGTTTAGCACTAAGGTCCGTCATTCATGAAAGAAGGAATTGACAGGAGAACTGCACACTTAAGGCCAAAGTAGCCGAGTTGGAAAAATCCCCCCCATTCATCTAGTTAGGAGCATGTTTCCACCTCCGCTACTTTGGCCTTAAGTTTGAAATTCTCTTAATAATTCCCTTTGGTCCAGTCCCCAGGAGGAAGCCTGCAAAAAAAAAGGGGTAAGCCTTGCATGAAGGAAGAAACATCCAATAAATACATTTTCTAAGTGACAGTTTTGCTATAGGTTCTTACGTAAGTAAATACGCGATGGAAAGGTGTCTCTTTCATTCTTCTATTCCTTTTCAAACACAGAAATGCACAAATTCTTTACCCTTCTGTGGCCCTTTGTCCTCCGCATTCAAACAAATGAAAACACGACATATGAAATGTCGGTGACACTGGATCCAGATGATTCCCTATAATCTCTTTATTCCTGGGTATGGGATACCTGATCGCTTGAAAAGTGCTATATAATGTATTATATACTTGGAAATAAAACGTTCTATAGACTTCCTGGCAATATTTATATAAATCAGATTGATTGGACACTGTGAAACTTTTACACCATGGGAATTATAGCAGTTAAAAAAAATGAAGGAAAAAGCTTTGAAAATCTTACTAATTATGGCCTGTAATATCCTTTCTATGAATATGAATATAAATCTACAGCACAGCACTGGTGGAAATCCTGTGGATCTCACAAAATAGATCTTCAGATAACAATACAGTGGTCAGAACTTTGGGGTTGAGAGAATCTATAATTGATTCATATTATGTTTACTATAGGTGCCCATAGGCAGAAAGGCTATAAGTCCCCCCAATAGGAAGAAAATGGATCGGTCACATCCCAGACGACCCTTGTCACATTGCCTGTCCACTGGTAATCAATCAGTACTCTTATATTCAGTGATATAATGGCTAAGCCTGTTTCGTGGGTTAACTAGTGAATTTTTGCTTTGTTCCACATGTTATTTATGGCCTAATTCTTTAATTGCACCAGTATGGAACATTTCCGCAAACGCCCAGGGCAATAATGGGTGGAGTTACAGGGACACAAGCCACACCCACCAGCATTCCGTTTGCCAATGTCATCTGCTGGTACTTGTCAAACCTAACTCCGTAAGACTGCTGCAAAGAAATAGTTTGGTGCTGGTTTTTTTTTCGGGGGGGGGGGGGGTCGGGTGGAGAAGAGCAAATAAAATCTATCGGGTTTTTTTTTAAAAGACAGAATCTGCGGGGAAACTTGCGTGGAATTAATTGTTTTAATCATTATTGTTTTTCCCCTGGAGCCATATAAATATATATACATCGTGATGCTCTTTGTAAAAGGCCAGTTAGGACCTAATGTTGGTGGCACAGTAATGCAGCTTCAAACAGATGACGTCTCAATGGAGAGAGATTTCTCGGAGTATGTCCTTCGTGTGTCCTTGGCGTGTCCTTCGTGTGTCCTTGTTGTGTCCTTGTGTCCTTGTTGTGTCCTAGGCGTGTCCTTGGCATGTCCTTGGTTTTAACCTCTTACAAATTTGAGGGTCTACTCAATAAAGAGAAAACTCTTTATTGGGAATTGAGAAAGGAATGTCAAAGTTTAGACCAAAGTAGCCGAGTGGGAGAATTCATACAACACAAGTACTTTGGCCTGCAGTTTGAAATTCCCTTCTCAATTCCCTGCAATTCTCTCCTTATTGAATATCAGAGATAGCAAATGATGCTTCACTATTTCTCAATTTACACTATATTAACATTTCTTTATATAGTACTAAAAATGTACATAGCGCTGGGTACAGAGCAATTACACAAATCAGAACAGACTGATACATGAGGTAGAGAGCCTGGCTCACAGAGCTTACAATCTAGAGGAACAGACTGATACATGAGGTAGAGAGCCTGGCTCACAGAGCTTACAATCTAGAGGAACAGACTGATACATGAGGTAGAGAGCCCCGCTCGCAGAGCTTACAATCTAGAGGAACAGACTGATACATGAGGTAGAGAGCCCTGCTTACAGGGCTTACAATCTAGAGGAACAGACTGATACATGAGGCAGAGAGCCCTGCTCGCAAAGCTTACAATCTAGAGGAACAGACTGATACATGAGGCAGAGAGCCCTGCTCACAGAGCTTACAGTCTAGAGGAACAGACTGATACATGAGGCAGAGAACCCTGCTCACAGAGCTTACAATCTAGAGGAACAGACTGATACATGAGGTAGAGAGCCCTGCTCGCAGAGCTTACAATCTAGAGGAACAGACTGATACATGAGGTAGAGAGCCCTGCTTACAGAGCTTACAATCTAGAGGAACAGACTGATACATGAGGCAGAGAGCCCTGCTCGCAAAGCTTACAATCTAGAGGAACAGACTGATACATGAGGCAGAGAGCCCTGCTCACAGAGCTTACAGTCTAGAGGAACAGACTGATACATGAGGCAGAGAACCCTGCTCACAGAGCTTACAATCTAGAGGAACAGACTGATACATGAGGTAGAGAGCCTTGCCCGCAGAGCTTACAATCTAGAGGAACAGACTGATACATGAGGCAGAGAGCCCCGCCCGCAGAGCTTACAATCTAGAGGAACAGACTGATACATGAGGTAGAGAGCCCTGCTCGCAGAGCTTACAATCTAGAGGAACAGACTGATATATGAGGCAGAGAACCCTGCTCACAGAGCTTACAATCTAGAGGAACAGACTGATACATGAGGTAGAGAGCCTTACTCGCAGAGCTTACAATCTAGAACAGACTGATACATGAGGCAGAGTGCCCCGCTCACAGAGCTTACAATGTAGAGGAACAGACTGATACATGAGGTAGAGAGCCCTGCTCGCAGAGCTTACAATCTAGAGGAACAGACTGATACATGAGGTAGAGAGCCCTGCTCGCAGAGCTTACAATCTAGAGGAACAGACTGGTACATGAGGTAGAGAGCCTGGCTCACAGAGCGTACAATCTAGAGGAACAGACTGATACATGAGGCAGAGAGCCCTGCTCACAGAGCTTACAGTCTAGAGGAACAGACTGATACATGAGGCAGAGAACCCTGCTCACAGAGCTTACAATCTAGAGGAACAGACTGATACATGAGGTAGAGAGCCTTGCCCGCAGAGCTTACAATCTAGAGGAACAGACTGATACATGAGGCAGAGAGCCCCGCCCGCAGAGCTTACAATCTAGAGGAACAGACTGATACATGAGGTAGAGAGCCCTGCTCGCAGAGCTTACAATCTAGAGGAACAGACTGATATATGAGGCAGAGAACCCTGCTCACAGAGCTTACAATCTAGAGGAACAGACTGATACATGAGGTAGAGAGCCTTACTCGCAGAGCTTACAATCTAGAACAGACTGATACATGAGGCAGAGTGCCCCGCTCACAGAGCTTACAATGTAGAGGAACAGACTGATACATGAGGTAGAGAGCCCTGCTCGCAGAGCTTACAATCTAGAGGAACAGACTGATACATGAGGTAGAGAGCCCTGCTCGCAGAGCTTACAATCTAGAGGAACAGACTGGTACATGAGGTAGAGAGCCCTGCTCCCAGATCTTACAATCTAGAGGAACAGACTGATACATGAGGCAGAGTGCCCCGCTCACAGAGCTTACAATCTAGAGGAACAGACTGATACATGAGGCAGAGTGCCCCGCTCACAGAGCTTACAATCTAGAGGAACAGACTGATACATGAGGCAGAGTGCCCCGCTCACAGAGCTTACAATCTAGAGGAACAGACTGATACATGAGGCAGAGTGCCCCGCTCACAGAGCTTACAATCTAGAGGAACAGATTGATACACGTGGCAGAGAGCCCTGCTCGCAGAGCTTACAATCTAGAGGAACAGATTGATACACGTGGCAGAGAGCCCTGCCCGCAGAGCTTACAATCTAATCTAGAGTGTTTAAGATAATGATTTCTCTTTTTATTTTGTAATGGTTTATAAATGTTTGGAGACAAAAAAGGAGGGGGGGGGAGGCAGGAGCCACATCTCACTGAGAGTGAACAGCACTGAAAAAGCCTATCCTATAGCCTACTCGGGAGGTTACTTTCAGACTTGTCCCACCCATAAGGGCAGTTACCCGAAATGCATGTCAAGTCTCCTCTGTACAATGAACACAGGTACATTTTGGCCTTCATTGGATTCCTCAGTGTGTAACGGCTGATGTAACTCTAGGTGCAGTGATCCAGTGACCTACAGCCGTTTGGGCATACCCCGATAACTCACGGAGACAAAAAATGGGGGTGGGAGCCACATCTCACCGAGAAGTATAAGGGTATACCCAAACAGCCATGGGTCCCTGGCTTCCTGCACCTAGAGGATTATCAGCCATCCCACTCTGACGAGGCCAATGTAGGCCGAAACGTATGGCTGTGGTTTGCTGTGCTCCTTTTTGGTTTAGAAATGTTTCTAGTAAGGGACTGAAATACTCCTTCTCTATAAACTAAAAAAGTAATTATGCTAAATAGACAAATTGCTGCCTTATATGTTAAAACCCAAAAAATCTAGTTATTGGTTAAAATTCTAGGTTTTTTTTAATGTAAGGTAGAGCCAAAGACCAGTAAAATAAAATAAATACATCCAAAATTGGAATCACACGTTTAAACAATAAATTCCAGACAGTTAATGGATGTTCAATGTGTATATAACTTCACACTTCAAATAGAGTCCCCATTCTTATGAATGGGGACTCTATTTCGGTTTATAGAAAGCCAATAGTATTACATGTATTCCAAAAGCCGAAAGTCTATAAACCGAAAGAGATTCTGTTTATAGACTTTCTTTTTATAGAATAGCAATAGCATTACATGTATTCTATAAAACGAAAGTCTATAAACCGAATGTCTTTCGGTTTATAGACTTTCGGTTTATGGAATACATGTAATGCTATTGCTATTCTAGAAACTGAAATAGAGTCCCCATTCATAAGAATGGGTCAATTGACCTATTCGTATGAATGGGGACACTCACCCACATTTTACTTCCTTTAGCAGCCCTCTAGCCCTTTCCAGGACTTTTTTAGAGGCATTTTAGTGGCCAAAAGTTCAGGTCCCCATTGACTTCAATGGGGTTCGGGTTTGGGGGTCAAGTTCGGAGTCAAGTTCGAGCACGGACCCGGACATTTTTCCGAAGTTCGGCCGAACCCGCCGAACCCGAAAATCCAGGTGTCCGCTCAACTCTACAAACTTTTTATTTTCACCAGCCTTAAAATAACAGAGGGGAGCTGAGGTGAGAGGAACATTAGCTAAAATATACATTATGGCAAAATTTGAAATAGCTTAATTACGGTTGTTTTGCTTTCTTTTGGATAAACAGCAGGATGAAGGAGAGATAGAAAGGTTGCAATTTATGGACTTAGGTCTTTTTTTCATAGAAACATAGAATGTGTCGGCAGATAAGAACCTATCCCATACATACTTAAACTCCTTCACTGTATTAACCTTTACCACTTCTACTGGAAGACTATTCCATACATCCACTACCCTCTCAGTAATGTAATACTTTCATTAGTCCCTGACCTTATCTTATATCTAGGATAGCCATATACCTATCCCATACATATTTAAACTCCTTCACTGTATTAACCTTTACCACTTCTACTGGAAGACTATTCCATACATCCACTACCCTCTCAGTAATGTAATACTTTCATTAGTCCCTGGCCTTATCTTATATCTAGGATAGCCTTATACCTATCCCACGCATGCTTAAACTCCTTCACTGTATTAACCTCTACCACTTCTACTGGAAGACTATTCCATACATCCACTGCCCTCTCAGTAAAGTTATCCTTTCATTAGTTCCTGTCCTCATCTTATATCTAGGATAGCCTCATACTTATCCCATGCATGCTTAAACTCCTTCACTGTATTAACCTCTACCACTTCTACTGGAAGACTATTCCATACATCCACTACCCTCTCAGTATTGTAATACTTTCATTAGTCCCTGACCTTATCTTATATCTAGGATAGCCTTATACCTATCCCATGCATGCTTAAACTCCTTCACTGTATTAACCTCTACCACTTCTACTGGAAGACTATTCCATGCATCCACTACCCTCTCAGTAAAGTAATACTTTCATTAGTCCCTGGCCTTCTCTTATATCTAGGATAGTCTTATACCTATCCCATGCATGCTTAAACTCCTTCACTGTATTAACTTCTACTACTTCTACTGGAAGGCTATTCCATGCACCCACTACCCTCTCAGTAATGTAATACTTTCATTAGTCCCTGGCCTTATCTTATATCTAGGATAGCCTTATACCTATCCCATGCATGCTTAAACTCCTTCACTGTATTAACCTCTACCACTTCTACTGGAAGACTATTCCATGCATCCACTACCCTCTCAGTAAAGTAATACTTTCATTAGTCCCTGGCCTTCTCTTATATCTAGGATAGTCTTATACCTATCCCATGCATGCTTAAACTCCTTCACTGTATTAACTTCTACTACTTCTACTGGAAGGCTATTCCATACATCCACTACCCTCTCAGTAGAGTAATACTTCCTCATTTTACTTTCAAATCTTTGTCCCTCTCATTTAAGACGATGTCCCCTTGTTGTGGTAATTTTTCTTTACTGTGTTGATTCCCTTTATGTATATAAATGTTTCTATCAATATCCTTCTGGAGATACGGTCTCCAGTACTGCGTACAATACTCCAAGTGAGGTCTCACCAGTGCTCTGTACAATACTCCAAGTGAGGTCTCACCAGTGCTCTGTACAATACTCCAAGTGAGGTCTCACCAGTGCTCCGTACAATACTCCAAGTGAGGTCTCACCAGCGCTCCGTACAATACTCCAAGTGAGGTCTCACCAGCGATCTGTACAATACTCCAAGTGAGGTCTCACCAGCGCTCTGTACAATACTCCAAGTGAGGTCTCACCAGTGCTCTGTACAATACTCCAAGTGAGGTCTCACCAGTGCTCTGTACAATACTCCAAGTGAGGTCTCACCAGTGCTCTGCACAATACTCCAAGTGAGGTCTCACCAGCGCTCTGTTCAATACTCCAAGTGAGGTCTCACCAGTGCTCTGTACAATACTCCAAGTGAGGTCTCACCAGCGCTCTGTACAATACTCCAAGTGAGGTCTCACCAGCGCTCTGTACAATACTCCAAGTGAGGTCTCACCAGTGCTCTGTACAATACTCCAAGTGAGGTCTCACCAGCGCTCTGTACAATACTCCAAGTGAGGTCTCACCAGTGCTCTGTACAATACTCCAAGTGAGGTCTCACCAGTGCTCTGTACAATACTCCAAGTGAGGTCTCACCAGTGCTCCGTACAATACTCCAAGTGAGGTCTCACCAGCGATCTGTACAATACTCCAAGTGAGGTCTCACCAGCGCTCTGTACAATACTCCAAGTGAGGTCTCACCAGTGCTCTGTACAATACTCCAAGTGAGGTCTCACCAGTGCTCTGTACAATACTCCAAGTGAGGTCTCACCAGTGCTCTGCACAATACTCCAAGTGAGGTCTCACCAGCGCTCTGTTCAATACTCCAAGTGAGGTCTCACCAGTGCTCTGTACAATACTCCAAGTGAGGTCTCACCAGCGCTCTGTACAATACTCCAAGTGAGGTCTCACCAGCGCTCTGTACAATACTCCAAGTGAGGTCTCACCAGTGCTCTGTACAATACTCCAAGTGAGGTCTCACCAGCGCTCTGTACAATACTCCAAGTGAGGTCTCACCAGTGCTCTGTACAATACTCCAAGTGAGGTCTCACCAGTGCTCTGTACAATACACCAAGTGAGGTCTCACCAGTGCTCCGTACAATACTCCAAGTGAGGTCTCACCAGTGCTCCGTACAATACTCCAAGTGAGGTCTCACCAGCGCTCTGTACAATACTCCAAGTGAGGTCTCACCAGCGCTCTGTACAATACTCCAAGTGAGGTCTCACCAGCGCTCTGTACAATACTCCAAGTGAGGTCTCACCAGTGCTCTGTACAATACTCCAAGTGAGGTCTCACCAGTGCTCTGTACAATACTCCAAGTGAGGTCTCACCAGTGCTCTGTACAATACTCCAAGTGAGGTCTCACCAGCGCTCTGTACAATACTCCAAGTGAGGTCTCACCAGCGCTCTGTACAATACTCCAAGTGAGGTCTCACCAGCGCTCTGTTCAATACTCCAAGTGAGGTCTCACCAGTGCTCTGTACAATACTCCAAGTGAGGTCTCACCAGCGCTCTGTACAATACTCCAAGTGAGGTCTCACCAGCGCTCTGTACAATACTCCAAGTGAGGTCTCACCAGCGCTCTGTTCAATACTCCAAGTGAGGTCTCACCAGCGCTCTGTACAATACTCCAAGTGAGGTCTCACCAGTGCTCTGTACAATACTCCAAGTGAGGTCTCACCAGTGCTCTGTACAATACTCCAAGTGAGGTCTCACCAGTGCTCTGTACAATACTCCAAATGAGGTCTCACCAGCGCTCTGTACAATACTCCAAGTGAGGTCTCACCAGTGCTCTGTACAATACTCCAAGTGAGGTCTCACCAGCGCTCTGTACAATACTCCAAGTGAGGTCTCACCAGCGCTCTGTACAATACTCCAAGTGAGGACTCACCAGTGCTCTGTACAATACTCCAAGTGAGGTCTCACCAGTGCTCTGTACAATACTCCAAGTGAGGTCTCACCAGTGCTCCGTACAATACTCCAAGTGAGGTCTCACCAGTGCTCCGTACAATACTCCAAGTGAGGTCTCACCAGCGCTCTGTACAATACTCCAAGTGAGGTCTCACCAGCGCTCTGTACAATACTCCAAGTGAGGTCTCACCAGCGCTCTGTACAATACTCCAAGTGAGGTCTCACCAGTGCTCTGTACAATACTCCAAGTGAGGTCTCACCAGTGCTCTGTACAATACTCCAAGTGAGGTCTCACCAGTGCTCTGTACAATACTCCAAGTGAGGTCTCACCAGCGCTCTGTACAATACTCCAAGTGAGGTCTCACCAGTGCTCTGTACAATACTCCAAGTGAGGTCTCACCAGCGCTCTGTACAATACTCCAAGTGAGGTCTCACCAGAGCTCTGTACAATACTCCAAGTGAGGTCTCACCAGCGCTCTGTTCAATACTCCAAGTGAGGTCTCACCAGCGCTCTGTACAATACTCCAAGTGAGGTCTCACCAACGCTCTGTACAATACTCCAAGTGAGGTCTCACCAGCACTCTGTACAATACTCCAAGTGAGGTCTTACCATTGCTCTGTTCAATACTCCAATACTTTCAATTTAAATTACTATGTCAATTTGCTCTCTGTGTCCCGGACACCAAATAATTAAAATCGGGAGGCAGAGGATTGAGTTCCCAACTCGAGTAAGTGCGTCCAGAGAAGTCTATAGGACACAAGTGGACCGAGCTGATAAATAAGGGGTTAGTGTTAAAAAAATATTGGTGCAACATTTTAAAAGTGGAGCAGTCTCTGTGGAAACCAGTGGAATGGTTTCCCTTGAGCCTGAACTATAGGTGGGCCATAAGCTGTCCGTCGTTGTAAATCATCTGCTTCACAAAAAACAAAATACTTAAAGGGACCCTCCGGCCCCAAGACTTCACAAGATAATAAACCTTTGCACATAATCCTGATCTGCTTATTATTGCTAAAAATCCACCTCTCCCCCCACGAGGCTTGGCATGGTCTTTATCACACACCCCAATCACATTCAGGTTCCCGTCTAATAACCTCTCCTATTCTCTGGGTAAAAATGACCTTGCAGGATGTAAGCAGATAATGGCGTTTGGAAATGATGCACAGTTTGTAAAGCAGATGTATGAGGAAGGTGCGCGGCTTACAGCAATTCTGTCTCCTCACTCGGCAATTTTTATCTAAATTAATGAGGACCTGGGGAAGAGTCATTTGTTTTTACGGAGGATCTGCAGCGGAGACAGCTGGTTCGGTGCGCCAAGCATTGTGTGTGAACAAGCCTGCAGCGCACAGCGCTCCCAGGGAAGGCACGGAGAGGAGGAAGGGTAACTGGGAGATGGTTTGTTTGGAAGGGAGCAGCCAGTGATGGGAAGCTGCCAGTCCGACACATTAGGAGCATATTATTAGGTATCATTCAGCAAAAGTGTCTCAATCTGTAAAACTGGACAGTTTGGCTCATGTATTAGTATGTGTTTAAGCATAATATGAATATATTCCACAGAGTAACATTACATAAAACATGCAAACAGAGCTCCACATATGTGGAATCAGCCTCCCTGATTCTGCCAAATCATCCTCTGGTCTAAAGTCCCTGAAAATCAGTGTCTCCCAAATCCTCAAAACAGATTGTACCTGTGATTCGTTTACAAACTCCTATATATACTGTACGTTTATTACAAACTGCTTTATATACTGTACGTTTTTTACAAACCCCTATATAAACTGGACATATTTATTACAAACTCCTATATAAACTGTACATGTTTATTACAAATTCCTATATATACTGTACGTTTATTACAAACTGCTCTATAAACTGTACATGTTTATTACAAACTCCTATATATACTGTACGTTTGTTACAAACTCCTATATATACTGTATGTTTTTTACAAACTCCTATATATACTGTACATGTTTATTGCAAACTCCTATATATACTGCACATGTTTATTACAAACTCCTATATATACTGTGTATGTTTATTGCAAACTCCTATATAAACTGTACATGTTTATTACAAACGCCTATATATACTGTACATGGTGTTCCTTTTTTTTTTGTACAAATAATGATTTACCCTGTATGTTCTCTTTCCAACTTGTATAAATGTATGTATGTGTGTGTGTATGTATGTATGTATGTATTCTTTTTTAATCTACTGTTAAATGTGTAGCTTCGGTGTAATTCCATTCCTGACTGAGAGAAATCGCAATGTATTCTTCCTGGTAAAACACTTTTTAAATAAATAAACATTTATATAGTTTACTTAGCGCTAAGTAAAGAGTGTAGGTCTACTAGGGTGCAGACATGTTCGGAATATTGGGTCATCTGACCATCCTCAGGCCCATGTCCGCCCCCTGATACGGACCAGAGAGGGCTCAATAAGGCATTAATTACATTCTTTTATTTAAACATTTCTATTTAAAACTCCAGTGTGAAGTCCTACCCAGAGCTCACACCTTCCAAGCAGAAGAAACAGTTTTTCCTTGTTTTTATTCTGCAAAGCATATTAAATATTTATTATACTGTTTAAAAAATATATATTTATTTGACTCCAACCTTTTTCTCTATTTGGGTTATAGGACACGACGCGCCATTTAAGGAATTTGCTCGCGAGAGACGCTGGCATATAAGCGTAGCGAGGAACCTGCGTTTTGAAGGAGAAATCTTTTTTTTTCAGGTTGTTAGGCGATAATTAATCTATGTAAGTGACTAAAAATGATCATTCTTTCCTGAAAATTACCACCGTGTTCTGCGGAAATGTTAACATTGGCAGCCATAAAATAAATGGGAAATATATCTAAATATTCGTGGGCCATGTCAGGAGTGAATCTAGCTCTAGCAGCGCTTACGAGAATGATAATTCAGTCCTTTAGCTGTGCATTGGGAAAATTACGTTTTAATCTCCTGGTTTTCTCAATATGTCACACATTCTCCTGCAATGAACACACACTCATCGAAGGCTTTATTCCTGAAAGAAGGACTTTCCGACAATTGAAAAGGGAATTGCAAACGTAAGGCCAAAGTAGCCAAGTTAGAAACGTTCTTCCCCTGAGCTGAGCTGAGCTGAGCTGGGGAATTTTTGCCGACTCTTTTGCCTTAAGTTTGAAATTCTCGGCAAAACCCTTTTTCCGAAATAATACCCATAATTTTAAAAAAAAATAAGGGAAGTGAGGAGGCAACAAAATAAAAATGTCCGTCGCACTGCTCTATTGTCCGTCGCACTGCTCTATTGTCCGTCGCACTGCTCTATTGTCCGTCGCACTGCTCTACTGTCCGTCGCACTGCTCTACTGTCCGTCGCACTGCTCTACTGTCCGTCGCACTGCTCTACTGTCCGTCGCACTGCTCTACTGTCCGTCGCACTGCTCTACTGTCCGTCGCACTGCTCTACTGTCCGTCGCATTGCTCTATTGTCCGTCGCATTGCTCTATTGTCCGTCGCACTGCTCTATTGTCCGTCTCACTGCTCTACTGTCTGTCGCACTGCTCTACTGTCCGTCGCATTGCTCTATTGTCCGTCGCACTGCTCTACTGTCCGTCGCATTGCTCTATTGTCCTTTGCATTGCTCTTTTGTCCGTCGCACTGCTCTATTGTCCGTCTCACTGCTCTACTGTCCGTCGCACTGCTCTATTGTCCGTCGCATTGCTCTATTGTCCGTCGCACTGCTCTACTGTCCGTCGCATTGCTCTATTGTCCTTTGCATTGCTCTATTGTTCCGTTGCACTGCTCTATTGTCCGTTACACTGCTGTTTTGTCCGTTGCATTGCTCTATTGTCCGTTGCATTGCTCTATTGTCCGTCGCACTGCTCTATTGTCCGTTGCATTGCTCTATTGTCCGCTGCATTGCTCTATTGTTCCGTTGCATTGCTCTATTGTCCGTTGCACTGCTCTATTGTCCGTTGCATTGCTCTATTGTCCTTTACACTGCTCTATTGTCCTTTACACTGCTCTATTGTCCATTGCACTGCTCTATTGTCCGTTGCATTGCTCTATTGTCCTTTACACTGCTCTATTGTCCTTTACACTGCTCTATTGTCCGTCGCACTGCTCTATTGTCCGTCGCATTGCTCTATTGTCCGCTGCATTGCTCTATTGTCCGTTGCATTGCTCTATTGTTCCATTGCACTGCTCTATTGCCCGTTACACTGCTCTATTGTCCGTTGCATTGCTCTATTGTTGCACTGCTCTATTGTCCGTTACACTGCTCTATTGTCCGTTGCATTGCTCTATAATATTAATAATAATAATAATCATTCATATTAAAATGTTAACAAGTTTAACTTACTTACTTTTTAGTGCTTTTGTCTAAAGGGACTAAAAGTGCCAAACGGTGATTTTGTTTTCCTGGCAGTCCCTGATCACAGAGCAATCAGTCCCCTGTAGCGGGCTTTGGAGCCGCGCTCATTGCAGGGGCCGCGATGATCTGCTGTGCAGAGGAGGTTCTATGCGGTGGTGGTTTGTGTCATGTCTGTTAGGACTGAATAGAAAGTCCATATGCATTAAGTGGTTAAAAAGATTAATAAATAAAATTAGTTTTGTTGTGTTTTTTTAAGGTTACAATTATGTTGAAGCGTCGCCTTCCTAGCCACCTTATCCGCATTAGGAGAGAGATCCCATTTTCCCATTTCCATTCTGAGCCCATATGAGTGATTGGGATCTTGCCTGTTGCCAGCCATCCAGATTATACAGGTGAGTTCAGCCTGGCCAAGATGATCCACTTGGGTTCAGCCTGGTCATTATGATCCTGTTGGGTTCAGCCTGGCCAAGATGATCTAGTTGGGTTCAACCTGGCCAAGATGATCCACTTGGGTTCAGCCTGGCCATTATGATCCTGTTGGGTTCAGCCTGGCCAAGATGATCTAGTTGGGTTCAACCTGGCCAAGATGATACATGCTGAGTTCAGGCTGGCCAAGATGATCCATGCTGGGTTCAGCCTGGCCAAGATGATCCACTTGGGTTCAGCCTGGCCAAGATGATCCTGTTGGGTTCAGTCTGGCCAAGATGATCCTGTTGGGTTCAGCCTGGCCAAGATGATCTAGTTGGGTTCAACCTGGCCAAGATGATCCTTGCTGAGTTCAGGCTGGCCAAGATGATACATGCTGGGTTCAGCCTGGCCAAGATGATCCATGCTGGGTTCAGCCTGGCCAAGATGATCCATGCTGGGTTCAGCCTGGCCAAGATGATCCATGCTGGGTTCAGCCTGGCCAAGATGATACATGCTGGGTTCAGCCTGGCCAAGATGATCCAGTTGGTTTCAGCCTGGCCAAGATGATCCAGTTGGGTTCAGCCTGGCCAAGATGATCTAGTTGGGTTCAGCCTGGCCAAGATGATCCAGTTGGTTTCAGCCTGGCCAAGATGATTGTCAGGATTTGGAGAAAGAGGAACAGGAGCAGAGAAGGCACCGGGTATTGCTGCGGGTATTAGTATGAGGACAGAATTCTTCTGCCTGAAGGAATTACACCTTACGGTTGAGCCTCAGGCTTAAATTACCCCAGGTCTTTTGCACCAATACACCAACTAGAACCCTAGCAGAGACTGGAAAACAGGAACGGAGGATAACATTACCGGCAAGTACAAAAGGATAAGGGAATCCACTGCTGTCGGGCTGGGAGGCCGAAGATCGGAGATCTGGAGAGCTCTGAGTTGGTAAGTGGGTGGCGGGGGTGCCACAGTCCTGCAGATGATCCTGTTGGGTTCAGCCTGGTCAAGTTGATTGGAGCTCCTGGAGAGCTCTGACCGGCTAAGTGGATGGCGGGGGTGGCATAGTCCTGCAGCCCGACGGCGCTGTAGTGAAAATTATCCAGTTGGGTACAGCCTGGCCAAGGTGATTCTGTTGGGTTCTGCCTGATCAAGACAATACAGTTAAGTTCCGTCCAGCCAAAGATTATCCAGTTGGGTAGAGAATGCCAAGATCATCCTGTTGGGTTCTGCCTGGCCAAGGTGATTCTGGTGGGTTCTGCCTGGCCAAGATGATTATCTTGGGTTCTGCCTGGTGAAGACAATACAGTTCAGTCCAACCAAAGATTATCCAGTTGGGTATAGCCTGGCCAACATGATAATGTTGGGTTCTACCTGGCCAAGATGATTCTGTTGGGTTCTGCCTGGTCAAGACAATCCAGTAGAGCTCAGTCAAGCCAAAGATGACCCAGTTGGATATGGCCCAGCTCAAATGATCCAATTGCTGTCAGTCAATTCAAGGTGAGGTAGTTTCTTCATGTTTAACCAAGAAAAGCCACATTGGATACGAAGCAATTTGTTTCAGTGATACCAATCTGAGAGTGCAAGTGAGTCGGTTTGAGCTTTCTCAAGATGAATGAGTTGGCTCCAGTTTCGCCAAGATGATCCTTACATCACCCTTAAGGCTGGGCATCATGAAGTATGTGCTTCCCAGACATCTCAACCACCATGGTCATCGTTCCCTGGTCTGTAGACTATCAGAATTTGGTTATTAATTCATTTAACATGACAAATGGATGTTACCAGTCAATGCGGTGATTACAGCAACTCTTCTAGGAAGATGTGGACAATCATGACCTTATGTGGGTCGATTCCTTAAACAGTGTTTTGAGGTGAACGGACAAGTGACCTGCAAAATCAGGCGTGAATAGCCGAGTAGTAAAAGCACTCCCATGCGCCTGTACGTGTATCTAACACATGTCCCTTTCACTCACTTTTACTTTAAAACAAGTTACAGTTCTCCTGTACTTTTACATGGAAAATAATTTCGCGGGGCTTCTAAATTCCGTGACATTCCAATAAGGAGAGAAAGGCAGGACGGTTCCTATAGCGACTGTTCTAATGCTCTCACACATGATTTGCAATGTTTCGTAGGTAGGAGATCTCGAGAGAGAGAGTAAAAAAATCGGATCAGACAAATCTGTTTCTTTTCCTTTACTATACAGAGCACATACTTAAACCAGGTTTTCTGCAGTTCATTTGGCAGTTCACTTTAAGTGAACAGACCCCTTGATGAGCTTTTTCCCAGGATGACGTCCATCTTCTCCCAAAGACCTGACCCAACACCAAGGAAAGCGTTAAACAATACCTCGAAACGAGGTTCTCTCCAGCACTTGTCGCCAGTAAATTAGATTAAAACCCCCCCCGTAATTAACCAGTCAGGGGCTAAAAGAGACTGTATCTGATGAAAGCCATCAGTTCATTTATTTATTTTGATATGTTTGCACCAGCCCATAACTCAAAGGTCCTGAAGAACGTTTTATGGAACAGGCCAACATATCATCCCATCGAGTTATTGTGTGTGTAAGCAGTCAGGGGGAAGGCCAGTCAATCTGAAGGAACTAATTACTTCTCTGTAAAGCATCACTTCTCATCGATATTGGTTCTTAACTCCGTACTAGTAGCTACAATAGATCACTATTAGCCACCGGAGATTGATGTGTGTTTAAAATGTGCCATTGTTTTGCTTAATAAGACATTCTGGTGCCATTTAGGGCATGTGTAGTATATGAATAAGTTAGTCTTAATTCTCATTTTGTACGTTCCCCCGGGTATGGCTTCCATTTGCTCTCTCCTCTCCGTCTCCGGGGGGAATTAGAGAAGATGTGTACGACAGCCCAGCACCCTTAAGTAACAAGAGTGATTCCTTTTTTTTAAGTGTCAATGTTTTCTCAGATAATGGTTATTTTTAAATACATGTCGTTTGAAAGAACAGCTGTCAGCAAAAGAGAAAAACCTAAGTTATCTTTAATTTAATGAATGCATCAAGAAATATAGAAATGTTAATAAAAAATAATACAAAAAAAGTACGTTATTGAGCCCTCTTTGCATGTTGTTTAGAATCTTTGATCTGTATAGTTCTATTAGGGGGAGGACATGTTGTTTAGAATCTTTGCTCTGTATAGCTCTATCAGGGGAGGACATGTTGTTTAGAATCTTTGCTCTGTATAGCTCTATCAGGGGGCAGACATGTTTAGAATCTTTGCTCTGTATAGCTTTATCAGGGGGCAGACATGTTGTTTCGAATCTTTGCTCTGTATAGCTCTATCAGGGGGCAGACATGTTGTTTAGAATCTTTGCTCTGTATAGCTCTATCAGGGGAGGACATGTTGTTTAGAATCTTTGCTCTGTATAGCTCTATCAGGGGGAGGACATGTTTAGAATCTTTGCTCTGTATAGCTCTATCAGGGGGTGGACATGTTGTTTAGAATCTATGCTCTGTATAGCTCTATCAGGGGGCAGACATTTAGAATCGTTATCTGATCCAAGATTCTAAACATCATGTCTGCCCCACTGGGTGAGCTACACAGAGCAAAGAGGGCTCAATAACGTACTTTGTTTGTATTATTTCATTAAAGTATTTCTATGTAAATTGCTAACACTTAGTACAATCTTTCAATTAAACAGAACATTTTTTGCCCACTGTTGTACATTAAACCGTATTCCTTCAGCTTTGAGCAGAATGAGTGATAACATTGTAAAATAAGAATTTGAATAAATGAGATCACTATTTTCATGTATAAAAAACGTTTCTTCTACATAAACAATCAAATGCTTTACTAACAGCAGATTTCTCTTTACATTTGACATTTTCTCTTTTTGTTTTACAAAATACCAGATGCTGCTTTCTCACTCTCCGTGATGCAAAATGAAAGTGATAGTGTCTCAAATATTCAATGTTTCCCTATGCCATATTAATATTTATTTATATAGTCCCAATAGGTACGGAGTATAAAAGGAAATTAGAGACCAAGTTAGACTTACACCAATCAGCCATAACAATATGACCACCTGCCTAATACTGTGTAGCTCCCCTTTTGATGCCAAAACAGCCCTGACCCGTTGAGGCATGGACTTCACTAGACCTCTGAAGGTGTGCTGGGGTAACTGGCACCAAGACGTTAGCAGCAGATCCTTTAAGTCCTGTAAGTTGTGAGGTGGGACCAGGGGCAGGCTGGGCCGGGGGGCAGGGTGGCAATTGTCCCCCAGGCCGCCCTAAGCTATTTAAAACACGGCCGCTGGGCCAGTGTTTAAAAAAATAAAAAATAAAAAACGCGCTTGCAGGCAGAGACTGAGAAGGGATCGGAAGATCCCCTCTCACCTCCGCTCTGCCTGCAAAGCTGCACGGGGAGCCGAACAGGCAGCACAGAGAAACCTCCGTGCTGCCTGTTCGGCTCCCTGTGCAGTGTGACACGGAAGTGCCGACAGTCACGTGATCGGCGCTCTGACGTCAGACGTGCGCCGATCACGTGACCTGTCGGCACAACCGCCGGGAGGCCGAACAGGCAGCATGGAGGGACCATGCTGCCTGCCACCAGGTAAGTCCTCCTGCCACTAGCCACCAGGGAAGTCCTGCCACTAGCCACCAGGGAAGTCCTCCTGCCACTAGCCACCAGGGAAGTCCTCCCACTAGCCACCAGGGAAAAAGGTAAGGGGGGGGGGGGGCAAAAAACACTGGCATATTATTGGGCAAATTGGCTGGCAAATAAGACTGGCATATTATTGGGCAAATTGGCTGGGGCATATTACATGGCAAATAACACTGGCATATTATTGGGCAAATTGGCTGGGGAATATTAAATGGCAAATAACACTGGCATATTATTGGGCAAATTGGCTGGGGCATATTACATGGCAAATAAGACTGGCATATTATTGGGCAAATTGGCTGGGGAATATTACATGGCAAATAAGACTGGCATATTATTGGGCAAATTGGCTGGGGAATATTAAATGGCAGAATAACACTGGCATATTATTGGACAAATTGGATGGGGAATATTACATGGCAAATAAGACTGGCATATTATTGGGCAAATTGGCTGGGGCATATTACATGGCAAATAACACTGGCATATTATTGGGCAAATTGGCTGGGGAATATTAAATGGCAAATAACACTGGCATATTATTGGGCAAATTGGCTGGGGCATATTACATGGCAAATAAGACTGGCATATTATTGGGCAAATTGGCTGGGGAATATTACATGGCAAATAAGACTGGCATATTATTGGACAAATTGGCTGGGGAATATTACATGGCAAATAAGACTAGCATATTACTGGGCAAATTGGCTGGGGAATATTAAATGGCAGAATAACACTGGCATATTATTGGGCAAATTGGCTGGGGCATATTACATGGCAAATAAGACTGGCATATTATTGGGCAAATTGGCTGGGGAATATTAAATGGCAGAATAACACTGGCATATTATTGGACAAATTGGATGGGGAATATTACATGGCAAATAAGACTGGCATATTATTGGGCAAATTGGCTGGGGCATATTACATGGCAAATAAGACTGGCATATTATTGGGAAAATTGGCTGGGGCATATTACATGGCAAATAAGACTGGCATATTATTGGGCAAATTGGCTGGGGCATATTACATGGCAAATAAGACTGGCATATTATTGGGCAAATTGGCTGGGGCATATTACATGGCAAATAAGACTGGCATATTATTGGGCAAATTGGCTGGGGAATATTAAATGGCAATTAACACTGGCATATTGGGCAAATTAGCAGGGGCATATTAAATTGCAGATAACCTTGGAATATTATTGGGCAAATTTACTGAGTCATATTAAATTGCAGAATAACACTGGCATATTATGGGACAAATTGGCTGGGGAATATTAATGGCAAATAATATTGGAAATGTGTATGTAATGAGGTGATGGAGGCATGTACATGTGGTGATGGGGCATGTCCTGGTGTGCAACGTGGGTTATGGGTCATGTCGTAGGTGTGCAACGTGGGTAGGGGGGGGGGTGCCCAAATTTTGGGATATTGGGTGTCAAAATCCTGGCATATTGAGGGGCATAATCCTGGCATATTGAGGGGGAAATCCTGGCATATTGAGGGGGCATCATCTTGGCATATTGAGGGGAAAATCCTGGCATATTGGGTGTCTAAATCCTGGCATATTGAGGGGCATAATCCTGGCATATTGAGGGGCATAATCCTGGCATATTGAGGGGGAAATCCTGGCATATTGAGGGGGCATCATCTTGGCATATTGAGGGGAAAATCCTGGCATATTGGGTGTCTAAATCCTGGCATATTGAGGGGCATAATCCTGGCATATTGAGGGGCATAATCCTGGCATATTTAGGGGAAAATCCTGGCATATTGAGGGGGCATCATCTTGGCATATTGAGGAGAAAATCCTGGCATATTGAGGGGCATAATCCTGGCATATTGAGGGGCATAATCCTGGCATACTGAGGGGCATAATCCTGGCATTTTGTAAGGGAAAATTCTAGCATATTAAATGGCAAATCCTGGTATATTGTGGGGGAAAATCCTGGCAATATTCGTTATAAAACAAGGAAAAGATGGCCGTGGATGGGGAGGCGATT